>CM050527.1:22020000-22562500 GCA_027563665.1 Antrozous pallidus | reverse complement strand
CACAACACAGAGGCAGACCTGTATAGGTGCACAGAGGCTTTAGGGATGGGGCGGGGGGAGCCTCAGTATTTACTATCTGGGCATTTCCACAAAATTTGCCAACCCCTGCTCTAGAACAAAACAAGAACAGGTTCTACCCCAGAAAAGCGCCCGGCCTGTTTTGTCCTCCGGATCGAAAGTACAGTGTCAGTCACCGGTGACTGACGGGCGTTTAACGTGTTAAGGACCAGATTTGGGAATCATGTGCAGGGAAGGCTGTGTGTGGACCAAACTTAGCCATGGCACATCAGTGCTTTAGGAACAGCAAACCACTCCCGACTGAACAGACTATACTACAAAATCCCAATGTTCCTCTATCTGGAAATAATATAGCTCCTCATAAGCAACATACTAAAGGCCAAAGTTCTCAACCCAATTCAAATCCTTGTCCTTTTTCCTCATTCTTCCACTTTTAAATGGAAAGCTCTGAGAACCAGTGTCCCAGCCTATTTGTGGAACACTGGCAAAACGGCAGCTAGACAGGCCTTTTAAATTACCGAATCTTAACTCTGAATTTCTGGCTTCAGATAGCACTAATTATTTCAAAAGCAAATAAAAACTAAATTTTAACCCATTGATTATAATTATGCACCACTGGTGGTGATACTTTAAGTTTTCCCCCCAAATGATATGAAAACAAATACTGCAACATATCCAAATAGATCAACTCCAGGTGGCTATACAAAAATAATTACTTCAAAAGTGAAAGCCTCATAGACACGTCATCCAGACAGTCCCAAATTCAAGACAATTTTATCCAAAGATTTTTGTTCAGCAACTTTTGTCAGTATGTTTAACACAGGATTCAAATAATAAGAGCTAAACTGACCTGAGACACTCGAAAGCAGGGCTTCTCTACTATGGCACCACCGTCATTTGGGACCAGACAATTCTTTGCTGAGGGGGACTTTGCTGTGCATGACAGGCTGCTTGGTAGTATCTGTGGCCTCTAGCCATCAGATGCCATCAACACTTTTGGCAACCAGAAATCTCCAGATGCTTCAAATATCACTGGGAGGGCAAAATCCCCCCAGTTGAGAACTGCTGCTCCAAATTAACTAAATTTCTTAATAATCTCTAAGATTTCAACAGGCTTTTCTTTGTGTATATATGTATACTTTTCTATCGATCTTCAGAGCGAGAAGAAGGGAGAAGGAAGGAAGTAGACAAAGGGAAACATCGACATTGACTCGAAAGTGAAACATCAATAGCCTGCCTCCCACACACTCCCCACCACAGGATAGAGCCACAACTGGGGCTGTACCCCAATCAGGAATCCAACCAGCAACTCCTCGAAGCAAGGGATGACACCCTACCAACTGAGCCACACCGGCCAGGGTATATTTAAATAACTATGTGAAAGGTACAGTAACGATACATGTTACATAAACAGGTTTTCACAAATCTTTTATCAGTATCATATCTATATTAGGATCTTCACTACATCACTTTTATAAACAGCTTTACTTATATATAGGCGGCATGCAATGACCTGCACAGGTTCAAAGTATATAGTACATATCTGTAAAAAAATCTCCACCATCAAGACAGTGAACATATCCTGTCATTCCAAAGTGCCTGGCTTCTTTCAATCAGCATATTTATTTTGAGATTTACTGTGCTGTTGTATCAATAGTTTGTGCCTTTTTCTTATTGCCAAGTAGTATGGATGTATCATAATTTGTTTATCCATTCATCTAGTGATGGGCATTCGGGTTTTAGTGGTTATTACAAATAAAGCTGCTGTGAATATTACTATACAAACCTTTCCAATATCTGGGTGTAGAATAGCTGACAGGTCTACATTTAACATGTTAAGAAACACCAAACTATTTCCCAAGAACTGGTCGCACTATTTTACAGTCTTAATGACAAAGTTCTGTATTGAGTTCCAGTTCTTTCACAGCCTTGCCAACAGCTAGTAGGACAGTCTTTTTTATTTTAGTCATTCAATGTTATATAAATCTAATTTTTGAGAGTGCCAAATATATGTTAGATATAAATCCTTAACCAGATAGATACTTGATTGACAAATATTTTTTCAGCTTGCCTTTTCATTCTCTTAATATCTTTCCAAGAGCAAACATTTTGAATTTGATGAAGTTCATTTTATTAACGTGTTATTTTATGGATCGTCCTTTTGGTGGTATACTAGTCCCTAAAAAATATCTGCCTAACTCAAGATCACAAAAATTTCTTCTGTTTTTATCTAAAGTTTTATAATTTTAGATTTTACATTTAGGTCTATGATTCATTTTAATTTTTGTATGCAGTGCAAGATATAGATTAAAGTTCATATACTTGCATAAAGATAGCCAACTGTGTCAGAATCCTAAACAAACTAACCTTTCTTCACTGAAATTGCCTCTGCACTTCGTTAAAACTCAACTGTCCATGCATGGCATGTATTGACATTTTTTGGACTCTGTTTCTCTATCACTGCTTTGTGTTGTTTTATAATGAACTGCAGTATCAGGTAGTATTAGCTCTCCAATTCTGTTGTTCTTTTTCAAAGTTGTTTTTGCCATTCTAGGTCTTTTTAATTTCTACATGAATTTTAGAATCAGCTTGTCAGTTCCTTCAAAAAAAGCCTGTCAAAATTTTTATTAGGACTACAATGAACCAACAGATCAATCTGGGAAGAATTATCATCTTAGCAACAATGAGTCTTCCAACCCACGAATAAGGAATACCTCTCCATTTATCTAAGTCTTCTTTAAATTATGTTGAGCAATGTTGTGTGGTTTTTAGTATTTCACACATGTTGCTATTATCAATGGCACTGGTTTCATTAAATTTCAATTTCTGACTGTTCATACACTGATATTTACCTATGGCTCATGTGTCACATAACTTATTACTTCTAGTAGTGTCATAGGCTCCATCAGACTTTCTACACGGTCATGTCATCTTCAGCAAAAGGTACTTTTGCCCGGCCGGTGTGGCTCAGCAACTGAGCGCTGGCCCATGGACCAGGAGACCACAGTTCAATTCCCCGTCAGGGCGCACGCCGCGAGCGGCAGGCTCAGTCCCCACAGGTGGTGCAGGAGGCCCGACCAGTGATCCTCTCTCATCGATGTGTCTGCCTCTCCCTCTCCCTTCCTTTCTCTGAAATCAATAAAATTTTTTTCTTTTAAAAGTTACTTCTTCCTTTCCATTCTAGATGCCTTTTATTTCTTTTTCTCACTTGGCTGCACACTGGCTAAAATCTCCAGTAAACTTTGAAAGAGAAGTGATGAGAGGAGGAGACCTTGTCTTATGCCTGATCTTAGGAAAAAGCATTTGATGTTTTATGAAAACCACATTATCTGTAGGCTATTTTTTTTCCCCAGAGAGATGCTTTATTGGTTTGAAGTTCCTTCCCAATCCTAATTTGCTTACAGTTATTATCTGAAATGAAGGCAAGACTGTAAAATACTTTTTTCTTTTTGCATTTATTGAGATGATCATGTGGTTGGCTGGCAGAGTGCATTGCCTGGAATGTAAGTGTTAAACTAACCTTGCATTCCTGGAATAAACCCCACTTGGTCAGGATATATTATTATTTAACATAAATTGCTGCATTCAATTTGCTATACTTTGTATAGAATTTTTGTATGTATGCTCACGTGGAATATTTCTGCATAGTCCTCTTTTCTCATAATGCTTTTGTCTAGTTTGAACATAAGGGTAATACTGGCCTCATAAAGTTAGTAACAAGTAGTCCAACTTCTGCAATTTTCTGAAAGTGCTTGTGTAAAACTAGTACAATTCATCCTTAAAATTTAGAATTCAGTTGTGAAGTCACTTGGGCCTAGAGTACTTTTTTCTTTGGTGAGACTATTTTAATTCAGTTTTTTAAAATAGATACAGAACTATTCAGGTTGTCTATTCTTGAGTGAAGTTTGGTAGTGTGTACCTTTTGAAGACTTTGTCCATTGTAGCTCTGTTGTAAAATGTACAGGCATAAAGCTGTTCATAGTATTATTTTTTTTATTATCTGTAGAATCTGTAGTGATGTCACCTGCCATTTCTGATGCTAACCAGTTTGGTTAGAGCATTATCAATTTTACTGATCTTCCCAAAGAACCGGTTTCTGGTTTCCTTGATTTTGTCTATTGTGTTTGTTTTCTACACACTGATCTTTACCATTTCCCTTCTTCTAATTACTTTACCTTTTTTTTTTTTAATTTTTAAGGTGGAAGTAGAGGTCGTTAATTTGAGATCTTTTTTCTTTTCTACTATAGGTATTCAGTGCTATAAACTGACCCTGAAGTGCTGCTTTACTGGCATCTTACAGAGTCTGATATGTTGTTTTCATTTTTATTCAGTACAATATATTTACTAATTTCCTTTTGATCTCTTCTTTGACCCATAGGTTGTTTACAATTGTATTACTTATTTTCCAATTATTAGAAAATTTTCCAATCTTCTCTTAATTCCTCATTTAATTCCATTGTGCTTGGATAACATAAAATCTAAATCCTTTTTAATTACTGAGACATATTTTATGGCCCAAGTTATGGTCCATCATGAAAACTGTTCTTATGTGCACTTAAGAATATTCTCTGCTGTTAGTGGATTATTCTATAAACATTAATTAGGTAGGTCAAATTGGATGACAGTATTTTTCAAGTCCACTATACCTTTGTAATTTTCAATACTCAAAGAAGAGTATTCAAATCTTCAACTAAAACTGAGGATTTGACTGTTTCTCCTTAGAAATCCATCAGTTTTTATTTCATGTATTTTTAAAATTCTGTTATTCAGAGTACAAATGTTTAGAACTGTTTGTCCTCTTGATGAACCAACCTCTTTATCATTATGACATCCTTTGTCCTTGGAAATATTCTTGGCTATGAATGAAGTCCACTTTGATATTAATATAGCATGTCATTTTTCTTTTGAAAACTGTAAATACGGTATTTGTTTTCCACCCTTTAATTTTAACTTATTTGTATCTTTATATTTAAAGAATGTTTCTTATGAGCAAGGAGATAGTTGGATCTTGCTTTTTTATACAATCTGACAATCTTTGTCTTCTAGCTGGTATGTTTAGGCCACTTATATTTGACACGATTAGTGATTTGTTTATGTTTAAGTTTATAACCTTGATATTTGTTTCCTTCTTATTATGCTTTCTTTTGAATTACATGAATATATTTTCTGAATCCATTTTTATCTCTTTTGTTGGTTTATTACCTATAACCTTATTAAAAATATAATTGCTTTAGGATTTATTGTATAGGTCTTTTAACTTACCATGGTCTACCTTCAAATAACATTATACCACTTCATGTATGTATTGTATAATCTTAAGCAAGATTATTAGCTTCCCTGTTTCTCAGTTTTTACCTCTTTACGATGAAAATAACAATAGTACCTACTTCACCAGGCTATCATGACTATCCGATGGGTTAATATAGGTAAAATTATTAGAATACCAAGCATCTACTACATGCTTAATAAATAGCAAGTCCTATTATTCACATAGAATAAGACAGTATTTTTAAATAAATTCCCCAGCCCACATCCTGGTTTGCACTGCTCTAATAGAATCTGCAAGCAAATTAACTCCTTAGCTTGCAAAAAATTCACTCTTTTAGTTGCAAGAAATTCAAATGACCCCAAACAGCATTATATATTATACTATTTACTGAACGTTTATTATGTGCTTAGAATTATTCTAAAAGATTTGCATGTGTCATCTCATTTAATCTTCACATCAACCCTATGAGGAAGGTACAATATTATGATGTTCATTTCATAGATGAAGAATGACACAGAGAGTTAAACAACCTGCCCAAGTTTACACAGGTAGTACTAGTAAAAGACGGAGCCAGAATTCCAGTGCCAGAAGTCTCTTTCCTGAAAAAAACTGAAATGAGCTCAGGAGGGCAGGAGCCACAGAAGACTAGAATAATGAAGGAAGAGTAACTACAGAATCAGAAACCAGAATCTTCAATCTCATACGCTGTGCCTGCCCGCCCCTCCCCCTCATACCACAGGGTTTTGCTCTTAGAATTTTGTGCTTCTCTTGGCACAGATGCCCTATTCTTTTCTAGTTACTAATTGGCTTCCTCATCTCCTGTGTCATTTCTGTAACTCACAGCTTCTGCTTATACTGTACTTCCTTTCCAATCTCTTAAACTTTAGTTTTACAGGTCTGTACACTAATGCATTCTTCAAGCTTCAGCTCCCATGGCTCAATTGCAAATGAACTCCATGCTTCCCATAAATGGCTATAATTTTCCCCACTAGAACAAGCTTAGATTGTTAGCTGGCTTACAAATTAGTAACCCTTAGATAAAATGCCCACTCCCGGATCAATCAGTTGCAATATACTAGTAGTTCTACATAGTAAAAACAAAACAAAACAAAACAAAAAACCCACAGCTATTGAGGGTTCCTCTGCAATGTACTATAGAAAAAGTGTATTTCCTCCAAAGAACTGTGGGCAGACAGAATTATAAAACACATGTCTAGGACAGTGAGTCAGCTAAGCCAGCACTCATCTGAGGCTCAAAAGTCTTGTCAGTATTACTCACCTATTTAGTTATGATAATTATGCAGTTATAAATACAAATTTTGGTTGTTATTAAGGAGATTTACAGTGTCACTAAAGTATGACATGAGTCACTGGTGTGGCTATTGTTAAATCAAAGGTTGCCATACTATGACAACAGTACAATCACGGAGGGAAGGAAAACCCACTGTCACCTATCATGCTCAGTTCTGCTCAGAAAGAAGTAGTAAACATCACTGATCCTGTCCATTCATTCCTACAGCTCTCTCTGCTGGGCCACACTGACTGAAGCAGGTGGGGAGCTGGACTGACAACTGTATTAACAACTGTCGTTTCCACAGCCCAGTCACAGCTGCCCACACTGCTTAGACAGACAACTGCAGCACAGACGGCTTCAACAGTACTTCTAGTTCCCTCCAGCTCAAACCTCCAAGTGAGGTCTTTAAAAGCCTTTTTGCAGGTGGATTCTATCCTACACCTTTGGTTTTTCTTGATGGCAAAGAAAGGCTTTACGTTTAAAAATTTCTGCTATATAATTGGATAAGGTCAAGGATGGGGGCAGAAAAGATAAACATAATACTTATTAATAAAACTTCCCTGTAACTGTTGTTTTAAGCCTTTTTGTTGGGAAATTTACCTAAGATTACCTAATACACAAAAAATTAAAAAAGAAAGAGGCAGGTTCTAAACTGGATTTTTCTCCCAATCTTCATTTACAAATTTTAAAAAGAACAAAGGAACTACTGAGAAACTAAAAATTAGTAATAATATGTACTGTCATTTTAATTCTAACCTGCTTAATTTCTAAGGGCTGAGTAATCTGCCTCCCTCTTATCAAACGTAACTGTAGTTTGCACCCTATCCCAAATAAACCTTTTAATCAGAGCATACCAGAATTCTGTGGCTGCATTTTCCGTCGTGCTACTCCCCACTACTACATGTACTTCCCACCCGAATGAAACGTTCCGAGGATCACCGTGCTCTCGGCCTCTCCTGCGAACTGCACTGCAGTATGACACATACACTACATATGGCCTTACGTCACTTACTGTGATTTCATGTATAAAATTTCGCGTCTCACCAAGATGTAAATGCATGTAAAGACTAAGACATACTTCTATGGTAACGTTTACAAGTATTATGCTCATAGAAAACATTCAAAAATACTGCTGCCAAAAAGAAGCAAATCAAAAGCGAAGTTTTTCTTATCCATAAGATACCCTCAAAATACTTCTCTTGGTCAACTTATTCCTGTCCCCCGGCTTTAAAGGGTAGGACCCAAATCACACAAGCCTATAAAAAGAATGTCTGCAAATCAAAACTAAAAGAACAACAGAGGTTATCGTAGCAACAACTTATAGAATAAAAAACTATATCAAACTTAAAATATCTATTAATCTACCACCTACAACACCCTGAAATGTATTAAGATCTATAAAGATTCCAGTACATTCAGAAGAGCAGCTTAAAAACAGCAAAAGAAAACATACAGATTTATCATGGAAGCTAATGCCAGAAAACCAGGGACATTCTGTCAAATCCTGGGAATTTAAATCAGGATGGGAAGTGGCCTGAAGAATAATTGCTTCAGTAATCCAAGAGATCTAGAGTAATCCTAGATATAAGCCAGGATGTGATTACACTTTGCTCTTCTTGGTCCTGAACGAGGAAGAGTGAAGAGCTCATTCAGTTGAACACTCTGCTTATTATATTTCTCATCTAATCTTTACAATGATCCTGTGAAAAGACACTCTTATACCCAACTTTACAAATTAGGAAGGCTGAATAATAAAGAAATTGGGTAATTTGCCTAGATTCATACAAATCTTAAGCACAGGATTAAAAAAAAAAACCACTGTCTATGTCACACACAAAAACCGACTTTCAATTTAACTTAGCAAACTATTTCATGGATTCCAAAAACACTCTCATTTTTCATCTTTTTATTCAAATGAATAAATTTAGTTAAATGTCTTTTCTGGTTAAAACTTTTTGTGTACTGTTGAAAACAAACATCTTTGCCTACCATAGAGTTATGTGGACATTTTTCTGTTTTCTTCTAGAAATTTTAATTTATGTATTTAGAAATTTAAGGCAACATTCCTTTCAAGGTATTTTAAACTTTAGGATTTATACATTTGATAGAAGATGCAACTGATAATTTTTAGACTAGATGAAACCAAAATTAATGTTTCTCAAACATGCATATTTGAGTCTGCCACTCCTTGTTCAAAACACCATTAACTTTATGACACTTAGCTAACCATTTGAATAAAAAGATAAAAAAAATTAGATCTTACTAAAATAGGATGAATTAAGATAGAAAACTTTTAAGCCATAATACTAGAAGTAAATAAATATAGGTAAATGGCTATTCTTATCTTTTGCCCAATTGTTTTAAAATGGGGTGCCTGTGTGTGTGTTTCCTCATCCAAGGATATGATTAGAGAGAGGAGAGAAGAGAGAGGGAGGGGAAGGAGAACATGGAAGTGAGAGCGCAACATTAATCAATTGCTTCCCTTACCTACCCTGGCATCCGGAGGGGAATGGAACCTGAAACCTAGGTATAGAACCCGCAACTCTTTGGGACATGGGATGAGGATCCAACCAACTGATCTATCTGGCCAGGGAAATATACGTATTTTTACCTGGTATGGTTACATGTCCTCTGTAAGATTTAAGTATTACAGGCATTTTTTTTCTAGTGTGTTACTGCCTTTTCACTATCTTAAAGGGTATCCTTTGATAAACATAAAGAAGAACAATTTATCAATCTTCTCTTTTCTGGTTAAGACTTTTTGTGTACTGTTGAAAACAAACACCTTTGCCTACTATATGATCATGTGGATATTTTTCTGTTTTCTTCTATAAAGTTTAATTTTCACCTTCCATGTTATATTCATACTTCCCTGCAGGAGCATATATAATTCCTGTGTTATCTAACTATTTCAGAAACAGAAAAAAAGGGGGGGGGGGTGAGCTTCACAACTTATTTTACATAGCCAGCAGAATTCCGAAGCTACAATACATACATATAAACCTTTGATAGATTTATCTACTGATAATTGTGGATTTTAAAAAACTGTAAAACAATGGTTAACAAGTTCAGCAGTGTAGATGGAAAAAGCAAATGCAACACAGCTAAGTCGGACCCAATACTACAATCAGGAGATAGTCTCAGAATGTAATACATCTTTAACAGATTAATGGAGAAAATACCTATGATCAACTCTGCCAACAGAGAAAAAGCACTTGATAAAATTCAATACTTATTCGTGACATTTTTAAAAAATCTAAGACTAAGACTAGAAGGTATTTCTTAATCTTTTAGTTTTCTATCAAAAATGTATAGTAAATTGAGGAAAATGGGGAGAGATTTGTAAAAAGGTACAAATTTTCAATTATGAGATGAGTAAGGTCTGAGGATCTCATGTATACATGGTAATTACTGTGGATAACACATTATTATATAACTGAAATTTGCTACAAAAGTAGAACTTAAATGTTATCTCACACACACAAAGAGTAAATATGTGTATATATATCTCAAATAACCTCACTATACACTTCAAATACCTTACACATTTATTAAATTAATGTAAAGCTGAAAAAATAAATTAATAATATTGTTCCCTCTTTTCTCAGCAATGTTCCTTTCTTACTAATGTATATGTATGTATATAACTTACTATGTTAAAATGTAAATGTACATAAAGGCAAGTATTTTTGTCTTTTTGTTTAGTGTTGTATTTTCAGCACCAAAAACTATTCCTAGCACATAGAAAGTGCTGTATGATGTGGTGGTTATTTTTTAATGAATGATTTTCAAATCAAAATTTACATTTGAGAAAAAATTATAGTACTTTCTTTTGGCATTCCTGTATAAATAAGCAGTTATATAGACTAAATGTGTATATGTAAAAATACACATACATGTATGTATATTATGAAAACATTTCTAAGATTAATAAAATAACCCTACCTAATTTAAATAAATAATCTATGGTGAGATATCTTAATGATGAGATTTTAGCAGTATTCCTATTAAAGTAAGAAACATGAAATTTAAGCCACCTATCTCAAGTGAGCCCTTAATGTTGCCTGGCAATCACACTATATTTCTCTATTTTATTCCCTTTTTCACTCTTGCGTAGGTGATTATGTCATATTTTTCCCTCTTCTCAAACCTCCAATACACACTCCTTTTATTCCCTATTCTCAGTTAATGACCTTCTTCCCATTCACTAAGGTAAACAGAAAACCTCAGATGGGAACTTCCTCAAACCACTATCATCTGTCAACATATTTTGTCTTCTCTGCCTACCTCTATCCTCCACCTGTGCAAAGATCAGGGCTCAGCAAACCACAGCCCACACTGTTGAAGGCTGCTTTCATGCTGCAAAAGCAAAGGTGAACTGTAGGTAGTGTACTGCCCAGAGAGCCTACATCCTACTATCTAGCCCTTTTTAAAGAAACACGTGCTGACCCCCACGCTACATCATCTCTCCTCTCGTCTATAATGGGCACTGCTCATTGAAAGGGCCCACTAAGTGCCATGCACAAGAAATGAGTCCGGTCCACACAAGACATGCACAACTTCAGAGACATATCAGATACACTGAAGACAGAAAAGATCTTAACAGGGCAGTATGAAGACTGGGGGCTTAAGACTTTTCAACAACCCCCTGCAGCTAGATAATTATAATGGATCTCTTAAATTTTGAGGGGAAAATATTTCACCTTGGAATTCTATACCCAGACCAGTCAAATAATCAACCAAGTGTCATGATGGAAGAAAGATATTTTAAGCAATACAAACCTTTCAAAAGTTTTACCTTCTCATACCTTCTTTCTTGAAAGTTACTGAGGGATGCATTTCACCAAAACAAAGGTATAAATTGAGAAAGGGGAAGGCAGGGGTCCAGAGACCACAGGCTCAACACAGGGAGAAGGCAGGGAGAATTGTCAGAATCTCAGTGAAGCATAAATGACAAACTAATGTGTTCAGGAATGAGTCACAGTGCAAATCTGAGCAGAAGGATAAGAGCCCCTGGACTTTCCCAGTTTAAAAATTTTTGAACAATCAATTACTTGATGTGTTGGAATATAATAAACAGTTTCTAGAAAAAGTTAAAACAAAATTAATGGTTTTCGTAACTCTCAATATCAATTAATTCAATCACCTCATACATAATATCTGGATATTGACTATGGTGCCAGGCACTTTTCTGGGTGCGAGGAATACAACAGTGAATACAACACAAGCCCTTGCCTTCATGAAGCTTACATCTAGAGAAAGCAGATAATAATAGAAACAAATTAATGCATGCTATAATACAGGTAAATGAATGTTGTGAAGAAAAATAAAGGTAAGGGTAAAGTGTGATAGGCGTGTTATTTAGGAATGGTTTTCAGAAAAGGGCTCTCGAAGCCCTGGCCAGTATGGCTCAGTTGACTGTGTGTTGCAACAAAGGTTGCCGGTTTGATTCCTAGTCAGAGCACCCCAACTGCCGGCTCTCCCTGGGAGGAGGGTATATAGGAGACAGCCAATCAATGTTTCTCTCTCTCTCCCCTTCTCCCTTCCTTTCTCTGAAAACCAATTAAAAATCTTGGGGAAAAAAACACATAAAATGAATCAATGAATCAAAGAATAGAAAAGGACTCTCCAAGACACAGCTAAAAGGAAAAATCAACCTAAAAAGGAAAATCTGTCTTGATAAAATACCAGAAGCGTACGAATTTTTTAAATAAATCTTTATTGTTCATATTATTACAATTGTTCCCCCCCCCCATAGCTTCCCTTTACCCAGTTCCCACCCTACCCTCTGCTCCTACCTGCCCCCTACTGTCCTCATCCATAGGTGTACGATTTTTGTCGTCTCTTCCCGCACTCCCCACACCCCTTTCCCCTTACGAGTTGTAATTCCACTCCCTTTCTATGCCCGATTCTATTATATTCACCAGTTTATTCTGTTTATCAGATTTTTTTATTCATTTGATTTTTAGATTCACTTGATAGATAAGTATTTGTTGCTCATAATTTTCATCTTTACCTTTTTCTTCTTCCTCTTCTTAAAGAATACCTTTGAGCATTTCATACAACACTGGTTTGACGGTGATGAACACCTTTAGCTTTTTCTTATCTGTGAAGCTCTTTATCTGACCTTCAATTCTGAATGATAGCTTTGCTGGGTAGAGTAATCTTGGTTGTAGGTTCTTGCTATTCACCACTTTGAATATTTCTTGCCACTCCTTTCTGGCCTGCATAGTTTCTATTGAGAAATCAGCTGACAATCTTATGGGTGGTCCCTTGTAGGTAAGTAACTGTTTTTCTCTTGCTGCTTTTAATATTCTTTGTCTTTTGCTCTTGGCATTTTAATTATGATGTGTCTTGGTGTGGTCCTCTTTGAATTCCTTTTGTTTGGGGTTCTGTGCACTTCCTGGACTTGTAAGTCTATTTCTTTCACCAGGTGGGGGAAGTTTTCTGTCATTATTTCTTCAAATAGGTTTTCAGTGTCTTGCTCTTTTCTTCTGCCACCCCCATAATTCTGAGGTTGGTAGGCTTGAACCTGTCCCAGAGGCTCCTTACACTATCTTCATATTTTTGGATTATTTTCTCTTTTTGCTTTTCTGGTTGGGTATTTTTTTGCTTCTTTGTATTTCAAATCTTTGACTTGAGTCTTGCAAATCCTCTAGTCTGCTATTGGATCTCTGTATAATATATTTTTTTTAATTTTAGTCAATGTTATACTTAATTTATAGTTGGTCCTTTTTCATATCCTCGAGGGTCTTGCTAAACTTATTAGCCTTTTCTAGAAAATTCTTGAAAAACCTTATAACCACGGTTTTGAACTCTACATCCAATTGTTTGCTTTCCTCCATTTCCTTCATTTGTGACCTGTTTCTTCTCTCCACATTTTGGCTGCTTCCCTGAGTTGATAAGAGTGGCTTTGTGTCCTATAGGGCCCAGTGACTCAGCCTCTCCAGTTACCTGAGGTGGACACTCTTGGTGCACTCCTTTGTGAGCTATGTGCACAGCCTTGTTGTAGTTAAGCCTTGATTGTTGTTGGTATCACTGGGAGGAATTGACCTACAGGCCAATTGGCTGTGAGGATCAGTTGTGTCTATGCTGAGAGAACTTCTGTGCTGGAGGTACCCTTATGGGACAAAACTTGCAAAAGCCTCTGTGCTCAGCTTAAACGGGGTGGAGTCTCAGGGTGAAGTAATCAGCAATGGCTTCATGGGGTGGGATCTCAGGGCGGAGAAAACAGTGATAGTTTCCTGTCAGTCCTGCCCTAAGAGGCCCCTGGCACTGAGCATCCGCAGCAGTCGCTGCAAGTAGCTCTGAGAGAAAGCAGCTCTCGAGCCGCACCCACTGCCAGACAGTCCAGTTTCTCCCCAAATGAGTTTGGGCCCCCAGAGTCTCACCCGGAACCAGAGTTCAGAGCAGTCGAGAGCTTCTGTCTCCCTCTCACTTGAGAAAGCCAGCTGCATACTCAGTTGTCAGCCCTCTCTGTGAGTCTCAGTACCTCTGCCTCCTGCAGCTCCTCTGAGTCTCAGTGTGCTTTTCTCTTTCCTTCTAGTTGTAGAATTTCCACTCAGCCAGCATTCCGGTGGTTCTGGATGATGTCCGTTTTGTCTTTTAGTTGTAGTTTTGAAATTGTTGTGCGAGACAGCAGTTTAGGTGTTTACCTATGCCACCATTTTGGTTTCTCCGAAGTACACGAATTAAGTTCAAGGTAGGATATTCTTTTTAAGCCTCTCATATTCCAAAGCAATGACTCACTGAAGTGCCGTACTAAAGGTAATTCCATAGTGAGAAATACAGATTGCCAGGCCCCCTCAGCCTAAGCCATGACTTTTTAAAAAAATATTTTTTTTTAATGGATTTTTTACAAAGAGGAAGGAAGAGGGTCAGAAAGCTAGAAACATTGATGAGAGAGAAACATCGATCGGCTGCCTCCTACACACCCCCACCAGGGATGTGCCTGCAACCAAGGCACATGCCCTTGACCGGAATCGAACCTGGGACCCCCCAGTCCACAGGCCGACACTCCATCCAACCAGTTTCACCTAAGCCATTACTTATTAATGTGACCAGGTACATTTATACGCAAACTCATTTCTTCCCATAGATTAGGTGGATGTCACACATTTCCAATTCCAGTATTTTATTCCTAAGTTTTCCTAAATCAAAAGCCGAAGACATTAATCAAGAAAGATTCCAAATTAATTTCAAGTTTCCAAAATTTATCATGCATAATCTTCATCCTCTCACAAAAGAGGAACCCTAAACCAATGGGAATAACACACATTTAAAGAAACCATTTATGGGGTAATGCAATACATTCACTTTACTCTCCAAGGACTCTCACTCAGGCTGATGTAGAGTTTCAAGCTATTGGAATTATCTTTTCATTGAAAACTGAGTAACTTAAAAAATGTGTTCAGATTGAAGCAACAATTTTATTCCATATTTTCTTCCGTTACATAAGAAAAACCACATATTCAAACAACAATTGATTTTAACATAGCTTATTCTAAAAACACTTATATCATGAGAAATAAAATCAAACTATCTCTTATTTAGCAAAATAAGCAATATTTTTAGATTTAAGTAGGTTTGAAAGCTTAACTCACAAAAAGGAAAATGCAATTAACTAAATTTCAATAACTAGTTGAGTTTAAAGTTTAAAAGTTTAGGGGTTTCTACACGAGCAGCCCAGGAGCTATACTCTATGCTGAACTGTGGTAGCAGGAGATGTGGATGCTCTTTCCACAGCTCCCCACACTCCAGGATGAAGCATCACATTATAGCCCTGAGGGTTGGGATTCTCTGCTTTACCTGTATGCTCACCATCTCCAAACCCGCTTCCCCATCTAAAATAGAGATGATAGCCGAGACCGGTTTGGCTCAGTGGATAGAGCGTCGGACTGCGGACTGAAGGGTCCCGGGTTCGATTCCGGCAAGGGCATGTACCTTGGCTGCAGGCACATCCCCAGTAGGGGGCGTGCAAGAGGCAGCTGATCGATGTCTCTCTCTCATCGATGTTTCTGACTTTCTATCCCTCTCCCTTCCACTCTGTAAAAAATCAATAAAATATATAAAAAAATAAATAAATAAAATAAAAATAAAAATAAAATAAGAGATGATAATGCCTACATAGGATCTTGTCAATGAAAAGTATCAAAGTGACCAATATACAGAAAAACTTTGTAATCTGTAAAGAATGACACCAATATTTGTCAAATTTTAATCAAAAAAGGAACCAATCACTTTCAAACTTTTCTGATTTCAGCTATTAATGGTTATAGATTCTATGGAAGAAAAGTAGGACACTGGTCCATTCACACATACACAGCCAGATGATGATTTTCTTTTAATTTAGACTTGAGAAAGAATTAAGACTCTCCTATAAACAAGCACCAAGAGGGAATATTTTCAGCAAACATTTCATTTAAATAAGCCAAAAGAATGAAGCTGTTTAACCACATGTAAACTCTATGTCATCTAATTTCAGGTAGGATATTTATATTTGGTATAGCTGGGAACCAGACACCCAATGTATATAAACATTAGCATATTTTTAAAACAACTGTCTTACTGCTTTTGCTCACTCAGTATTAATTCCCACTATTCCTAGAATAAACACAAATAATATCCTTAATAAAAAACAAACAAACTCAAAGTTCTTCTTAAACATTAAACAGTGTTATTTGACAATGAAGTAGACCATTTGCCCACTTACCCCTTAAGCTCCATCAGGTCACAAACCTGTTTTTTTCTTTGTATTTAGGTGCCAAACAGGTATTCAATAAATATGTGTAGAATGAATGAATGAATGAACAAATGAACAACAAACTAATGAATGGGGCCTCTGGACAAAAGCTTCAATGTTTGAAGTTGCAACAGAGCAATTTCACCTATACAGCCATCATTCATTACAATTACCCTCTCAAGTATAGACAACATGTAGTAGATACTTAAACACACATGCATCTACTACTCACATGTGTAACATAAGTTCATGGAAGATTCACAAATCCAGTTTTTCAGTTGTATTTTCTCTCAAAAAATTTTGGTGTGTTTTTTCTGATATTAGAGCATGTTGCAATCCTGATAATACAAGCACTGTCTTTAAAATTCTGTTTCAACATTGAATTATTTAGGCAAGGTGAACAATATTTCCAGAGTCTCACCAATGTATTTCTATTAAAAGCCAAATTCCGAATTGAAAGAAAATTGGAATAAAATGGAAAAAGGGAAGCCCTTGCCATTTCAAAATTATTATATTGAATTTTTAAAGAGAAAATAAACTGCTTAAATTACAATGAAATTTTTATTCAAAAAACCACTTACTGTCCTTACATTTTTATCTATAAACTAATAAGACAAGTTATTTTCCAAATCTTTGAAGCTAGATGATAAACATGTGCTTACAGAGAGGTTATTTTAATTAAAATAATAGTTTTGGATATAAGTTCCTTCATAACTCTCAAGTCTACAGTAAAACAGTCAGCAATAACATTATAATAAACATTATACTTGTGATTCTACAGCACTTGTATAAACATAATTATCTGGGTTGAACAGGCTTTTATGAACAGCAAGGTATGATCTGTGCCTGCAATACTATGCGTGCATGGATCAAAATTTTCTCAAATTCTGACGGTCATCTTCAGAAAGACCGGAACAAGAGTCAAGCTGAGGGCGAACACAAAAGAACACCAAAGTCAACTCACAAACACTGGCATGAAAACGGGGGCTCTCTCCCTATGGCAACTGCCGCGTTGCCTTTCACAAAGCCCGGGCATGTGCAAGAGAAAGCTCGAGTACCTGCTGGCTGCGTTTCCTACTTCGTGGTCTGAGACACGGTATATTTCTTCCTAGCGCTTTCTCAGACAGAAATTGAGTGTTTCCACTGCCCCTCCTCCACAGCGAACATCGGTGCCCTCTCTCCCTCCGCCCTCACCCTCCCAGTCCAAACAAATTAACATTTGTACAAGGTGGCTCCTATCAGCTCGCAGCTTCTCCCCAAACACGCCCACGTACCCTGAAACTCGCCTGCGTCTACAAGCGCACACGGCCGCAGGAAAGGAGGGAGGGGGCTGCCGGGGCCCCGATCGCTCGGCCCCGCACAGGCTCACGGCTCTTTCCCGGAGGGGAGCCCCTCACCCGGGCTCGGGCTGCTCCCCGGTCACCCCCCACCCGGTGTTTGTGAGCCCGGCTAATCCGATACCGCAGTGGAATTCCGGATATTTGCAGACAGACAGCCCGGCTTTGCGAGTGTTTGATCAGAGCGGTCCGGAGTCTCCTTTCCGCCCGCCCGCTCGGAGCCGTGCGGCCACCCGATCTCTGGCAGCGCCCCCGGCTCCGCGCCCGCAGCACCGGCCGCTCCGGGTCCGAGGCTGCCGGGCGCCCGGGGCTGCGGCCCGCTCCGCAACAGGTCACCCTGACGGCCGGGGTGAGCTTCGCAGGCGGCCGGGCTCCGGGCACCGCGGCCGGGCAGGGGAGGGGGTGTGGCCCGCTCGGCGGGGCCCGAGCCGCTCACCTGGAGGGAGGCTGCGGCGCCGCCGGGCAGCGCGGGCGGAGGCAGGGGCTTCAGCCGCCCGGGGAAGGAAACCAGGCGAGACGGGCTGGAGGCGGGGGGCGATTCGCCCCCGGCTCCGAGACAGAGACCGGGCGGGGGGACCCCAAGGCCGCCTCCTGACTCCGAGAGCGAGCCGCCGAGGGAGGTGCGCCCCGGGCCCCCGGCGCCCTGCTCCCTGAACCCCAGCTCCGCAGCCCCTTCCCCGCGCCGAGGCCGAGCAGCCCGGGCCCGCGGCGGCAGGGAGCTCACACGCCGCCGCCGCCGCCATTCCCCGCGCCGCCGCCGCCGCGGCTCCGCTCCGCCCGGGGGGCACCGCGCACCCACTTTCCCTCCCCCGCACCGCCCGCCGGGGCTCCGCAGCCGGCCCGCGGCCAGCGCACCGACCTGTGCAGCCGCGGCCGTCACCTCGGAGGATGGAAGGACCCGCTGGCCTCACGCTCCGCCGCCACCGCCGCCTAGGCTAGCGCTCGGCGACCCGACCGCTCGGCGTCTCTCATTTAGCGCCCGCCGCCGCCGCCGCGGCACTCGGGGGAGGGGAGTGAGCTGGATCCACCCCGTCCGCCCGGGGCTGGGGGAGGAGAGCCGGCCGGCGGGGACGCGCGCCGAGCGGGCGGGGCGGAGTCGGGCTCGCACACCAACCGAGCGCGCTCGCGCCGGCCCCGTGCGCCGCGGCCGGTGGGGTCTCCCCGCGCGCGCCCCCGCCGGCCGCTCCTCCGCCCGCGGAGCCCAACTGCCGCCCGCCCAGCGCCCGTGGCCTCGGCGCGCTCGCGGGAGGGAGGGGCCGCCACCCGCCAAACTTGGGGGCGCGGGGGGCAGGCAGGTGGGGCACCCCTCCCCGCCCCGGCCCTCCGCGGAGAAATCCGCGGCTTCAGCGCCGGCACCTCACCTTGCAGGCCCGAGAACAAAGTCTGGGGGAACCCTGGGCCCCCAGATCAAACGTCCTGCCCGCGCCAGCAGGGTTTTTAGGATTCGCCGCCGACTGGGGAGGGGGGCTCCGAAAGCGAAGAGCCCCCCACTGCCTTAGGGTCCTAAATTACGGTGCTCAGTACTCTCACATGAAGATTAGGAGTGTTGGAAGCAGCCTCTGTAAGTGCTGTGCCCTTGGCTTGATGCGCAGATGACAGAAAGTTGGCATCCCCCTGGGTCTCGGATTGATGGGTTGCAGGTGAACAGTATTTTCACGTCAATGCACGGGGATTCTGAAATATTAAATACTTAACTGAATGAAAAAGGAATGGATTTGGTATAAAGGGTGGAAAGGTGTGGTTTCGGCGGGTGCAGTACATGGGGTGGCCTACTTAAAATTAGCGCCACTTGATGCCTTGTGACTATAAATGAGCCACCTTTGTACATGTAGCCATTAGCCCATTTGCAAATGGAAGATTATTTGACGACCTGCAGCTCTTTCTCTAGACAATGTGCAGTAGCCTGGGGAAGGAATGCCGCATTGGGTAGAAAACATGAATGGACTAAAATTGTCCCCACTTAGTTTCTTTCCTCGCTTTGATAACCACTGAACAGAACTGATTAATCCTGTATATTGAAGACCACTATTTCTTCCTTTGACAGCCTTGTGTCATAGCCCTTTACTCTAGTTAGGGAAACTGGAAAGTCTTTCAACCCCCTTCTCTTAAATAGGGACTCACCCACCCAAATATAAGTTTAAAAAACAAAAAAGAGCCGAGACCAGTTTGGCTCGGCGGATAGAGCGTCGGACTGCGGACTGAAGGGTCCTGGGTTCGATTCTGGCACGGGCATGTACCTTGGCTGTGGGCACATCCCCAGTAGGGGGCGTGCAAGAGGCAGCTGATTGATGTCTCATCGATGTTTCTGACTTTGTATCCCTCTCCCTATAATCAATAAAATATATTAAAAAAAACAAAAAAGAAAAAACAAGGATAGGCAAAGTTCTTGGTTTTCTATTGTTTTTCCACTTTACTTTTTAAAGAAGGCCTTTAAAAGAATCATGATGAAATCACTGGGAGAAGTAAAAAAAAAACAAAAGAAGAAAAACAAACAGCTTTCAAATGAGAATAGACTGAACAAACAAAAAAAGGAAAACAGACTGTTGATAAAACGTGGGGAGAAATGTATTATGTATACATAAATTTTCCCATAGATGTTAATTCCTTCAAGTCCCAAAGACACAAAAGGAAAACAGGATTAGCACTTTGAGGAAAAACCCTTCTAGTTATCAAGTTGGAGAAATGTTTGGGCTTTTTTTTTAAGTGTTAGTAAAAGATTAAGAAAAAAGGAGTTGGCTGTGTGCCAACAATAATACAACAATTATACATTTATATTTATAAATAATAATAATGGGCCATTTCTTGAGCATAGCCCATTATCGCTGTTGTTAAGAAATAGGAAAACTGAGTAACAACAGGGGGTGGTCCTATTTTGTATATATGTCTTAACAGTTACTTTAAACTTGAATGGAGGTTTCATAAAAGTAAATGAGCCTGTGTGCCTACATCTGCCAATAATTTTCACAGTTTACTCTAAGAGCAGTGAAATTTCATTTGGTCTTTGAAGAGGAAAAAGACATGTGACTCAAGAAGATGGGCCATAGAGACACAAATTCTTACACAGACTGAATTTCTGAGTTTGGAATAATTTACTCAAAATCTGTTTCTCATGTTGATAACTTGTAAAATAATTTTATTAGCCTTTAGCATTCTGTTAAGTTCATATTTCTGAACTTGATAAAATTAAGAGTTTTGTGTTAAAAATACAGGGGGGAAAAGCTCAGTCTCTCTTTTTTTTTTTTTTTTTTTGGTCATAGTTTGAGAATTATTTGAGAAAGTAAATGTCCCTTTACATTCATTGATATGCAAATAAAACAGCAGCTTTTCATAATTAAAGAGAACAAGTAGCAATTTTTCCTTATCCCGGCACCTTTTATTACAGGTACATTCTGTAAGTTGCTTTTTGTATTGCATTTGCTTTTGCCAAAAGACAAAATATATGTAATGTCTTAGTATAACAAAAAGTACTAATGTATAAAATAGAAATGCCATTATGTAAAATAGAATCAATAAGAATTCAATATGCTTAAAATCACTTTGGAGGAATCACCATTATGTAGCAGTTTTATTACTATCCATCAAAATTATTTCTAAGGGGTAAGCCAAGAACTAATTTAGATAGAAAACAAGCAGTTTCAAAATCAAGAGACCACCACTGCAAAGAACAACTAATCTCATTATAGCTGCCAAGATAAAATCAACCTGGTATGGTAAGAAAGCACATTATTTCAGTAACACCTAATTAGTTCTATTACAGCCAACAAAATTTCAATAATAACATGTACCTCTATTATTTCTCTAACTTTGAATCTAGGCATTTTGAGAACATTTTTTCAGTTATGTTCTGATTTAAGATATAGGCGAAGTAGCATAACTCAAACCCACTTTTAGGGGAAGGATGCACAGGGACACTGAAGACACAGAGAATGTGTGACCCCTAGGTACAAAGTGAGCCTGCCATGATTCCCAGTCCTGGGAGACATGCCAGCGATATTAAGGAACTGAGAACAAAGATAATCACCAGTCCATTCAAATATGAGCATCAAGTTTCAGAAAGCACAAAACCTTATTTTACAACTGGGCTGTTTCACAAGGGCAACTCTATAGGGCAGGGATCAGCAAAGATGTATTTACTTAGTGACAGAATAGCTCTCGGAGAGACCAGCTAGTGTATAAATAAATGTTTGCATGAACTAAAACTTTCAAGACAATTTCAATAATGCCTCATAAGGAAAGGAAGCAGTGAGGGATTGAACGCAGATATTCTAGATAACTTAGGTTTTCATCTTAAACACTAGAAACAGCTTATATCACTTGTATTTTTTTTTCCTAAAATATCACCAGTTTCTCTGCCTTCGACTAACAAAACACAGTAAACTTAACCTATCACTAAGGACTCAGCGATGTCTTCACAATGAAAGCTGTAATACCAAGATGTCCCCAGGAGCTTGGAAGTACTCAGTACCCTTCACCCTATAATAAACTAGTGGCCCAGTGCATGGATTTGTGCACATGAAAGGGAAATAATTAGAAGAAATACTTTGTTACTTGCTCTTTCTCCCTCAGTACCTGGAAGCCTGGCGGCGGCCCTGCCCCCACCATCACCACTGGTCACCATCTGCTGGCTGACTGGCCACCCCATTAGAGCCCCCCCAAACTGCTCGCACCTGCCTTGGCCTGGCACCACCCGCTCACCTGCTCCATCAGAGTCCAGTGAGTGGTCGAACTCCGGGTTGA
This sequence comes from Antrozous pallidus, assembly GCA_027563665.1. Classification (NCBI taxonomy): domain Eukaryota; kingdom Metazoa; phylum Chordata; class Mammalia; order Chiroptera; family Vespertilionidae; genus Antrozous; species Antrozous pallidus. The sequence continues at coordinate 22,540,103 of CM050527.1, read as the reverse complement.
ATCACAGCCAGAGGGAACAAGTTGCATATTAGGCTTTTGTTATATAGGACAATCGTGGCTAAGTTTCTGCATTCCGGGGAGTCTGATTGATCTGAACGGCACCTGGCACTGACCTTCAGGCCTTCCCTTTGCATCACTGCACCTCTGTCACAGCACTGCCAGTGTGTGCACACACACTGCTCTCAGCATGTTAGCCTGGGAAACCAAGTAACTAATATTTTAAACCATATGCATCTATGTATAAAATAAGAGTAAAGAATCTCAGGAAAAAATGATAAAACAACTCTGATAATGGTGGCATTTACTTTGTATAAAGGCCATTTCCCTATTTTCCTCTATATTTTGGATAATTGAGTTTACCGGGTAAGTGGATTCTTTTTACATCTTACTTTCCTTATAAAAATTTTAGGCATTGCTCTTCTTGCTTAATGGAAGGTCAGGTTCTTTCTCAATAATGTTCATCAAAGTAGTTTCCTTATATAGTCTGCATTCAAAATAAGGTTAGAATTTATAAAAACACACACACAGGACTTCATAAATCCATTCCAGTAGTAAATAGAATAAAGAAGAAGGAAATACTCTTGCATATGGTAGCATGTTGAATGCCAGCAGGTAAATGTGGAGGTTGTGCTGGAGCTGGACAATCATCATTTCACAACCATTGTAGCAAAAATTGGGTAAGACAAGAACCATCAATGGATGCTCAATGTAGGGAGAAGTTTTGATGAGGAACATATTTATACCATCTTAAACTTGTTCCCATAGACTTCTGGATGGTTGCAAGAAAGAAAAAACTATTTATAAACTGGAACAATTGGATAAAACCTTGATCAGGCAATCAAAATTAACATCATAAAGGAGATAGATGGAAACTGTTTGCCTCAAGATATGAGATTATCATATTACAACATCTAATGAGGAAGTGAGAAAACCTAAGGAGGAATCCTATATAATAAAAGCCTAATATGCAAATTGACTCAATGGCAAAATGACCAGTTGGCAGGGGGCGGGGCTGGCAAGCAGGCAGCACCAGGCTAGCAAAGGTGGGTGCCATTGAGAAGGAGGGGACAGTGATCAGGGGGCGGTGGTGACCGGTGGCGGCAGGATAATGGAGGGGTAGGGCCGGCCACTCGCTGGTCTGTGTCCTCCGGTCGCCTCCCGCAGAAGGAGGCCACCAGTGGCAGTGGCAGGGCAATGGGAGGCAGGGTTGGCCCCTCACCAGCTTGCACCACTCCGGTTGGTCAGCTGGTCACCTCCTGCAGAGGGAGGCCAGGCTGTGGCTTAGGTCCGCTCCCTGGGGGCAGCAGGCCTAAGCCATCAGTTGGACATCCCCCAAGGGCTCCTGGACTGTGAGAGGGCACAGGCCTGGCTGAGAGACCCTCTGAGTGCACACATTTTCGTGCACTGGGCCTCTAATGATGAAATATCAGATATATCCCAAATTAGGAATGTTTTGCTGTTGCTATTAAGGGGGATGGACTGTATTCTTCAAAAACATTAGTGCCATAAAAGACAAAGGCTGTGAGAATATTCCAGCTAAAGAGCCATGACAACTAAAGGTAATATGGGATACTAGATTGGATCCTTCACTAGAGGGGAAAGAAGTCTATGGAACACATTATTGCATTAATTGGAAAACAGATGGTAGATTGGTCAAAATATCAATGCTAAAATTACCGATGGTAATTATACAGTGGTTATGTTCCCAAATACTGCAGTGTTTAGGTACAAAGGACTGGGATGTATGTATGGTTGGGGGGGGGGGGGAGTGTGTGTGTGTGTGTGTGTGTGTGTACACAGAAAGTTGGGGAGCTAGAGAGGAAACAAAAGTAATAAAACAAGTGAGTAAAATGTTAACAATAGGGGATTCTGGGTAAAAGGTATTTGGTAACTTTTCTATACATTTGAAATTATTCCCCTAAAAGAGCTTTTTAAAAAATGTTGAGTTTCAAAACAGCAGCAGCAACAGTAAGCAATCCATAGACTATAGCATCATAATTATTTTAAATGACCACCCTACTGCCAAATTCCACATGCTTTCTAAAATTGTATAGTACTCTTGGGTTAAAAATAGAGAGGCAATGAATTTTATAGTTCAAGAGTCATCTTTTCCAACCTTTCATTTCATGAATGAGGAAACTGAGGTTCAGCGTTTCACCCAAATATCCCTTGACAAGTTAGCATGACAGAGCACAATCTTGATTCTACTTCTATCCCTGTAACTGCTGAGCTATCATTTTCCCTTTTCTCCTTCCTAACTCTGAATTTCCTAAGTGCCTTCTAGTCTCTTCTTCTTATACGGGGAACTTACATGACCTTATATTTTCAACTATCACTGCTCCACTATAATTCTCACCTAGACTTCTGTACCACATGTCTCATTGCCTCTGTGACATCTATATGAGGACACTTCACTATCTGAAAAATCTTAAGTTCAAAACGGAAAAAAAAATTACAGGAGAAAAAAATTAAAAGGGTGGAACAAAGTAATAAAATATGTCCATTCTTACTGTTCACCAAAGAAAGACATACTAAAACAAGATATGTTTTGCCTAACAGATTGTCCAATTAATAAGATAATATTCAGGGTCAGCCAAGATGTGGGCAACAGACTCACACACTGATGATGGGAGTGTGCATGAGTATGTATCTTTGGTCAACAAATAGCTGAAAAGCAAGGAAAAATTTAAATGTACACATCCTTTGAACCAGCAATTACACACACACAGAGACATGCATGCAATTTGTCCAGCAAAAACACTGTGACAACATTCAGAGCTATAGAAGACTATTCATTATGTAATGCTTGTAATAGCAAAAATTAGAATCCTATCTAATAAAAAAGTAATATGCAGATTGACCATCACTCCAATACACAAGAGGGCTGCCTCCATGTGGTCAAAGATCCTGCCCCTATGTGGACACAAGATGGCCATCACAAGATGGCCAGCAGGGGAGGGCCATTGGGAGGTTCCAGGCCTGCAAGGGAGGGCAGTTGTGAGCCATCAGGCCAGCAGGGGAGGATAGTTGGGAGGGACCAGGCCTGCAAGGGAGGGCAGTTTGGGGTGATCAAGCCTGCAGGGGAGGGCAGTTAGGCGTGACCAGGCCGGCAGAGGAGGGGAGTTGGGGACAAACAGGCTAGCAGGGAAGCAGTTAGACATCAATCAGGTTGTCAGGGGAGTGTTTAGGGGGTGATCAGGCTGGCAGGCAGAAGTGGTTAGGGGCAATCAGGGAGGCAGGCAGGTGAGCAGTTGGGAGCCAGCAGTCCTGGATTGTGACAGGGATGTCCGACTGCCGGTAGGGTTGGGCCTAAACTGGCAATCGGACATCCCTTGAGGGGTCCCAGATTGGAGAGGGTGCAGGCTGCGCTGAGGGACATAGCCACCCCCCCCCAAATGCACAAATTTCGTGCTCTGGGTCTCTAGTATTTAATATCTATCAATATGTGAGTGGGTAAATGCAATTAATAGTATTTTCTTACAATGGAAACGATAACTCTACCCTAGCCGGTTTGGCTCAGTGGATAGAGCATTGACCTGTGGACTGAAGGATCCTGGGTTCGATTTCAGTTAAGGGCACAGGTCTGTTGTGCGCCAATAGGGGGCATGCAGGAGGTAGGCAACCAATGATTCCCTCTCATCATTGATGTTTCTATCTCTTTCTCCCTCTTCCTTCTTCTCTGAAATCAATAAAAATACATTAGAAAAAAAGAAAAATAACTCTATATCAACCAAAATGGAATAAAATGAGTTGCAGAGAAATATGTACACTAGTTTCCGTTTCCTTTCCTTTTAAGTTGGGATGCACATAGAAACCTGCCTGGAAAGCTGTGCCAATTTTACAATGGTTACCCCAAAGGAGTGGAATTGGGGGTGGAGAAGAGAACTTTCATTTTCCTACTTTGTATACTTCCATCATTTGCTGTTGCTGTTGTTATAGTTTTCTTTACTAGATGCATGTGTATCACCTATGAAAGAAATGACAACAACATAAAAGGTATTGCTTTCTTTTTAACTGAAAACTTTTAATTCTAGAATTGGCATCCCCTCCGACATGGCTGTTTTCATCATTTTGTCACTCTCCTAAGCTTTAGAATCAGTGCTAAGGTTTATTTTCTCGCCTTCATCATTAATCCATTTAGTCCTGATCTTTATATTTTTGTAACTTTGAAGGGTAATTATGAGCCCAAGCTATGTATGTAGAATGGTACTCCTAATTGATCTCTTAAATTTAGCTACTCTCCACACACTTTTTTCTTTTTAACACACTGTTTCCTACACTATTTTCACTGTGCCACACACCTTTCCCACCTCCACTCATCTCCAAGTTAAAAAAATTTCACAGTTTTTCCTTTGGTTTACCATGGTGGCATCCAGGGACCTCCATAATCTCAGTTTACCCTACTAATGCACCTCATCACCACTCCACATACTAGCCTGGCCATGCTTTATTTATTCAATAGACACTTATTTCTCCTAATAAGCCCCCAGTTTGGACCTACTCTTATCATTCCATTTCAGCACACCTTTTCCAGTACCTCTTGTCTGTCTGTACCCACCTCAGCTCCTTCTATGAGGATATGCCAATTGGCACATCCATTTCACATTAACATTTCTCTTCTCCAAACCCCTGCTGAGGATATCATTGGTATCACTCTCTCCCTCTCTGAAAATGTATTATATAAACTACTTACAGTTTTACCCAATGTGTGTGTTTCTTATATTGCCCAATAGCTCCTGGAAAACACAATACAACCAATCAAGCTCTCTTTCTCTTTCTCTACTTCTCTTTTCCCTCTCCCACCCCTTATCCCCCCCCCTCTCCTCTATCTCAATTTGTCTTCATTGAGCTTTTACAATAGACAGACAACACATTAAATGCCAAGGCTGTGTTACCTAATTTTTTCTCACAATAACCTTGAAAGATAGATATTGTTATCTCATTTTGAAAACGAAGCTTAGAGAAGTTCAATGACTTGCCCAAAGTCTGACCTACAGTCTCCATGCTATATGGCCTCCTTATAAAACTGTGCTTCTTATATTTTCTTGTCAGTTAACAGCATAATGTCAAGTACATCAATAAAACTTGGGAAATACTGAATATAATGTACTTTATGCTAACAATGAACAACTTGACATGTGATACCCAATACATATTTCACTTAAGAATAGTATTTTCTACTATATTGTACACCTGAAACTAATATAATGCTGTATGTCAGCTATAATTAAAAATAAAAATATTATTTTCTAAATTTAGTTTGGTTATAGAAGCTTACTCAAGAGTTCCAGAGTAAAAGTACTTTCAAATATCTAAATACTTTTAGAATAATGGAAAGCTAAATGGGGTTGGGGAGAAGGATATTAGGTCCAATTCCTCCTTTTGCCCAGTGTATTAAAAAATATATTGCAGGAGATAATTTTCAACCATAGTAGTGTGGTAATAAAGTTGGTTATCATATTACAGATGGAAAAAGCTTACTGCATAACCACTGAGTTCATTTCCCTGGAGACATGCAATTCTATCTGTGGTTTCACATTCCAGAAAGAAATATTCTTATTCCTTATGGAGATTAGTAACATAAGCATTTTAAAGTACTTCCATTAGATCAACCAATACATTTAATGTAATATTTTTACTATAATCAAGATTTCACTTAGCAAGAGAGACTTTCTTAATTCAGACTTAATCCTGTATATACAGATTTGAAACTCATTGTTGAATACTGGAAATTTTATTTATCTAAAAAAAGCCATGATATCTATAACATACTTGTTATTATTTAAGAGTATTCGACCTCGCCGAAACCGGTTTGGCTCGGTGGATAGAGCGTCGGCCTGCGGACTGAAAGGTTCCGGGTTCGATTCCGGTCAAGGGCATGTACCTTGGTTGCGGGCACATCCCCAGTAGGGGGTATGCAAGAGGCACCTGATCGATATTTCTCTCTCATCAATGTTTCTAACTCTCCCTTCCTCTCTGTAAAAAAAACCAATAAAATATATTTTTAAAAAATAAAATAAAATAAGAGTATTTGACCTGAGAAAGTTTAAGTGGTGACAAGATTTTAGATTGACTTTCAAATTGTGATCTCAGTTAAAAGCATAAGTTTAAAAATAAAAACAGCCTGGCCTAGCCTGTTTGGCTCAGTGGATAGATCATCGGTCTGCTGACCAAAGGGTCTCAGGCTCCATTCCCGTCAAGGGCATGTACCTTGGTTGCAGGCTCCTCCCTTCCTCCACCCCCCAGTCAGGGCTTGTGCAGGAGACAACCAATTGGTATGTTTCTCTCACATCAATGTTTCTCTCTCTTCTACACTCCCTAAAAATCAATATCCTTGGGTGAGGATTAACAAAAAATAAAAACAGCCTATATTAGTTACTTTTTAAAAGACTGTCTTCAATTTACTGATATGTACTATACTATGAACATCACCAGCCTAGATACTGAAACTAAACTAAAACCACTTTAGTTTTTTAAATATTGAAAGAGATGGGGAGAGAGAGAGAGAGAGAGAGAGAGAGAGAGAGAGAGAGAGAGAGAGAGAGAGAGAGAGAAATGCTGATCACTTTGATCACTTGTCTCCTGCAAGCCCCCTACTGGGGACTGAGTCCATTACCTAGGCATGTGCCCTAACTGGGAATTGAACCCTCGACCTCTCGGTGCATGGGACATGCTCAACCAACTGAGCCACAGCAGCCTGGGCTAAAATAAAATCACGTTAAAACTAATGGACTTGGGGCTGAGTGATCCATAAAAACTTTCAAAGATTTACCTATTTTCAATCTTCTTCTTTCCTATCAACATGATTAATTTTGAAATAGAACCGCAAGAGAGGTGTTGGGCTTCTGGTAGATTAAAAACAAGTTTATCGACCATCTTCTAAACTTGAATTGAATATACATGTTTTTATCTGGTATCTCTCAAAACTCTCCTAAAACTACAATAAAGGGCAAAAAGAATGGGAGAGTGTAAAAAAAATTGGAAGATAAACTAAGCAGAGAAAAATGAAATTAACTGCCTGTAGAGGGAAAAAGTAAAAAGAAGCCTGCTGATTTATGTAGCAGAACTCTAGAAAATTTAGGAATTGGAGACACCAGGTACTGAGATACCCCTTCAATTACCTATATAAAATTTGTTATATAATCAGCAAACAGTCAAATCTAAAATTAGTATTCAAGATTGAGGATAGAGATGGAGACAAAAAGGAAGAAGATGAAGTCTTCAGATAAAGAAATAATTCAAGCCCTATCTGGTTTGGCACAGTGGATAGAGCATCAGCCTTGGACTCAAGGGTCCCAAGTTCGATTCCACTCAAGGGCATGTACCTTGGTTGCAGGCACAACCCCAGTAGAGGGTGTGCTGGAAGCAGCTAGTTAATGTTTCTCTCTCATCAATGTTTCTAACTCTCTTTCCTTCTCCCTTTCTCTCTGTAAAAAATCAATAAAATATATTTTAAGAAAAAAGAAATAATTCAACTATTATGTTAGTAATTTGTTTTCAACAGTCAACTTTCCAACATAACTCATCCTATAGTAGGATTTAGGACATACTAATAAGAAACCAAGTTTCCTCTCTTAATGTCATGAGGAAGAAACTTTAAAGTTTAGTATTGTTTTTCTTGGTTAGTGGTAACGAAGGACTACAAATTTGAAGGAGTCTTATCCTCAAGGATATTAAGATCTGTTATAAGGTACTTTCCACCTTTTAAAAAATGTAGCCAATATAAATTGAACTATACACTTAAAAATTATAACATGCTAACATTTTTTGTTCAGATGAAAAAGGAATGTGTAATAATAGAACAAATATATAAAAAGAAGAGTCTAGAAAAGTAATTGTCCAGATGCAAAAGTGTAGTTAAAACGGAAATATTCTCAGAGTGAAAAAGTCAATCTATTGACTCATACCAATCACTTCCTTGATCTCTAAATTATTCCCAAAATGATTCTATTTAGCAGGAGTAATGAGGTTGAAGGGGGGGGGGTGGAGAATCAGAGGACATAGAGATGTGCAGTCCTGTTGTCTGGCTAGATTATTTAATAAATTCTCATTCAGATTCCTCTCGTCATTTAATGGGGTCTCCTCAGCTTCTAGATAGCCTGATTAAATTTCTCATCCTACAAAGCCCAAGGAAGACCAGCCCCAATACCTATTATACCCTAAGAGGCCTTTCCAAAAAGACCAAAATCTCCCTCATGTGATTTAGGCATCTGGGCTCCTTCGTGCAACAAAGTCTAACCCATTTTTGTTGTTGTTTTTATTGTTTAGTACATATGTCTCTATTTTGTGTGTGTGTTTTTTTTCTGGGAACCATTGTGTTGCCTACTAGTGATGCCTTTTCCAGGTACTTTCCACCTTGTGTTCTGTTAGTATATAACTTCTTATAACAAATCTTAATATTCTTGAGGATAAGACTCCTTCAAATTTGTAGTCCTTTGTTACCACTAACCAAGAAAAACAATACTAAGCTTCTTGCACAAAGAAGTTTTCATTAAATACATAATGGATCAAGATTAACAGTACTGATCATGGACAAGTCACTACTCCAAAATCTTTGGATGAAACTGTTTGTGGTGGTAAACCAGCAAGTCTTTCAAAATCCAGGTCATAGCTCACTTTCTCTCTTCTTCCCTTAATTCTTACTTCCCTAATTTTTAATAGTGATACACCAGTATATACCTCGATGAAGGGAGATGTGATTATGTTGTACCTCTTTTTGAGACATATTATATACAGATGCTTTCTCTTCCCAGCTGGTTTCTAAGTTCCTTGAAAGCAAGGACCACACCTTTAACCTCATCACACCATTCATACAGTATTCTGACACGGTATTTACTAGTATTGATCAGGTGCTCTCCATGGATCTAGTGCTTTCTAAGCACTTCACGTGTACTTAATCATTTCACCCGCATGCAGTCCTATGAGTTAGTACTAAACATAAGCAGCTAGTTCAAGGTCACTCACTAGGAAGTGGCAGCATTAGGACTTGATTTGAGGCAATCTTGCTCCAGGAGCATGGTGGTCTTAACCCTTTTACTTAGTGCCTTCTACACAGAAAACATTAAGTGGCTTTCTGAACCACCGGTTTAATATAAAATATTTATGAAAAATGAATTTTAGTAAAAGTAGGCAGTGTAGACTAAGTGAATCTTGGATATGGAGTTGTCTTGAGGCTCTCCCCATTTTTCACCCCTCTTCTACCTCCTCAAAAAAGTGGCAGGTGGTCGTCCACCATCTGAGAGAAATGTAGAGACCTGGAGATGTGGGCTGTAGTGTCAAGTGTGCTACTAGCCAGACAATCCAACCACTGTAAACTCCAGTTGGGTTTTTTCTGTTGTGAAACACTGGCATTCTATCTGACCTCCCCAGCTGCATCCTCCCCTCTGCACCCACCCCAGGAAGTGAGAGGCCCCAACTTATAAATGGATCCAGTTCCAAAATATCACTGAAGCCTCTTATTTGGAAGTCAGAAAATATTTCCTGTACATTATAAATTACTTGAGGCCCGGTGCATGAAATTGGTGCATTGGGGAGGAGGGGTGTCCCTCAGCCTGGCCTGCACCCTCTCACAATCTGGAACCCTCAGGATAAACTGGCAATTGGACATCCCTCTCATAATATGGAACCACTGGCTCCCAACTGCTCACCTGCCTGCCTGCCAGATTGCCCCTAACCACTCTGCCTGCTTTCTTGATTGCCCCTAACCATTTTGCCTGCCTGAATGACCCTAACCCCTCTGCCTGCCTTCTTAATCACCCCTAACCACTAGCATGCCTGTCTGATCATCCCTAACCACTCACCTGACTGCCTGATCGCCCCTAACTACCTCTGTCTCAGCCCTTGCCACTGCAGCTTCATCTAGGAGGTCGTTTGATTGTCTGATCTAATTAGCATATTATGCTTTTATTATTATAGATAGATGGTTGGGACTTCAGGTTTGTCCACAGCACTCTACTTCATTTTCATAATGAAGTTAACTTATGATACTAGACCAAGAGTAAGAGGTAGAAAAAGAACTTCTTCCCTTTTCTGGATGCAAGTCAACACTGGACAAGGCTTTGAAATGTGTGCTATTTACTTCGGCATTTCTTACTTGCTTTCCTTTTCCTCCCTTCCATCTTCTAATATCCTTTGTTCTAGGGGCCCAGAGACCCCAGCTGTAGCATCCTATACAGGCTTACTTCACCCTACAGAGTCCTTCACTTTCTTCATCCTCTCCATTCCTACCCACAAGCCTGATTTGCAATAACTTGGTCCCCAACACTCCACCTTGCCCTCCCATCAAACTTCCACTATCTCATCAAAGCAGTTCTCAGCTAAAATAGGGAGAAGGAAATCTGATTTAAATGATCTATGAACATCTACGCATAGTAAGTTTAATACTTATATGATGCTTTCCTGAGTTCCTGACACTAGTCTAAGCATGCATAAATTCTTCAAGCCCTTAAGGATCATGGGCTATTATTAGTATTACTAGAGGCCCGGTGCATGAAATTCAGGCCTGGTTGGCAATCAAAGCATGAGTGTTTGCTGTGGAAGGGCCCCTAGGCGCCCATGAGCTCCCCTCTGCCTGAGTCACACTGTCTGAGTGCCCATATGGATATGTGGTGAGTGTGGCCACATATCACAGGCTAGGCCACAGTGTGGGCCTCTGGGGCACACAGTGGTGTGGCATGGAAGTCAGGTGAGCAGTGCACTCTCTCCCTGTAGGCTTTGCAGATCAGCTTCTACGCAACCCACAGGGAGCCCAACCCAGCCCCTGCAGTCCTGACAGCTGTGGCCTGGCTCACTTGTGTGGGTTGGGCTCCTCACCTGAGTGCAGGGCGGGGGGGGGCTTTCCCAGCATGCAAGCCCTGGTGCCCCAGGGAAGGGTAACAGGGGGAGTGAGAGCAAGCTTAAATGACACCCTGCATTCTCACCGCACCTCCATCCCCATCATTCCCACCCCAGGTAGTCGATGAGATGTGCAGCGTGTTACCATGTTTCTCACCACCCCCTGGTCGTCAGCACACCTTAAAGTGACCAAACTCCCAGTCAAAGGGACAATTAGAATATTAGGCTTTTATTATATATGATTATTTATTATTGTTGTTAACCCTCATCTAAGGATATTTTTTCCCATTGATTTTTTTAAGAGTGTAGAAGGGAGGGGGAGAGACACAGAGAGAGAGAGATGGATGTGAAACAGACACATTGATTAGTTGCCTCCCGCACGCATCCTGGATAGAGCAAGGGACCAAGCCTGCAACCAAGGTATGTGCCCTTGACCGAGACCATTCAGTTCATGGGCCAACATTCTAACCCCTGAGCCAAACTGGCTAGGGCCGAAGCTGCTATTATTATTTTCATTTCACAAATGAGGAAACTGAGGCACAGAGAGGTTAAGTAACTTGCCCAAGGTCACTATGCTACAGTCAGTAATGGGGTTGGCCTTTGAATCCAGGCAGTCTGACACTGAAGCCTGTGCTCTCATGCTAAACTTCCCAGAGGGACTTGTATCATTAGTATGGAATCCTTACTTAATCCAAATGAATCTCCACCTTTCATCAGCAACTGAAAATACTGAAGTAGTATTGATATTCAGGGACAGGCAGTCCCAATCCCCAAGGAAGTAATGAAAATGAATAAAATAGTGGACTCACAATGGTGGCTTAGATTGTATTGTTTCCTCAAAAGCACAACCTGGAAGAATGTTCTTCCCATCCACAGAGAAAAAGGCTTGCTCCTATTTATCATAGGTATCCCATTCTACCTTTCTCTTTCTAATGTTGATATAGACAGAGAGACAAGAAATGGTTGACATTTCTCATAATGCTCTGCTAAGAAAGACAATAGCGCCCATGGTGACTGAGGCCCTCTCTGTGACAAGTGGAGAGCACATGTCCCCTGTAGAGGAGCTGTCTTTCCCAGCCCCAACTAGTGATTAGTCTGCAGGCAAGCACACAGTATGACTCCAGAGCCTAGCCTCTCAATTGCTTTGAATACTGCCTGGGTTCAAGGGACACACCTGGATCACATTTTTTAATGTACTCCATACTATCTAATAAAAGGGTAATATGCAAATTTGACCACACCTTCACCACACCCATAAGCCACGCCCACCAGCCAATCAGGAGCAGATTATGCAGATAAACCCCAACCAAGATGGCTGCCACCACTGAGAGCAGGAGGAAGGCTTGGGTTACCCCGGCAACAGAGGAAGCCACGCTTTCCACCTGCTGTTGCTGGCGTAGGCCTCCACTCAATGTTACAACGTTTCAATTATAAAAGATACAGAAATGGTGGCAGCCACTGAGCTGGAGAGAACAGAAGCTTGGGTTTCCCTGGCGAAGGAAGAAGCCAAGCTTTCTGCCTGCCATTGCTGGCCTAGGCCTCCACTCTAGGCTACAATGTTTCAAACAAAAAATGGCTGCCACCATGGAGTGAGCAGAAGGCTTGGCTCCATTCCAGGCTACAAAGTTTCAATTGTAGACATAGATTAATCCCAGATACCAAGGCCTCTGCTTGGGTCACTGGGGGGTGTGGCCGGCCTGCAAACCTCCATAGGCCCCTCGCCCAGGCTCCCACCCCAAGGGAGCCCCCACCCTGATCTGGGACACTCTTCAGGGCAAACCAGCTGGCCTCCACTCATGCACCAGGCCTCTATCCTATCTAATAAAAGAGTAATTTGCAGATTGACCATCACTCCAACACACAAGAGGGCTGCCTCCATGTGGTCAAAAATCCTGCCCCCATATGGACACAAGATGGCCACCACAAGATGGCCAGCAGGGGAGGGCCATTGGGAGGTTCCAGGCCCTGCAAGGAAGGGCAGTTGTGGGCCATCAGACCAGCAGAGGAGGGCAGTTGGGAGGGACCAGGTCTGCAAGGGAGGGCAGTTTGGGGCGATCAAGCCTGCAGGGGAGGACAGTTAGGGGTGACTAGGCTGGCAGAGGAGGGAAGTTGGGGGCAAACAGGCTGGCAGGGGAGCAGTTAGACATCAATTAGGCTGGCAGGGTAGTGGTTAGGGGGTGATTAGGCTGGCAGGCAGAAGCTGTTAGGGCAATCAAGGAGGCAGGCAGGTGAGCAGTTTGGAACCAGCAGTCCTGAATTGTGAGAAAAATGTCTGACTGCCCGTTTAGGCCCTCGATCATCCCTCAGATTAGAGAGGGTGCAGGCTGGGCTAAGGGACATCCCCTGCCCTCCATGCACAAATCTCATACACCGGGCCTCTAGTCCATATATATAAAAGGCTAATATGCAAAGTGTCCCCACAGGAGTTTGACTGGGAGACCGGGAATTCTATCACTTGCTGTGATGCGTGCTGACCACCAGGATGGTGGTGCAGAACAAAGGAAGGACCCAGCCAGCAGCTTGCAGCCACTAGAGACCCTACCTGTGCATGAATTTCATGTACTGAGTCTCTAGTTGTAATATATTCACTGTCATAGTTGCATCTATGAATAAATTAGAAAGATGTCTATACTTATCAGGACTCCTTCAACTCAAATGATCTTTAAAACACACTCACACCTGGCCAGTGTGGTTCAATGGTTGAGCATCCCTGGCTAGGGCACATGCTTTGGTTGCAGGCTTGGTCCCCAATAGGGGGCAAGCAGAAGGCAGCCAATTGATGTTACTCTCTCATTGATGTTTCTATCTCTCTAGTTCTCTCCCTTCTCTCTCTAAAAATCAATGAAAAGAAATATTTAAGAAAACAACCACACACATGTGTGGGGGTGAAAGGACATAATGTAGTACCTAAACTAAATCTAGGGGACCAAGCAATATAGTCAGGTCCCCTCATTCCATCTCGCAGATTTTATTCTATTGAAAAGTAGACCTCTTCTACTTCTACAGAGGAGGAGACAGCGGTCCATATGCACCTCCTTCCAGCCCCGTAATCTAGAAATGAGAACAGGTTTCCACTCTATCTCTGGCTGAAAAGTCCCAGGGAAGAATTATAATTGGTTCATCGTGGGTCGTATGTTCACCTCTGACCAACCACTTTACCTGGGGAGTTGGATTACTTTGATTAGCAGCCTACTTCATTGACTTGTCACCATGATAGGCAGAGAGCAGGTGGCAGAGCACTGTGATTGACAGCCACCACGCTCTAGGAAAGTACAAAGAGACAGTTCTCCAAGTAAAGGGTGGTTCTTGCAATCAAAAACCATAGTTGTCCACTATATTGTTCAATGTTATGTCTAGCTAGAAAATTAGGGAAATTAAAGACACAAAAAATAACTTACATTGGATGACTCAAAAGCACAAAGCTAGCTTTAATGTATTTTGACTTAATGTATAATCAGTGTCTACATAAAAAGTAAAAGAGTCAGTCAATCTATAGACATTTCTAAATATTTACTTGTTTTTGGTGTTTTATGAAAAATAGTGATAATTGACTGACTCCTTTTATTTTTCTATCTGGATGCTTTGATGCTATATACTAGTAAACCCAGTTAAATGCCATTTAGAACGTAGAACATGTAACCTGGTCATGATTACATAATAAGAAAAAACATTAGATTTAATAAATGACTTAGTGTTTTGCCACATGTTTACTCTCAACAAACCAGAGAACTAATATCAGATAAAATGAAGAAATTGTGTTATCATTACATTTCCACAATAGAGTTGAACAGAGAACTGAAATTAAGGTATGTTCTATTTAGCCCTGGCTGGGTTGCTTTGTCCAGATACACCAAGGTTGTGGGTTCAGTCTCTGGTCAGGAGACATATAAACAGCAACCAATGAATGCATACATAAGTGGAACAAATTGATCTCTCTCTCTCTCTGTCTTTTTGCCCCTCTCTCCCCTTCTCCCCCCTCCAATCAATCAACAAAAATCTTAAAAATTTATATGCTCTATTAAAAATTAGAAATCATTTAAGTCTTTATATATATTTACTCTCCTTTTCCACTATATTCAGTTGGTGATTCATGCAATGAACTATGAGGATGTCAAGGGAATTTTCTCTGCCTGTTTCTATTTCAGCATATTCACTGTCAGTACAGCATATTAATGCCCAAATTCCTGCTGTAATATGATGTGTGGAAGTAAAATAAGCATTTAATTTTGTATTGTTAAGATAGACTTCTTTCCTTACTTGTTACATAAAACACATTTGTTGAAGTCGTCCCACAAGACAGGTCCTGTGTCAAACACTGTTCATGTTTAATGAGTTGCGCCCCACAACCACCCTGTGAGAAAGAGCATCTTACAGGTGCAAAAACTGGGACATTCATTTCAACCCAAAAAATAAGTATATGAAAGGAATAATATTTTGATCCTCTACTTGTGATCCTTTACTTCTGAGGAAACTGAGGTATACAGAGGTGTTGAAAATTACCTAAATTTACAGAGATAATTAAAGGTAAACTGGGATTTGATCCCAGGAAGTCTAGCTCTTATATATATGTTTAAATATATATATGTTTAAATATATATATGTTTAAATATATATGTTTAAATATATATGTTTAAATATATATATGATTAAATATATATATGTTTAAATATATATATGTGTGTGTATATATATATTTTAGAGAGAAAGAAAGGAAAGGAGAGGGACAGAGAGACAGAAACATTGATGACAGAAGAACATTATCGATCAGTTGCCTCTTGCACAACCCTCATTGGGGATTGAGCCCACAACCCGGGCATGTGCCCTGACCAGGAAATGAACCAGCAACCTTCTGGGTCGAGGCTTAACCCTGAGCCATACCAGCTGGACTTGAGTTTAAGCTCTTAATCACCATTCCATATCTCCTCTAATTATTTAATGGTTAGTATAGTAAGTATAAACTTATAACTGATGATAGATAGTATTAACCATAAAATAGATATTAAATCTTATAGTATTAGGATACTCCTGGCCAAATTCTTCCCTATAGGTCTAAAGTAACCATGACATTTTTCCCTTTTTTGAATAAAAAGTAGAAATAACTAATAGTAACTCTAACTTAAATACACCAAGATCTGTATGCACATTTCTCCAGAAGAGAAAAATTCACAATATTGCAATAATAGAACATGGAAGCATTACATGTTCACACTTCTATAATGCTATTTTTCCTGCATTTTAAAATTTTGATAATCTTTATATGAAAACTATTTTGCCATATCATTTTATATAGAGAAAATGGGAAGATAATTCATTCTTTTGGCTTGGTTGATGAACAAGATTTTTCTTACTTTTTTCTTTTTATTTATTTTTGTTAATCCTCCCGAAGAATATTTTTCCATTGATCTTTTTAAAGAGAAGGAAGATAGAGAGAAACATCAACATGAGAGAAAAACATCCATTGGTTGCCTCCTGTACGCACCCTGGCCAGGGCCTGGGCTGAGGAGGAGCCTGTAACCAAGGTACATGCCCTTGACTGGAATTGAACCCGGAGCCTTTGGTCCACAGGCCGACCCTCTATTCACTGAACCAAACTGGCTAGGGCTCAACAATTTTTTAAAATATTGATAATTGGGATGCATGAAGTACTCAAATTCCCTTACAGATGTACTCATAGTTTATAATACTACCCTACAAATACAGGATTCTACTATGTTCTATTTTGCCCTATTTCCATCAAGAAAGGAAAAAAATTGTGTGACATATTTATCATTGCATGTACTACATAATTAACTATATTCCTGATGAGAAAAACTTTTGTTAGGCATTAAAGATAACTGTATTTTCTACTTAGAATTTCATATGTGTGAACGCGAAGAAATTTCCATGAATTTGCTTCTGAGTGTATATTTCAAACCTTTGCTCTCTTCCAATCTCCACACAGTTTTGATGCATAGGACATGCTCATATTGTAATATGACTTCTGGCTCAGTGCCTTCCCTGTCTCACTGCCGGTGAGCAGACTCAGTAGGCTGCAGAAGCATTCCCAGAAGCTGTTCTGATACAGGGAAGCCAGCAATGATTTAACTATTTAAAGAAGTGATTGTGAGCCACTAAACCCAAGCAAAATATATCCCTAAGTCAACTCTTCCTTTTCCAGATTCCAAAAATGCCTATGACAACTCCAATGCCACCCAATTCAAGAGGAAGTATGACTGCTGGGATGTAAGAGGACAGAGATGAAAGCCTTAACTGACTGCATTTAAAGTACCTGTTTTTGCAAATTTTACAAAAGCATATTAATGTGTGAACATAGTATGAAGGCTCCTCCTACAGTCTTGAGAGGAGCCAGAAAACTTACATTTTAATACTTTTAGTAAGTCTGCTGGCAGGCTTGTTAAATGTTTGCTAAATGAATAAATGAACTAAACATGAGACACTTGCATTCCAGGAATCTCCCTTGTGAAGTAGGAATTGTCTCTCTGCTCCTATCTATCAGGGCTAGGATAGATTCTCTCTTTTTAAAAAATATATTTTACTGATTTTTCACAGAGAGGATGGGAGAGGGACAGAAAGTCAGAGACGTTGATGAGAGAGATACATTGATCAGCTGCCTCTTACACACCCGCCACTGGGGATGTGCCAGCAACCAAAGTACATGCCCTTGACCGGAATCGAACCTGGGACCTTTCCATCCACAGGTCGACTCTCTATCCACTGAGCCAAACTGGTTTCAGCAGGACAGATTCTCTTTTACTAATTTCATTCTCATCAAATCCTTGGATAAAAAGCTTTTCCCCAGGCACCTTGCTTCAGGGGAGATGGTGACTACACATAGCAGTATTCTGGTTATGGAGAAAGTATGTTTCTGATTGCAAACAGAGAAGTCGATTTGGTGAGAAATCAGTCTCTTGTGTAGCTGAGTCCCGAGAATCTGACACCTCAAAGCATAGAAAAGTGGCACCCCATTGTATTGCCACTTGCAGTCCTCCAGGCTGGCCCTTCCCAAGGGAGATGCATATAACTCATTCAGCCATCTCAAAACTGACACTCTGACAACTTTGTTGACTCAAAATAACACTCAATTGGGTGAGAATTATTAACTGAGTATACAGAAGTGAGGTTTAAAAGAGGAGGTAAATGCCTTTTATCTACTATCTTTTTATACTTTAAAAAATAATGCTATTTTGTAATACCTTAAATGATTTAAAAAATTACTTGCCAGTATGTGGGATTCGGAAATAATTTTTTGCAGCCACAAGACGAGGAGGTCTTAAACTCTAGAGAGGACAAAGGCAGCAAAGAGCAGAAACTGCTTATCACCATTTCACAACTGACCCCATTGTTCTTATCGAGTTTTTAGGGCTGGAAGCGCCCAGACCTCACTGCCCTCCCATTGTAGAGTCAGGAAACCCAGAACCAAGGGTAACTTACTCCTGCAAAGTCACACAGGAGCAATGAATGTGGGGACTCTGGAATTGGGGGTGGGGGGGGATGAGGATAATATTTTTAGGAATTTTAAGAAATTCAGAATTGAGTGTCACAGAGGCTGTAAAGGAAGATATATGGTGAGCCTGATGCTGTCCCAGATGGTTTGCTGAAGGGGAGGCAGATCCCCCCACATTAGCCAAGTTAACAGCTGGTAACAGTTGGAGGCAACTGTCAGTTCTTAGGATTTGAGCTTGCAAAACTCTTGCACTATTAGGGAATGGTCGCTCCTCCTGGTCCCATCCATCACGCACTGGAGGGTGACTGGGCCCAGCAGCTGCCACATACACACTTATCCCAAGCCAAAGTGAAAAACTGGAGTTGCAGGGAAGATAAAACCAACGTCAACCAAAACAAACTGGTCTTCGGAAGAAAGTCCTCAGGGGAGGTTGGCCTCCTCATCTTTAAGAAGAGATAGGAAAGAGGAAAGCATGGCAAGATAAGATAGAAAGTCTGAAATACACGCCTCCAGGGGAAAACATGACAGTAAAAAACTGGTAATCAACTATATCTGGAAGGATAAAGAAGAGACATTGTCTCCCAGGAGGGAAACCAAGTCTTAAGGTTTTAGGTGTAGGAAGACTTTTCACTGTGTAATCTTTTGTTCATGTAGGCTTTGGAATTATGTGAAATTTTCATCTATTTTTTAAAGAAACATTAGATTTTAAAAATGAAAATAAGGGGATTTTCCTTAAAATGATAGTGGTTGTTTAATCAGTATCTGAGCAGCTCAGTAGAACTGGGGCCTTTTGTGGGGATCCCGGCTCCTTGGCCAGGCTGTGCCTCCTCAGGCCTCGGGCAGGAGCAGCTGCCCCGGACTCTGCCATCACTTCCCAACAGGAGGCCAACACACATCCCTCATTCTTTTCTAATGCTTCCTGCTGTAACTACCAGATACCTCCCTGAAGCTAAATATTTCCTTTTTTTGAGAAAGATTAAGTATAGGCAGAGCCCTATTTTAACAGTTATCATCATGCTGTCTAGTTCAATATAACAAAGGTCCTGTCTTGGCAAATGGCCCATAGGAGCAGGGTTTTGCTCATAATATTTGTATATGTGAAAGCAAAAGTAAAGATTTTATACACACACACACATGCATGTATCATATTAGGTATATATATATATATATATATATATATATATATATATGTTATTTTTCTTTTAAAAGTACACGCATGTATATACTTTTTAAGAAAAAAATTTAGAAACACAGCTTTATAAGCACTCAGATCTATAGAGGATGGTGTCAAATAGGATATGAAGTAATCAATGTAGCACGTTAGGATGTAGCAACAGAGATGACTGTGCAGCATTGGAAAACACAGCACTCAAGTGGCAGTAGAGCATGGCCATGTAAAGATGGACTCTGGAGCCAGGCAATGTATAAATCCAGCTTCTCCACCTAAGTAACAATGCAGCTTTTATTGGGATGCTCAGAATCCTAATGTAGTCTCAGGTTCAGATGTAACAACACTGCATTCTAATCAGGGCTCATGGGAGAACCCCTGTGACCTGCACTGGCCATGCTCCATCTAGAACAGTAGGTTTTGTTCTGGGAACCTGGTAAGAGGGTCATTGGCAAACTGAAGTCTGTCCAAAGGAAGGCAACCATAGAAAAGAGCCATCTCGCACCGTCAGTCAGGATATTTTTAGTTGCGAGTAACAAAACACTAGAATCAAACTGGACTAAGCAAGAAAGAATACTGACTCATGTAATTGAAACCACATAATTATGAAGAATTGCTTTCAGACAAGGCTTTTCCGGGGAGTTACAGCAGGCAACTAGAACTCGGGTTTTCTCTCCATCTCTCCACCAGCTTTTTTGGATATTGGATTTTCAGGTAGGCTCTTCTTTTTGTGGTCCAAAGGAGATGTCAACAATACCCAAGGTTCCATGCGTCCTCAATCCATCCCATAACTTAGATCCAAAGAGCTGAAGACCTGAAATTTACTCTGACCAGATGGGCTTACATCAAGTACCCACCCCTGATGCCATCTCAGTGGTCAGGAGAAGGGAATAGATTTCACCATAGGAGTAGCGGTGGAGTCAGCTCCTCCAGAACCATATGGAGTCCCAGTTGGAAATGAGGATTCTTGAGAAAAGAGAACAAATGGATGCTGCAGAGGTGTAACAAAGGGGCATACTTCAACATATTAGGAACATCAAAGAAATGGGGGTCCTTAGCTTGAAGAAGAACAGAAATAAAAAGAACAAGGTAAATGTCTCTCAAGATTTGAAAGTACTTGTAATTGGCACTTTGAGTTGCAGGGGGCCCTTCAAATCTCCTGTCTGTAGTCAGTTGGTCAGAAGCACAGGAAAGAACCTGGGCTGTGGCAGTGTTTGGACTGGGGAATGGCATTCTTCTGGGACTGAACTCTTAATCTGTGGAATCTGATGCTACCTCCAGGTAAATAGTGTCAGAACTGAGTTGAGTTCTTGAATACCCTGGGAATTGTTTGTTTGTGTGGGAGAACACTCCCTCCCCCATAACACATTAGAATTGGGTCTAGGAACCCAGTTTAGTTACTCATAGAAACAAATTTATCCAGGGGAAACAATCATTGCAAAGAAATAACACGCCTACTGGATTTTCAGAGAAGTTTTTAAGTTCTTTAGTGCTTAGGTATGTGAAGTGCAGAACAGCCCTTTCCCCCTTTTTTATGGATTTGTTTTTGATGAGTTGGATAGCAATGACACGTTTCTTAGGCTTGTTTGGAAATGTGTACTGAAACCTTGTGAACTCTGCAGTTCCTATGGTCACACATTTTTTCTTAATAATTGTTAAATGATGTGTTGTTTTCCTAAAACTCATAAGGGAGTATGACTTCCTTTAATCAGCAAGTCCCAATATTCAACAAATTTCCTTTATTTTTACACTAAGCTAGACATTCCATTTCCTAAGTTCCCTTTCAATTTAGCAGATCTTCATAGGCTCAGTCTCTATACTAAGGCCTGTGAGGTATTGATGAAGAGGACACAGCGGGTTGGGCAATTTTTACACTATTAGTTCTTCAGAGGGGCCACCCGTCCCCATGTCTACCCTCATTATCCTCTTATGGTTCCCTCATTATTTTTTTTCATTTTTTTAGTTTTTATTGTTCAGTTTATTAATTACACTGTTTCCCCTTTTTTATCCCCCTATAGCTCTCCTCCACTCCTGTACCTATCCCACCCTCTACCCTTACCTCCCCCTCCCCACTGTCCTCTCCCATTGTTGCAAGATTTTTGTCCAGTCTCTTGCTGTACTTCCCACAACCCTTTTCTCCCCAAGAATTGTCAGTCCATTCCCTCTCTATGTCCATGATTCTGTTATATTCACCAGTTTATCCTGTTCATCAGCCTATCAATTCACTTGATTTTTATGTTCATTTGTTGATAGATGTGTATTTGTTGTTCATAATTTATATTTTTACCTTTTTCTTCTTCCTCTTCTTAAAGAATATCTTTCAGCATTTCATATGATACTGGTTTGGTGGTGATGAACTCCTTTAGCTTTTTCTTATCTGTGAAGCACTTTTTCTGACCTTCAATTCTGAATGATAGCTTTGCTGGATAGAGTAATCTTGGTTGTAGATTCTTGCTATTCATTATTTTGAATATTTCTTGCCACTCCTGTCTGGCCTGCATCGTTTCTGTTGAGAAATCCGCTGACAATCGTATGGGTGCTCCCCTGTAGGTAACCAACTTTTTTTCTCTTGCTGCTTTTAATATTCTTTCTTTATCTTTTGCTCTTGGCATTTTAATTATGATATGTCTTGGTGTGGTCTTCTTTAGATTCCTATATTTTGGGGTTCTGTATATTTCTTGGGCTTTTAAGTCAGTTTCTTTCACCAGGTGGGGGAAGTTTTCAGTCACTATTTCTTCAAGAAGGTTTTCATTATCTTGCTCTCTCGCTTTTTCTGGCACCCCAATAATTCGGATGTTGGCATGCTTGAGGTTGTCCCATAGGCCCCTCACACTATCTTCAATTATCTGAATTCTTTTTGTTTCTTGCTTTTCCAGCCAAGTGGATTTTGCTTCTTTGTATTTCAAATCTTTGACTTGGTTATTGTGGCCCTCTGGACTGCTTTTAGGACTTTGTGTAATATTTTTTATTTCAGTCAGTGTATGCTTGATTTCTAGTTGGTCCTTCTTCATATCCGTGAGGGTCTCGTTCATATCCTCAGAGGTCTTGTTCATTTCCTTGAGGTTCTCATTCATTTCCTGGTTGGTCTTGTTTATTTCCTCATAGTTCTCATTAAGTTCATCGGCCTTTTCTAGGACCCTCTTGAAAAGCCTTATAACTGTGGTTTTGAACTCTATGTCTAGTCGTCTTTTTTCCTCCATTTCTTTCACACCTGATTTCTTTCCATATTTCTGCATGGTGGCTGCTTTATGTGGTAGATGTCCTCTAAGGGTCAGTGGCACAGCCTCCCCAGTTACTTGAGGTGGGTACTCTTACTGCAATCCTTTATGGGTTGTACAGTATTTTTGAATTTAAGCCCAGTTTGTTGTTGTTAGCCCTAGGAGGGTTTGACCTCCAGACCAATTGGCTGTGAAGGGAGACTCCCTCATTATTTCTTCTCACAGCCTATGATTCTTTCATTTATCTACTTGTGTATCAGGTGTCATGCCAAAAGGATATAAGTTCTAGAGGGCAGAGACTCTTCTGATTTCCTCATTGTTGTGTTCCTAGCAATCCTATCTAATAAAAGAGTAATATGCAAATAGACCATACCTTTGCTACACCCACCAGCCACGCCCACCAGCCAATCAGGAGTGGGGGCAGGGCCAAGGTGGCCCAGGCCATGAGGGGTGGGGCTGAGGTGGCCATGGCCGTGGGGGGGGGGCGGGCCAAGGCAGCCAGGGCTGCAGGGGAGTTGGACCGAGGCAGCCAGGGCAGTGGGGGTGGGGCCAAGGCAGCCAGGGCTGAGGGGGGGGGGGGGAGCAGGGCCAAGGCAGCCAGCATGTACTGGCCAGGGAGAAGGCCTGGGCTGGGCGGGGGGCAGGGCTGAAGCCCATGCTATCTGGGCTCGAGCTGGCTGGGGTGAAGGCCCTGGCTGGGGGTGAGGGGGTATGTGGCTGGGACAGAGCCAGCCATCGGCCCCATTGTAGGCTGGGGTGAGTGGTCAATAGGACATCCCCTGAGGGCTCCAAGTATGTGTGAGAGGGCAGGTTGGGCTGAGGGATCACCTACCCCCAGTGCACAAATTTCGTGCACCGGGCACCTAGTTTATAATAAAGTGCTTGACAGAGGAGACTGAATAAGTGTTGGTTGATTGACTGAAGAAATAAGGCTATCTCCAGAACCTAGTGCCTACTATAAGACAGGTGCTCTGTGGCTCTTTCCTCATAATGAATGAACAGGCCTGAATGGTTAAGGAAGGAGGCAGGGTGTGATCTGGTCCTACAGGGAAACATTCAATATTTTGTCTGTTCAGAACAGACGTTATTTTGGGACCTGATCCTTAACACCAAGTGGGGACTACCATAATGGGAAGTACTTTGGAGGAAAGTCGTGTGGCTCGAGCTGAGCCAATCATTGTTCTCCACTCCCCTGGGCACAGTGATCAGTCCCTGCATAGGCACAAAGCCCAGGCAGGACAATCTTTGTCCTTTAACTAATATTTATCAAGCTTGAGCTAGAAGAGAGATATTCTTTTTTCCTTTGGTCAGAGAGCTGAAAGAATGTGTGTCCAAGGAGGAAGCTGGTCTGGGAGGATGACACCAACAGGCAGAGATTCAAAGGCAGGAGATGGCCAGAGAGCGCCAATGGTCAGGCTCCAGCTGCCACATCCTTTTCAAGGCTTAACTATTCAGCTTCAGATCTGTGAGCCAACCCAGTCTTCTCTCATAAATAACCCCCCTCAAAAACAAAACACTTGAGCAGCTGGGTTGAATCTGAGACTCTCAACTAATACAAATGTGAATGGGTAGACAGGAATAGGGTGGGGTTCTGGACAAAAGCACAGGAGTAGATTAAATGAAATTTTTAGGAAAGCTTGTAACCGAACACTTACATGATAGTGATGACCTTCAACCAATGTATATTACCACTCTCTCTAGTATGGTCTGCATTTGCAGTTAGTTTTAGCTTTAAAATAGGAAATGAAATGTGATGACATGAGGAAATACTTAAAATATAAAGCTAAGTGGTAAGAGATGGATATGAATAAATATAGAGCAAGAGGACAACTATAAAGCCCAATGATGTGGTGAAACTGCACAAACTTTAGAAGTCACTCACTTTGATTTGAATTCAATTTCAATTCCTAGGAATGTGACCTTGCACACATTGCTTTGCGTGCATTGCTTAACACTTTGAGCCTTTGGTTTTCTCATCTGTAAAACAGAGGTAATATCACTCAGGGTTGCTGACAGATTAAATAACAAGAAGTATGTAAACTCCTTAGCACAGTGCCTGGAACTTAATAAATGTTACTTTCCCCCCTTTATGTTAAAAATAAAACTCACTGCATTGAAATTTTAAAAATACTAGGAGAAACACATCTAACTAAATGTTAATAGTGCTTGTGTTTGAATTCATTGATTTATTCAATGAATATCTATAGAATGCTGACAATAGACAGGGACCAGGCATACAACAACCAACACAATGAAGAAAGTCCTTGTCTTCATGATGCTCAAATTCCTTTGAATAAAGACAATATGCAAATAAATATATTAACTTGCAGGTCACATGGCCGGAAGTGCTATAGATGGGGAGTGCCTGGTGTTTGTGTGTGTGGAGATGGTTGTGCAAGAACTTTGAACTCAGTGTCCTAAAAGCCTCACTGAGAAAGTGATATCCAAGCAAAGACTTGAAGGTGAAGAAGGATGGGAGAACTATGGATTTTTTCTTTTTCCTCATGTCTACTTTTCTGATTTTTTAAATGAGTATTTGGAAATTGATTTTAAAATAAAAAAAATTTAAATGGAAACTAAAATTGGGGTCTTTCTAAAAGCATTTATTATTATAACTAACTTATCTGTAGTGTTTGGTTTTAAAATGTTCTTTCTTATTATTTATCATCAAAACACCATAATGCTATTAAAGGGCAAGTAATATTTTTATCTCTGTTTCACAAATTGAAAAAGAACTTCTGAAAGGTCATACAATGAATAAGTGTTAGAATGGATTCCTGAAATTCAGATTTTCATGCTCCAGATCCCACATTCTTCGTTAAGTTTGGATTTCTTACAGTCCACATACATAGCATCATCTATCTTTTCTTGAAGTTTATCTATTCATCTACACCTTCACAGGCACTGTTGAATAACTTCTAACAAGTCAACAGTTATTCATTATGATTACTCAAGTGGGAGCTGCAGCAATTGAATAGACCTTACACATATGAGAGTATCTGGAAATTGAGTGGGGTTATATTATTGAATAATATGGGTGTTATTTAGTGTGATGCTTTTTAAATGTTACCCTTAACCTAATTTTTTTGTTTTGCTAAATTATTTTGTCTAATATGGTAATCAATGATATACTGCTAATGTCAGATCAAGGTTATGTTCTGGAGTAATCTGTGTGTAGCCACTGTGCTCATTGACATTTTTTACCAAAAATGAGAATTAGAAAAGGTGACTTGAGCTTGTTAGGAGTGGGGGGGTGTCGAATAGTCCATTCTTCTGAGAGCTTTATCCCCAGTTGATAGTTCTCATTCTGACTTTCTTTGCAAACTTTCTGCACACCCTTGTGACAGTTTTAGCTCAAACCTAGCATTTTTATTGCAGTTCAGAATCAAAACATACAATTAAACTAAGCACAGTAGTGATGTTCTGACTAAAATGTGTAGTTATAATGAAATATAGTTATTAAAAATGTTGGCTTAGAGGTTGATATAATTAACCTTATAATCTTTCAACAAAAAACATGCTTTTTCTGTTTCTTAGAAAACTAAAAAATGTGTATGAGTTTTAGAAGCAGTGGGTTAAACTAAAGTAGAAATGGCTTCTTATTCCTATAATTCGAAAAAGAAATAAAAAAAGAGAGAAAATTACTTAGCTGAGAACCAAATCATTTCTCTCAAAAAGAGTATATGATATTTTAATCTATGTAGAGAGATGGGGATATGGCTGTAAGTTAAATGAGATAAAATGTGTAAAAACACTTAAAATAGTACAAAGTAGGCATCCAATGATTTGTTTGTTGGATCTTCATCTGTACATTTGCACAAAAGGCAGAAAATTTATAAATGATGTCACTCATTATTTCTGCCTTCTACAAATTCTTTTATCAATATTTCCACAATTATATTAGCTCATTGACTTTGGTGTTAAATTCAGTGAAATGCTTTTAAATTGAGCATCCAATATACTCCTGGCATCATATATATTTTTGAAGGCTTACATTAATGAGCACCCCTTAAATTATGCTTTTCCTCCCAAACCTCAGAGAAGAGTCAGCATTGGGGTGGAGGCTTTCCCAGATCAGGGTTGATTCATAAAAGGCACGGTGTATTTAACCTTGTGTCATAATCACAACTTGTACAAAAGTATTTAAATACTTAAAAAGCAAACTAGAAATCCACACATGAAACCTATATGTACATGTTGACCAGTGTCACTCCAATGAAATTTAATTACTAAAAAAAGGCAAACTAGCCCTAGCAGGTTTGGTTCAGTGGATAGAGTATCAGCCTGCTGACAGAAGGGTCCGGGGTTTGATTCCGGTCAAGGACACATACCTCAGTTGCAGGCTCCTCCCTGGCCTGGGCCCTGGGCAGGGTGTGTGCTGGAGGCAACCAATCAATGTGCTTCTCTCATATCCATATTTCTCTCTGTCTTTCCCTTTCTCTTCCACTCTCTTTAAAAATCAATGGAAAGATATCCTGGGGTGAGGATTAAAAATAATAAGAGGAATAAAAAGCAAACTAGATAGTTTGAAGGCACAAGAAAAACTGCTTTGATCCATAATGATTTTACTGCTTACAGGGTCTGCCTTGCATTGCTCTGTACATTTATTAGCTGTAGCTCACAAAGTATTTTGTGAGCAGTAAATGTTTTAGTGAACAGAAAACTCCAAGCAGAGATGATTAATATAGCTACATCTCCCCCTGCTCATTCTATTTCACAGAATGTCCCTGAGCTGTAATTCTTGCTTCTGTGCTCTTCAGACTCCATCACTGGCAAGAATGAACTCTTCACTGCTAGGGAAGAGAACCCAAGATCCGAAGTGAAGGTAGTGCTATTCAAGGGGCAGTTTCTAAGTTCCCCAGGCTGAAGATGGATGGCCAGGAATGCTGGCAGAAAACACAAATTAATATTTTTTCCTACCTTTCCCTGGGGGAAATGTGGAAAACAAAACTATTCTATCATTAATTTTAGCGTTCATTAATTTTAGAGGACTCCACTCTTCACCTCGAGGGTGGGAGTGAGGGTGCCTGGGGAGGAAGTATAGTGGGAAAGGTTATTTATAAAAAAGACAGGCTGCTATTCTTCATCCCCCCACTGCCCACCAGAAAAATTAAAAACCTGAGTCAAGGGGTTTTGAAACAGACTGATCCTCCATTAGATCTTGGGATGAGGTACTGGTCTAGGCTGATTAGAAGACCTACTGAGAGAAAAATCTATGGAGACAATTTCAAATATAGCAGTAATACAGGGCTACCTATGTCAGATGACTTTAAAACTTTTCCTTGAGTGGGCAAAATATACCTAACATGAAATGTACCGTCTTAACCAATTTTAGGTGTACAAGTCAGTGGTATTATTCCATTAATGACAATTATGAATAAATTCATTCATTGATTCAACAAACCTTGATTGAATGCATACTATGGGGCAGGCAGCATGTCTGTGAGCACAGCAGAGATCCTGGCTTTATGGGAGTTTTCTTCAAAAGAGCAGAGAGAGGCAGGAAACAGACAGCAAACACAATAAACAAACAGACTATGTGGCATGTTAGGCCATGGTCAGGGCTGGGCGAAGGCTCCTGTGTTTTTCCAGTAGCTCAGGGACCTTTGCTCATCTGCCTCGTCCCCAAAAAGCCTGCCTTCTAGGACCGCTTGTGATTCTGAGAGTCCACTGGTGACCTGATTGGGTAATGCAGGAGCTGTGTTCATTTGAACTGTTGTATTCATTTACTTAATACAACAAACTCTGGTGGCAACTGGGCTATTGATAAAGGAGAGCAAAGGTCTCTGCTACCCATAAACAGTGTGCATTCCCCCCAAAACCACTTCTCATTTTGAGAATACGTGTCAAGCACAGAATTCAAACAGAAATACATACTTTTTTCAGAAATGTGATGCTTTTTTTTTTTAAGAGAGGGGCTTGTATAGAAATATTGCATTTCAAAATGCCTTTCTCTCAAAAACTAAAGTGGCCAAGGAGGGAAGGGGTGAGGAATAAAGTGGTTTATTGTGCTTGGTGAAATGACAATGGAAGTGGGGCCCTGAAATGGTTTCTTTTTTCAAGTGTAAGAATGTCATCAGATGCTCCCTAAAAAATGTGTACCTTCTGCTTAGGCTCTTTTGGGTTGCAAGGGGCACTGATATACTGTAACAAATGTTTACCTGAAGAGTACATGGGGAGGAAAGTAGCAAGTACATGATTGTGAAACTGGACCACACTCTGACCATGGTTAAGATTAGCATGCCCAGGTGGGGCAAAGGGACACCTGTGCCTCCAAGTGCAACACTCCAAAAGGATGCAATATTACTGACACAGTATTCCAGCCAGAAAGGCCTAACCTGGGGAAATGTCAGGCAAAATCAAATTGAGGGGCATGCTATGAAATAACAGCTGCTTTCTTTAAAAATGGCAATGAAAAACAAAGAACGGTGGAGGAACTGTTACAGATCAAAGAGACGAAAGAGTCGGCTGGCCAGCTGTCCCCATTTGCCAAGGACCGAGTGGTTTTCCAGGACACAGAGCTTCCAGTGTGAGAATTGCAAAAGTCCAGGTAAACAGAAATGAGCTGTTCCTCATGCCGCTCATAAGGAGACTAATAATTAAATGCAGTCTCTGAAATGCAGGATCCTAGACAGTGGGGGAGGGACAATCCACAGAATTTGAACATGGGTTTAAAAATTGTATTTATGGCCATTTTAACTATTTTTAGGTGTCTAGTTCAGTGTCCTTAGGTACATTCACAATGTTGTGCAACCATCATCATTATTCATTTCCTGTATGTTTTCACCTTTCCAAACAGGAACCCTATGCCCATCAAACAAAGCTGCCGATTTCCCTTTCCCAGCCTCTGAGGACCACCATTCTACTTTCTGTCTCTATGAATTTGACTATTCTAGGTACCTCGTATAATGGAACCATACAGTATTTTTCCTCTTATGATGGGTATGTTTCATTTAACATGTCCTCAAGATTCATCCATGTCATAGCCTAAATTGGAATTTCACTCCTTTTCAAGGCTGAATAATATTCCACAGCATCTATATACCACATTTTATTTGCCCATTCACCTGCTGATGAATATTTTGGTTGTTTCTACCTTTTAACTATTGTAAATAATGCTGCTATGAACATTAATGTAGAAACTTGGACTTTTAAAGTATTACATCAATGTAAAATTTCCTGAATTTGATATCTGTATTGTAGTTGCATGAGAAAATATCCTATGGATGACAATATACACTGAAATATTAGGAGGTAATGCTTCAGAAACAAATGAGAGGCAAAGGAAATGTGGCAAAATATTAAAGATGGGTGAATCTGGGTAAAGAGTATGTGTGTTCTCTAAAAGATTCTTGCAATTTTTCTATAACTTAAGAATTTTAAAAATATATATTTTATTGATTTCTTACAGAGAGGAAGGGAGAGGGATAGAAAGTCAGAAACATCGATGAGAGAGAAACATCGATCAGCTGCCTCCTGCACACCCCCTACTGGGGATGTGCCCGGCAACCAAGGTACATGCCCTTGACCAGAATCGAACCTGGGACCTTTCAGTCCGCACGCTGATGCTCTATCCACTGAGCAAACCGGTTTTGGCCCATAACTTAAGAATTTTTAAAAATACATGGGAAATTAAGAAAGAGAGCAACTGCCCTTGGGACAACCAGGCCTTGTGGAGAAAAGTCTATGAGTAGCGGGGCCTCACAGAGCCGAAATGCAATGAGGTGGGTGGAAGGTAACTCAGGATTTGTCTTTGGTACCTGGTCCCTATGAGCAGAAGCTGCCGCTGCACCCTTTTCCAGAGCTCTTGCTGCTCTGGTTTCTCAACTAATCTCTGCTTCTTTAGCCGTGGCTGTTCCTACCGACCAATTTCTACATCCGTCCTCTCTTCCTCTTGCCTTCAGCTAGCTCAGAGTTTCTGCTTCCTCGTGGCTTTTGCTTCCTCTTCTGTGTGTGTGAGTGCATTGGCCACTGCTGTCACCTTCTGGTCCTGGCAGCTGGGGTGGTCATGTGGTACAGAGCATGACAGTCTTTGCCTAGAAAGAGCTGCAGCCGTGCCATGTGAGCTCGCTGCTTAGCCAGGCCAGCTCAACTTCAGAGACTGCCTGGAATGCTTGGTGTGGTTTAGGGAGCTGGTATGGGGCTGGGGGGAGGGAAGGGGGAGGGGAGGAAGGTCGAGAGGAAAAGCAAACCATCAGATCTCACCCCAGGCCTTATGATTCATAATTGATTCATCTTGAAAATATGTGAAAGAAATAGAAACTATGTGTAAAAGTTCAAGAGAATTGGAGGAGACAACATGTCATTATACTATTGGGGAAAATTAAGATTATCAGGAAACCTTCCTTCCTTCCTTCCTTCCTTCCTTCCTTCCTTCCTTCCTTCCTTCCTTCCTTCCTTCCTTCCTTCCACACAAATTCATTATGTGAAAGGCATCATAGTTGATGCTGTGGGGAATCTAAATTTTGTAATATGTAGTCCTCACCACAAGAAGCTGACAGTCTAGGACAGTGGTCAGCAAACTCATTAGTCAACAGAGCCAAATATCAATAGCACAATGATTGAAATATCTTTTGAGAGCCAAATTTTTTAAACTTAAACTTTAAACTTAACACCATTTCTTCAAAATAGACTCACCAAGGCTGTGGTATTTTGTGGAAGAGCCATACTCAAGGGGCCAAAGAGCTGCATGTGGCTCTCGAACCGCCGTTTGCTGACCACTGGTCTAGGACAACGGGCTCTGAACTGAAGTTTGCAACCTGTTAGTGTACATCTGACCTTCATTAAAAAAATTAAAAGGGGAAATTATTACATTCCATCTCATTTAGTAATGGTAAGTGTTGTTTAGTGAATTTTTATGTGTATGTGTATGTGTACCTGTACACAGGATTGCTTTATAAAATGTATTTCTACTGTGGGTTATAGAAAAACTGCCTGCAAGCCATTGATCTAATAGAAGTGAAACCTACAGCTTCAGTGATTATCCCCTGTGTATTTTTAAAATTCATCTCTCCAGCCTAGATCTTGTTCCTGAGCTTTGAACATGGCTCTCTCATAGTCAGCTGGAAGTATCAAACTTAACATATCCAAAATTGTCCCTGTCATCTTCCTCCCCAAGATGTGCCCTTTTTCTTTATTGTTTGTCGATTAGTAATATCAATATTCAACCTGGTAAGTCAAGCCAGCGGCCTGAGAGTTTTCTAAGGTGTCCCTTCTCACTCTGCATTCAGCCGGCCAGCATGCCCCTTCTCTCCAGCCTCCCTGACGCTCCTCGGTGGAGGCCCTGTATAATTTCTCACCTAGTTTCGTGCCCTACCTTCCTACCTAGTGTCCCTGTCCCCAGTCTGGTTTCCCGACTCCTTCCCAAGTGAGTGTCCAAAATGCTAATATGAGATTTCTGTTCCTGGCTGAAAACCCTTCGACGGTTCCCCACTGCTTTCAGATTAATGTCCAATCATAAGAGTTAGAGTCTTTCTCAATCCATCCCTGCTACTTCTTCAGCCTCATCCCAGGCTCTAGAGGCACCAACCAGCGGTGGTTCCCAACAGCTCAGGTGCTCTCTCTTATTTCACTGACTTTTACTCCTGCCTCAAATAACTTTTTTTTGCTTCTCCACCTGTGTCTAAACCCTACCACTTTTCTGGACACAGGGTCCTTTCTGACTGCCCTCCAAGGCTTCCTACCATCCTGGGCACGCAGCTGTCCCAGCACAGACCAAGCTGCACAGTCACTGCTGTTTGGGTTGGCTTGATGGTGAGCCTGCGAACAGCAAGTACTCTGTTTTGTTCATCTCTTTAAAACAAGCCGACTAGCCTGAAGCCTGACATGTATGGCACCGACCAACCATTCATTAAAAGAATGAATAAAGCTGAAATCTTTTATGGGACACTCCTGATTGTAATAATAATGTAGCAATAATGTTAAATCACTTTCTCAAATGCAGTCATTTTTTCAAGTCATTAGAGCTAGAGGTTTACTGATTGGACAGATGTACTTTGTCTAATTCAGATTCAATCATTCCCTTTCCCACCGCCCCTTCTCTGTCTGGTTCCTATAACTTGAGAACAAGAACATTGCCATCTGCTTGTGGAAATATCCAGGAATTCTCCCAACAACTGTTGTTGTTGTGTGTGTGTGTTTAACAAAAAAGAAGGAAGGAAGGAAGGAAGGAAGGAAGGAAGGAAGGAAGGAAGGAAGGAAGGGAGGGAGGGAGGGAGGGAGGGAGGGAGGGAGGGAGGGAGGGAGGGAGGGAGGGAGGGAAGGAACTGGCTAGAAAAGGAGGCAAGAAGGCAATGTGGATCATGTTTGCTTGACGTTAGGCCTCTGTTTTTCTTACTCTCCATCTGTGCTGTTTTTTAGGCCTCAAGGAGGAAGGCCAGGTCCTTTTGTTGCTTACGTTGTATGTGAACCTGCTAGGAAGCAGGGGACCTGGCCCAGAGTGACTCAAGGAAACTTCCAGTCCACTCTAGACAGCAAAGGCCCAAAGCCATCATATGAATTCATTTGCCTCCATAGAACCATTTAATTTTCTATCTATTCCAGGCACTGGGGATATAGTGACAAAGATGTGGTCCCTGTCTGGAGGAGGGAAGGGCAAAGGGTTTTTGTTTGTTTGTTTGTTTGTTTGTTTTGTTTTTTGTCATTCCTGTACATATCCTTTTGTTGCTCTGGATTTTTTGGGGGGGGGGTGATATAAGTGAGATTTAGCCATTTCTAAGTCATTAATCAATTTTGTCTCAAAGGGTTTACCTCAACGTGACTAGGCAGAACTATTCTTCTTTTTTTTTTTTCAATCCTCACCCAAGGATATTGTTTAGAAACAGGAAGGGAGGGAGGGAGAGAGGAAGGGAGAATGGAGAGAAGGAGGGGGGAGAGGAGAGAGAGAAAGAGAGGGAGATCAGCTGCCTTTCACACACAATCCAACCGGGGATTTAACCCAAAAACACAGGTATGCATCCTGATCAGGAATCAAACCCACCACTTTTTGGTGTATAGGACAACCCCCCAACCAATGGAGACACACCAGCCAGGGCAAGGTAGAGCTATTCTTAATGCAAAGATTTGGAGCCCAGAAATGGGAGGTCCAAAAGTCAACATATAACTTAGCCAAAATAGACAGACTCTAGAGGCAAAATTGTTCTCTGACGTTTACTTTTTTACATGTGGCACAAGTGGGATGTTACTGCCTTCACATGTGAGGGTTCGCTGAGCTATGCTATGTGAAGTACCCAGCAGAGAGGTGGAACACCCACTGGATGGAATTGAATTCCTCTTCCTCATGCATCAGAAAACAGAGGGACACAAGACTGAACCAGGAAGAGGGAGGACAGGTCAGTGTTCCCACCACCCATGTGAGGCTGTGGTGTGTGTGACACTGTAAAGGAACAACAAAGGGACTTCCCCCCACTCCCGCCCCACCAAACGGAGTAAATGGCTGAGTTACAAGCTTGCAAATAAACGCCAAAGCATTCTTTAAAGGGTTGCTTTGGTGAGACATAATGTGCTTTTGTCATCTTTGAGGAGAGGTGGAAGTCAGGAAACTGTAACAGGTTTTACCAACTAATTAGACACTTGATGTTAATAGAAAAATGACTGGATCCTTTGGGTTTTGCTGTACTCATCTAGGTCATTTCCAGCTTTTTCTCACAGCAAGTCAATTCTCCATCACTGCTACAATTAGCAACATCTGGAATAAACATGATTTCCCCAAAGGTCAGTGTGTGCATCGTTAGAGCAAGGGTACAGAAATTCACTTAGAATCAGGACAAATTATGTTTTTAAGGCATCTATAGCAAAATTAGGGGGAGGGGGATTCACCTGAAATTCTGTTGTGGTCATTTTCTGACATTTTCTCCACAATATCTCGGAGGTGTTTTCAGAAAGTTAGAGATCCCCATGCCTCCACACAAGAGCCACTACTTCCTGGATTCTATGGCTACAACTAGTTCCTCCCTGACAATTCAATATTGTGAGGTC
Organism: Antrozous pallidus; assembly: GCA_027563665.1. Classification (NCBI taxonomy): domain Eukaryota; kingdom Metazoa; phylum Chordata; class Mammalia; order Chiroptera; family Vespertilionidae; genus Antrozous; species Antrozous pallidus. Next base: position 22,505,464 of record CM050527.1, on the reverse strand, counting down.
CTCCTGGCGGGCCCATTCTCAGATTCTGTCCTGACCTTAAGTTTCTAAGATACATCCCAAGGGCAAAGGAGTTTCTTCCTGGAACTGTTACTCAAACTAGGGGAAAATATGCCTGTAGACCTCTGTATCTTTTCCCAAGGCTTTGCCGGACGCTTGTACTGGTGGCACAACTCTCCTCTTTTCCCAGTTTCAATCACCACGTCATGCCACACTTGTCATGTGACTAGTGTAGTCATGTCCCCATCAAATAATTCTTCCATGTGACACATTCAACAGTTGCTCTGGTCTGACCCTTTCCTACCTATTCAACCTCAGTCTCTTTTTCCATCTTTTATTTGCTCTCTGCCTCTATCAGGGCAGTTTCTTTTTATTGTCTCGCAAATACTGTGGCCATACCTGGCTTTGCTGGTGCTATTCCTATACCTACTAAGCCATTTCTTTTTCTTGTCACCTGTCCAAATCCTTCCAGCCTTGCAAGGCCCAAATAGAATATTTGTTGTTTGTTTGTTTGCAATATGTTTTTATTGATTTTTATAGGGGAAGAGAGAGGGATAGAGAGGAAGAAATATTGATGAGAGAAAAACACCGATCGGCTGCCTCCTGCATGCCTCCTACTGGAGGGATGGAGCCCACAACCTGGGCATGTGCCCTGACTGGGAACCAAACTGGTGACCTCTTGGTTCACGGGTTCACATTCAACCATTGAGCAACAGTGACCAGGCATTTTTAAAAAAATGTATTCTAATACACTAGTCCCCAAACTCCTTTATGATTAATAGTTGGCATTGATTCATCACCCATTCATTAATCCATTCTTGTAACAAATATTTCCTAGGAACCCACTCTGAGTTATCACCATTCTAGAATTCAGAATACCATGGTGAGTAAGACAAAGTCTCTGCCCTCTAGGAGCTTTTATTCTGGTGTGGAAGGCAGACACTAAGCAAGTAAACAAACAAGCAAGTAGTATAGCTTCAGATGGAGACAGGTGCTATGAGGGGAAAAAGGAGGGTAGGTAAGGGCTGGAGATGACTATGGGAGTGCAGTCTGTTTTCTACACCGTGATCAGGGAAGGCTTTTTTGAGGATGAGACACGTGATATCTGAGGAGAGACTTATGAGAAGAAATCAGCCATGAGCCAATCCAAGAGAAGGGTGCTCCAGGTAAAGGGAATAGAAAATGAAGTCCCAAGAGCAGGAATGTTCTAGAAAGATGAGTGGTGTTTTACTACAGCTAAAAGGCTCATGTGGGGCAGAGTGTAGTAGGAGATGAGGATGAAGAGGAAGCAGAGGTGAGAAACTGTAGGACTCTGAGGGAGAGAAGAATAAAGGTGAAATGCAAAGTCTGAGTATCCAATAGGAAAAGTGTGGAAGAGGAAGTGAGTGCAGGTATGTGTAAAAGCTGTTAGATTTGGAAACAAGTTCATTTTTAGGCATGTTAAGTTTGAGATCTCTTTAGGGATCTCAATGTAAACGCTGAGGAGACAGTTGGCTGTGTACAAGTCTGAAACCCAATGAGGGTCAGGCTAGAGATACAAAAAGCCAAGGGCCTTGGTGAGATTACCTAGGAATTGAGTGTAGAGGCCATAGTCCTGGGCTCACCTGCTTTTAGAAGTCGGGAAGGAGGAGCCAGAAAGGAGGCCCTGAACTTGTGGCTGCTGAGGTTTCCAGCATATCCAATCATGTCCATGGTATTGTGTGATATGCTCACTGATTGCAAACTTCTTGTGACCACTCATATCTTGCCATGAGAGTGGGGAGAAAGGTCCAATGTGTTTCATCAGTGCCTACAGCCTTGGCATAGTCTTCATTTACCATGTATTTCTTACTGCTCCAAATTTTCTCATGGAGCAGAGTAACACCACCAGGCCATTGGGGCAAATGTAGCCATTTCCTTTCTCATGGATTGAATTTATGGATTAGTTAAGAATTCTTTTACCAGCAGCAAACTGATGCACAGAGATGGACTAATGCAGTGGTCAGCAAACTGCTGCTTGCGAGCCACATGCGGTTCTTTGGACCCTTGAGTGTGGCTCTTCCACAAAATACCATGGCCTGGGTGAGTCTATTTTGTAGATGTGGCGTTAGAAGAAGTTTAAGTTTAAAAAATTTGGCTCTCAAAAGAAATTTCAATCATTGTACTGTTGATATTTGGCTCTGTTGACTAATGAGTTTGCCAACCACTGGACTAATGTATGCACAGCCCAAACTGTGTGAGCAGCTAGCCTTCAGTGTTCAGTCAAGTGTGGGCCGAGGACTGCCAGCATCACAGTCACCTGGAGTGCTGGCTTGTTAAAAGGAATGTTAACAACTACAGGTTATCTACTAAGTGCTTTACAGAGAGTAACTGTTAATCCTCACAACTGCATGTAATAGGCAGTACTCCCATTCTACAGATGAGGAAACTGACCCTGAGAGTTCCATAGGTAGCAAAGTGGCAGGTTGGTCTGACACTTGCATCCATGCTCTTCACCACAGTGCTACACAGCCTGCTGAAACGGAGTCTCTGGGAATGGCACACAAGTGCAGTCTGTATTTAGAAAAATCTCTGGAACATTTTTATGTATATGAAAGAACCCAAGGTTCATGGGAACTCAAGTTTGTTCTTTGAAGCTCAAAGACATCTTAATATTTACTCTTCTAGATTGTTTATTTTTAACATTTCTAAGTATCAATGATTCAGTTCATTTTTTAAGAGTCTCTCTTGGGAGTAGTATTTTGTTAAACTCAGGCAGGAGTGTACTGCACCATTTGTTAATTCCAGAGAGGTAAAGCACCTGACTGTACATTGAACCAGTCTGCATTGTCTAATATGGTGACAATATTAGCTAATAATTTAAAGCTTCCTGCCATGGATATTGACAACCTACTCTCGATACCAATAATGTGTCTCTCTCTCTGCGTCTCCCCCACCCCATATTTATGATTGACTCCACAAATTTGCCTACTCAGACCCATAAGCAATAATGTAATTAATCAATCATGTGGCCAGCAGAATAGCATGAATGACTCCAGGATGCTGAGAAGAGATGGTGGTAATGGGGCACCTCTTAGCTCTGCAAAAGCCTTTAGAGGTATGGAATGGCCCAGGGCCCTCAGAGAAGTCATCCATGGAGTACTCTCTCTGATGGCCTGAGCAGATAGGGTGAAAGGAAAATGAAGTCACTGAGATAGATTAAAAAAAGAAAAGAAAAGAAAAAAAGAAAGAAAAGGAAATGAATCTAGTTCTCAGGTGAAAAGAGAAACATGTTGAATACACCAGGCCTTTAGATCACAGGAGATAACATTCAATAGACACATTTCTGTTGACAAGGAATAGTGTTTTACTGTCACAGGTCTCCACCCACCCTGACCCTGGAGCTTGCTGCATTTGCACAGTGAGACTGGTTTCACCTGTTTACAGCTGTTAAACCATTAGTCATCAGTTCAGAGGTTGCTGAAGTCAATTTCCCCAGCAGTTTATCCTAGACACATTTTTTTTCATCCCTAACAGAAACCAACAAGGGCTACAATCTATTGTATATTGGCAAAGGGGGCAAATAATAATTTGAAATAGAAATGAGGCCATTACACTAGGGAGAACTGAAACCTGAGTCTTTTATCTGAAAAGAAAGAAATAAAACAAATGGGATGGAGGATGGAAAAGAGGGCCATTAGGAGTAGAAGGGAAAAATTGGGACAAACTTCTAAGGCTTACATCTTGGGTTTAGGGTTGTTAGGTTAAAAACAGAAAGAGAAAGAAAAAGAAAAGGAGAGAAAAAATATATAAGATGCTAAAATAAATTCAAATTTCAGATAAACAATGGATAATTTTTTAGTATAAATCTGCCCTATCTAATAACTGAGGCATATTAACACTAAAATTTATTTGCTATTTATCTGAAATTCGAATTTAGCTTAGGGTCCTGCATTTTATCTGCCAACTGTTCTTGGGTAGTGCCTTTAATCTTAGTTTGAAAAAAAATCATTTTAGAAAACAGATGTCTTCAGAAAACTAGGTCATGAATTCAACAGCATAAATACTTGCTAATTATGCTGTGTGAGGTGAGGGGGTTATATATTTATTTAATATAAATAAACTAGCAATAGTAAGGACAGAAACAGCTATTTCAATTGAAAGACCATCCATTTTATTTACCTATTTGGTGTGAGTAGGAATAAACTAAAAACAGACAACACCAATTCTAAGACTTATAAATAAGAAAAGATCCATCCATTCATTTATTTTATTATTATTATTTTTTGTTAATCCTCACTCAAGGATATTTTCCCAATGATTTTTAGAGAAAGAGGAAGGGAAGGGGAAAGACAGAGAAAAACATCGATGTGAGAAAGATACAAGGATTAGCTGCCTTCTGCTTGGGCCTCAATCAGGGCCAGGGATTGAGTTTGCAACCAAAGTACATGCTCTTGACTGGACTCAAACCTACGACCCTTCAGTCCAATGGCCGATCCTCTATCCACTGAGCCAAACTGGCTGGAGCCATTCACTCATTTATTCATTCTCTGCTTACTTTTTATCAGTACAACTTCTGCTGGTAGATACGTTTTATTAAATTGTATTTATTAAATTGTATTTTAAAGAGCAAAATAATTACCATATAAGGGACTCCCTGATCTGGTTGCTTAAATAATTTTGCATGGTAATAATTTAAATTTAAATAAATAATAGACCCAGCCTAAGACAAAACAAAGCCCTCCAAGAAGAGCCGACGCCACCTCCTTGCTATTATAGCAATCTGCCCCATTCCAATTTGTCCAGGATGGCAATAAACTAACACAATAATCACACACAGAGGTTGAAACAATATAGGCTTAGAGTTGGGAGGCAAGAAGGGAGACATAGCCTGAAGAAGAAATAAAGCTGAAGGAAAAGAGTCCAAATGTGTCCAACTCTGAGGCTGAGAGGGAGTCAGGCAGGGATGGGGGAAGATAAGGGCAGGAGGTCTGATCCGGGTGTGGTGGGGGAAAGAGGAGACGGCAAAGATGAGGGGTAAAGATGATGAGATTGTATACTGACCAATATTAGAAGGGCTGTCAAATGAAATAAAACTTAATTTATTTTGTCTAGCTCCAGAGAACAAAACCAACGCCAATAACTAAAAAGAGCAGGAAAACATATTTTTGACACCATGTAGGCAAGAGTGTTCTAAACATCAGTGTTCACTACTGATAAGTCAGGCTCTCCCTGGGAATGGGAAGTGGGGGCCGGCTGAGTGGCGGTCAGGCTGGGGTGGAGAGGACTGTGCCTTGGATAAAGGGTGGACCCAATGCCCATTTACGGTGCACGTTCCAACCCAACAGGGCCTGTGTCTTTTATTGATGCTGTGTCCTCAGTGTTTTGAATCCTGCTCGACACATAGTAGGGTCTCAGTAAATCTGCAGGATCATTGGGGGACTGCTTTTCAGAGGAGGTGGTGCTATTCTGGGCCTTGGTCTTGATGGGATGGAGAAAAGAGAAAATAGCTCAATCAAATCAACACACAGTGAGCATCTACATTTCCGGGGGAGGGTGGAAATCTGTCCAATTCCAATTTGTCCAGATTGGCAATAAACTAGCACAATAATCAAACACAGGGGTTGAAACAATATAGGCTTAGAGTTGGGTGCTAAGATTGCTTTGGGAGGCAAGAAGGGCTTTGGGGCTTTAGTTTGTGAGAACTACCAATACATAATCCATGTTCCCCCATTCTTTACCAACCTGGAGAGAAAAGAGAGAATAAAATCATAGTCAAAAGCAATACTTCCTGGTACCCCCTTTCCACTGATTTCACTTAGCATGTCCTTAAGGTCCATCCCATGCAAAACCGAGGGGAGGGTATACTTGTGTCAGGCAAAGAAAATGATCCCCAACAAGGGGACCCAGCAACTTGCCTCCCGGCTGGTGACTGTAAAGAGGTAAGCCACACCCAGCTGATCTAGCTCAATGTCGACCTATGAACCAGGAGGTCACAGTTCGATTCCTTGCCAGGGCACATGCCCAGGTTGTGAGCTTGATCTTCAATGGGGCAGGTTCAGGAGGCAGCCAACCAATGATTCTCTCTCATCATTTCCTCTTTTCCTATCCCTTCCTCTCTGAAATTAATAAGAATATATTTTATTAAAAAAAAGAGGTAAGCCATAGTGGATTCTTCTGGGATTTCTTGGTGGTTGCTTTTTCCTTGGCTTGTTTACTACGGTGCTTTGGAGCTAGAGACTCAGAGATGGCAGCAGACCCAGAGGGAGGCTGTGTGAATGAAGTAAAAGACTGTGACTTACTTAAAGCAGGAGTCAGTTGTCACCACGGTGCCCTGTGCCTAGTTTGGCCTCCTACTGCCAATACTGTGGCCCCTCTGTGTCCTCTGCCCACTGAGTGAGGAAGTTGCACAGATACAAGCCAGAACCCAAGCACTGTGAGAGACTGGAGGTCCCAGCAAGCACACACCTCTTACCCCTATACTGCCTTTCCAGAGATTGGAGACGAGGTCACCCTGGACATGAGAGCCCACAGGGAATCTGAGTGCAGCCCTCAGCGTGCTCCAGGGGCTGGGGAGGCATGCCCGGAGAGTTTGTATGAGGGTGGCAGCCCTGTGCCATCCAACAGAATCACACTCATACCCACAGGGCAGCTGGCCCCATGCATACCTGGCAGCAGGAGTTGAGTCCAACCAGTTCTGATGGAGCCGCTGAAAGACTCTGCTGTGGTGCGTTGCAGCCAGTGCTGTAAGACACTTTGCTCTTTAACTCGGAACTATTTTGTAAGGAACTATTTCTATAACACACAGCACTTTTACTTAAACAGTTCCGTCTTTCCTCAGGAGGAGTCTGGAGGCATGATTCTCACAGGACTTGCTGTCACCCAGGAGTGACACGTTGCAACATGCAGGCCTGGGCGGTGTCTTCTCGGGCGCACGTTTCTGTAGGGCAGTGACTTATGGGGTGGCTCTGAAGGCCCTAGAATTGCTACAAATATATAAGGGGTTGTTTTGGAATAAAATGTTTATAACTTGATCTCAGTATTGAACAGTTGTTCAACCTGTTAAATCTCACCAGATGTCACCGAAACAGAAGGTGTGTGCCCTTTAACCTCCACCTCCACCCCAAAGAAATGTAAATCTTAACACAAGTTATCACTTCCATTTTCCTTTAGGAAGAAGGGGATGAGGAGGTCCGGGCAGCTTTAATATGTCCAGGCAGTTTTAATATGACATTTATACTAGCTAATACATCAGGGAGTTAGCATCTTAACAATGTTTTACCCTCACAGAGAAATGCGCCACAGAGAGACACTGGAGGGAGAGGGTGTGCTTACGAATGCGTTAAACATAAATGTTTATGCTTATATTCCTCTTTTACACATGCTCATTGTAAATATTTCTAAGATCATAGAACTATAACCCCATCCTGTTATAGAAAAGCAGGGTTCACAGCTTAAATATTCTTGAAATTTCAGATACACAATCACATGGATGATGAAGAAACTACTATCCATAAAAGGAGAGAGGACATACAAATCCCTGGGAAAACACATTCCCCGTGGGAGGGATGAGATAAACGCCTGTAATGAGATGTAGTAACTATTCTCAGAGACAAGATGCAACAGTCAAAAGCAACAGCAAACTGGGGTGCGACCGCCGTGGGCAGCTAGACATCATCCCCGCAGGCAGAGCAGAAGGCACGAGATTTACCGAGCTCCCCGCGCTGGCGCATCTGTCCCTTCTTTAAATCCGATTTTCTTGCCATCTGTTCGTTACTCCAGCCTTGGCTGTAAACAAAGGCTATGCATTGTGCTCCCAGGCACCTCTCCTGGCTGCTCTACAGCAGTCAGTTCTGGCCTGAAGGACCGTGGGCCCCGTGATGGGCCATTTGCTCTAACAGTACATACAAATTGTGAGAGCATTGAAAGTGCCTTTAGAAACAGGATTTTTAAACTTCCTTTGGTAAGTGTGGTGAGACATAACTATCTGGCTTTGGAAATTCTGCAAGGAAATATCTAGATGCGTCAGGAAGGGTTAGCTCAAAGGAGAGGCGTTCTCTGCCCTCCAGGACAGCAAGGACACTGTGTGTGTGGGGGGGGGGGGGGCAGTCCCTACCCCCCACACAGTAAAGAGGCAAGAAGACATGGACCCAGCGGCTGCACTGAGGTTACCATTGGACATGGGGGAGGAGTGGGAGATCTCTTACAGACGTGTATCTAGGACGTGAGCTTGTGGCTTTGAGAATGTGCGGGAAGAGCCAAACCAACTGGCTGCTCCAGGGAGGGATCCAAGGACCTCTGGCCTCCAGCTCTGGTTTACAGCTATATAATATTTATCATGCATTCTTCATGGGAAAAGCTGGAAGCCCTGCACATCTTTGAATGGATTCAGGTCATCCTTTCACCATCCATGAGTAATTAGAGAAGTGGAGAGGAGCAAACAAGGGGGGAGGGGGAAATTCCACATCAAAGAGGTCACTGCCATGGCAAAGAAAAAAACATTCACTCTGCTAAGCAACAACAGGAAAAGGAAAACTTGTGATTGATTCTTCACTGATCCTCAGTCCAGGCAGTGGCACAAGTGGGCAGAATTCACTCAAAAAGTGTGAATTCTAGCCAGGCCGGTCATTGTTGATTACAAGTCCCTTCGTGACAGAGGAAGAGATTTGCCTGTTTTGGGGGCCCATGGTAAGGAGACAGGTTTTGGCCAGTGCAGTTGGGAGACTGGTGACATAGAGGGATGACTGAGAAAATATAAGCAAATGCATTGAGGATTTCTTGCTGTCAGAGGGAATTAAAAATATGGAGAGAGAAATGCTGGAATAAACCCTGTGGTGTTAGATGGTAAGTGGAAGAATCAATGTGAACTCATGGCTTTATGTAGACATAGATATAGAAATAGAAATAGGTATGAATGTGTGTGCAGATGTTTATGTATGTGTGCATGTATATACACCACAGATATATATATACATATGTGTATATATATATACAGATATATATATACATATGTGTATATATATATACAGATATATATATACATATATACAGATATATATATATATATATATATATATATATATATATATACATACACACACACACACACACACACACACCTATAACGTGTAGGCAAATATATGCTTTTATTTCCTAGTTCTACCTGAGTTGGTTAAAGGCAAAGATAACGTGGCAGCAAGAAGTATTAAGAGTTGGCTACTAAATATTACTTATTTTCCATTTAAAGGAACCAGGGTTCCTTAGAGAAATAGTTGACTGTAGGACTGGAGTAGGGAAAACAAAAGGTAAGACAGGACTATAAGGTACAAGGTAAAGATGCTCAAAGAGACACAGATAGGGGGGAATATCAAAAAGACACAGAAACTGCCTTAACTGAGCTCCCACTGGCCAAGTCTGAGTCGATTTGATTATCACAATGAATGACAGTTTCTGATTTTAACCCTTTGAGTAAAATAGGAATTCATGAGTCCACAGTGATAAAACTTAAATGAATAAACGGAAGACAAAGGGAAGCTCTATCTTACAACAGAAGCCGTGAGGCATCTCCTCACAGAGTCCTTAGGAATGAGTCAGTGGAGAACGCTATAGGTACTATCTTTACCAAATGTGACAGAAAACCAGGAATGGGACAAACTGATGTCCTATGTTTCCCAATGTGACACAAGAGCAGGGCATTACTCCTGAGATGTCCTCACTACAAATGCATAGATCATGGAGAAAAACATCAGATAAACCCAAGCTGCACAGCATTCCACAAAGTAACTCTGTGCTTCAAAAAATGTCAAGGTCATGATAAAGAAGGAAAAGCAAACTATTTTTCCAAAATGAAGGAAAGTACAGAGAAATGATAACTATAAGGGACATAGACCTTTACAAGATATTTTTTGGACAATAGGTGAAATTGGAATGGGATCTGTGAAAAACATGGTAAATGTTGGATCAATGTTAGTTTTCTAAGCTTGATGGTTGTACTGAGAAGATCCTTGTTAATAGGAGGCAAATACAAAAAGGCATGTGGAAGGATTAAGGAATCATGTCCGCAAGTTTTTCTCAAATGGTTTAGAAAGGAACTTCAGTGTGTGTGTGTGTGTGTGTGTGTGTATGTGTGTGTGTGTGTAAAGAATAGAGCAGATATGATAAAATGATAATAATTGGTAAGCTGAATGAAAGATAGAAAGTTCAAATACTACTTTCATGGTTTTTATAACTTTTCCATAATTTAAAAGAGGGAGGGAGAGAAAGAGAAAAAGAAAAAGATGCCCAGGCCTATGTGGCTCCATGGTTGAGCATCAGCCTAAGAACCAGGAGGTCATGGTTCAATTCCCAGTCAGGGCACATGCCTGGGTTTCAGGCTCAATCCCCAGTAGTGGGTATGCAGGAGGTAGCTGATCAATGATTCTCTCTCATCATAGATGTTTCTATCTCTCCCTTTCCCTTCCTCTCTGAAATAAATAAAAATGTTTTTTAAAAAAAACAGAAACATTGACTTGCTGTTCCACCATTCATGCATTCATTGGTTGATTCTTGTATGTACTCTGACCAGGGGTTGTACCCGCAACCCTGGAGTATAGGGATGACACTCCAACCAACTAAGCACCTGACCAGAGCCTCTATACATTTTAACTTTCAAAATAAAAACATAAAAGGGGGAAATGCCCATTCTGGGTCTCTATGTACATAGACCAGAGTGAATCAAACTGAGCAGGTCAAGTCAAATGGAATAATGATGAAGCTTAGGTCCAGCTCTCCCTGCCCTCAGGCTGCTCCCCAGGAGTGAGTGCTAAGAGTGCAGTGAATTGAATGGGGTGGAGAAGAGGCTTGGAGGGCATGATGAAAAGCACCAACAAACTGCTCCAGGAATTCCAAGGAGCCAGGAGGCTTCATGAAGGAGGTATGGCATGAAGAGGCCCCAGATGGCATTGGGGCAGGACACTAGTGGTCCTGCCTAGCATGTCATTTAGGCATTTTTGAGAATTCTGACTCTGCTTCATTTTTTTTATCATTATGCGGCTGGTCATTTTCTTACCTCCAAACTCTTCTAATGCTGTTCCTGCCTGGCAGGTGGGCAGTTTATCAATTTGGAGGAGCCATCACATCCATTTTTAAAATTTAGCTCAGATCCCTTTCTTTGAATTTTTTTTTTTTTTGACAGGCTTGCTCCTCTCCTGATAGAAAGTCCTTTGCTCTTTCATGCCTCTACTTCGTTAGTACATGCACCATGGTACATTGGCTCTTGTCAATTCACCTGTCCCTCCCTCCCGGCCTACAGTCTCCTTGCTGGCTTTGTATTTTTGAATTACCACTGTCTGGCCATAGTGGGGGCTCAATAATTGTTCAAGTATCAGCTTAACTTAAGACTTCTCCAAACTGTTTTTCTTCCCTCCTTCCCGTTTTCACTCCTAGGATAACTTAGGCTCTATATTCAGCGAAAACACTTCCTGGACTTTTGATGTCAAGGAGTATGAATCCAAATTTGAGGGAAAACATTTTCTTCTCGACCCTGAGACCACCAGTGAAGGTGAAGGGAGAGATGGACCAGCATGTTGGGAGTAGCAACAAGATTGCCACACCTGTGGCTTAAATGATCAATTCATGACTCTGTGACTAACCCACACAGAAATAAGTGAACTGCTCCTTGGGTTATATTAGGGGAGGCACCATAATGACCACAGCTGACTGTAAGAGCCAACCAAAATTATGTTAACCACTGATGCTTGGGAGCTTCTGACTGACATCAAAGCTGAGCACTTATACAAGCTGCTGTCTGCTAAAGGCCAACAGGCCTTCTACCCACAGTACTATTAGAACAGTAATTAGTGATCGCTAACATTTCTGCAAGTACTATTCAGCCAGGCACCATAAGCACCCAACAAATGCCACAAACTCTGCGTCCACAGGTGTCATCGGACCCATCTACACACTGAGGCAGTGTTGGGAGCAGAAGGCAGCTGCTCCCTGTGACACAGCCATACTTGAGCCCTAGGCTCAAGTTATATTACTGAAGTTCCAATTACAGAGCCCAACACCCCTCCTCTTCTTCAAGGCCATTGAGGTTTCAGATTTGAAAGACCATCATTTGTGAGTCCATTCACATCCCACCTCCTACTATATACCTTAGCAGCCCTAAGTCACCCATCTGCTGTGGAAGGTTGAGGGGTTTCTGCCTGGAAAACACTTCTCTTTGCTACAGTTCCTGCATAAGGGCTAACCCTATCCTTTGCCTGCTGTAGTCACCAGTTTGAAACATTTGCTGGCAGGACTGTTGCCTCACCCTTGCGGGAGGCAGCCTCCCCACCTCGGAGGCAAGCTGGCAGCTGTTGGAGGCGTTTTCAGCACCAGATTATTTTAAGGCATCCGTAAAGTGGTGAGAACTAACCTCAGAGAACAATTCTTTAAAAAAAATTGTTTTAGAAAAAAATAACAGCCAAGTCCCACAGAAACCCTGGCTCTGCAAACACCTAGGACATCACTTAGTGCCCAGAAGTGTTTGCAAGATTCCATCCTGAACATCGTGCCATGGGCCACCCTTAATGAAGAAGAATATGAACCTCCCATTTTTACATGCTGTTCAGCAGAGTGAAATCTGACCAATAAAGGACAGCAGAAAGATTGCCCTCATTGTAGTTTCTATTTTCAGCAATTTTGCACCAATATGGTAAAATGAGAAAGCTCATTGGCACATATTATAGAATTGTTAAATATATACTTAGTAGTAAATATTAGCTTGATTTTCATAACTTGTAGATATGGCCTTAAAGCAAATTAGAAAAACAAAATATTTTTGTTCTTACACATTTCTCTAGTAGTACCAGAGACCAGTACTGCTTAACGTGGAACCGAAGTACATGGGAATGCTCACAACTATTTCCCGGTACCTGCGGGTGGTTCCTTTGTCCGTCCATAGGATGAGGGCGGTGCTGTTACTCTCCCTCTGCAGATAAGGATAGGAAGGCCCAGGGAAGAGGCATGGCAGTCTGTCTGGCAGTCAGTCCTACATCTTGGTTCTCATGGTCATAAATTTAGCCCATCACGTCATGACATCTCTTCTGGTTGGGGATTATGGTTTTTAAAAATGATTGCTCATGCAGCAATTCATTATTATAAATACTCTCATAATTCATGAAGAATGAACTAGAAAACGGGGGCTAACAACAAATGTGTGACAGCTTGAATTTTCACCAGCTGCGGTCACTGGCCCCAAGCCAGGATGCCAGTTGACCTTCAAGCTGGCCAAGCACATTGGCATTTCTTATCAATCCTCAGGACCCAAACATACCTGGGATATTCTATATAGAATTCCCTCGGGGAGGGAAAAGGGTGGAAATCGTAAAGATGCCACATGTTTCAAATCAGATTTATTATTTCTGCTTGGATGTGACTCTGAGGGTGAGAAGAATCAATGATATTAAGCAAATATTTGTTGGAGACTTACTTATGAATCTAGCCCTGCATGTAGATTTTATGGAGAATAAGAAAACGTTAAGATACAGGTTTAAGCTAAATGGTTTTCTGCCTAGTCATGGAGACTATGAACACAGAAGATGCAGCCTGAGCAATGTTGACAAACTGGCCCAAAGGTCAAACCCACAGTCCATTGCCTGTTTTTGAACAGAGCATGAGCTAGAAATGGTTTTCACCTATTGACACGGCTAGAAAAAAAATTAAGAAGAGCATTATTTTGTGGCATAAAAATTATGTGGAACTCGAATTTCAAAGCCTGTGAATCAGGTTTTATTGAAACCCAGCCACACTCACTCACGTCTTACCTGCGGCTGCTTTGTGCAACAGTGGGCAGCAGAACTGAATAGTTGTGGCAGAGGTCATGTTAGCCACAAAACCTAAAATACGTACTATCTTGCCCTTCAGGGGCAGTCTGCTGGCCTCAGTTGGGGTAGATAATACTACAATGGTGCTAAATAGGGTAGTTCAGAGCCAGTTGAAGAACCAGAGGACTTCCACAAGGGGAGAAATGTCTTTGGGTAAAAAAGCTTCAAGGAGGAAGGGCCTTCAATGAAGGATAAAGATACTGAGAATGGTGGCCAGGGGGAAAGGCCACCCAGCTGTGACTGTCATCCGCCGCTGACAGCAGTGGGACCTGGGAAGTTTTTTTTACCTTCTGGACCTCAGTTTTCTCAGCTGTTAAATGGAAGTAATAACACCCACCTCTCAGGACAGTTGTAAAACCCACAGTAAGATCCCATTCGCAAAGTTAGCACAGGGTTAGCACTGCCCATTACAGAGCCGGTTAGCACTGCCCATTACAGTCTGCCAGTGTTAGCTGTTTCATTGTGATGATTGCCATTCGTTCTCATACATGGGCATCTATTAATAAAAATAAGTCAAATTCCACCTAAAACTTAAGTCTTGCAGAGGTGATTAGTTAATGAGTTTTAATTAATATTAGTTAATTAATTGGTTAATTAATTAGTTAATTAATATTAGTTATTAGTTAATAAGTTTTTTAAATCTTGCTTAGAAGATAAATTCAAGCAATTGAATACTATGAAATTCTTTAAAATGTTGCCATAAAAGAATTATAGTATATGAAAATATTTCCAACGTGTTCTGTGAAAATAAGTTTTGTAAGCCTCCAAATTTTATTTTTCCAGGATATCCAGATTTGAAACTGTGTGTGAAAACTATCGACCCTTCCCCCTGATAAACACACACTCTATGTTTTTGCATACAATCTTAGGGTTTAATGGACCTGTGGAAGCCCCATCCTTGGTTTTCAGGTTAAAAACTCCCTTTCTAGGCCTAGCTAGTTTGGCTCAGTGGATAGAGCATCAGCCCACAGACTGAAGGGTCCCGGATTTGATTCCCATCAAAAGCATGTGCCTGGGTCGCAGCTTGGTTCTCTCTCACACCGATGTTTCTCTCCATCTCTCCCCTTCCCTTCCACTCTCTCTACAAGTCAATAGGGTGAGGATTAACAAAAAAAAGAACTCCTCTTCTACTTGCTCAATCATACTTATAAAACCCACAGGCTATTGATATGTGAACCAGATTGCTAAATGATTAATTTATGAAGAAAAAATAATGTCAAGTGGGCTAAAATCTTGCGTTGGCTGATCAGCTCATTATCTTGCTATACGAAAGCCACATGAACAGCCAAGGCACAATTAAAAGTAAGGAATCACACAGCAAAGGGAATTGGAGAATGGTCTTAATGGCTACTGTCGCCAGGCTCGATGGTCTGATGCATCCGCTTCTGCCATAGAGACACCTCTGCCAAGGCCACTGGAGTAGCCAGTCCAGCTCTCTCTTCAGGACAGCTCTTGATGCTTGTGCTCTCTGCTTGTAGACACAGAGAAGGCTAAACTCCTTCTGTTGGTTATCACTTGTGTCAAATAAAGGCACAGGACAAGCAGTTGGAACCCACATTCAGACATGCTGATTTTCTCACACTACACTTGGTCCTTCTCTATATAGAATATATATATATATATATATATATATATATATATATATATATATATATATACACACACACACACACACACACACACACACATGTATATCCCCAAATGCAGATTTGGGTAGGTTCCAATTTAGGGTAGGTTTGTTGTGCTGATTTTTTCATAATTTTTTTTTCATAAAGAATATTTGTCTTCAAATTTAGGAGGTTCCTTACTGTCCCTAACCTCTTCACCATCTACAGAAGAAACAGATCTTCGACTGGTTCTTCTTTCCTTCTTTCTTAAATAACCTTTTATTTAGAAATAGTTTACCACTTTCTACAAGTTTCAAAAGTAGTTCAGAATTCCCATGTACCTTTTACCCAGCTTCTCCCAATAAAAATACCTTCCTTACATAACCACAATACAGGTCAAAGCCAGGGAATTACAGTGGTATAACACTATTAACTCAGGTACAGTCTTTACTGAGATTTCACTAGTTTTTACATGCACTGTATGTTTGTGTATAGTTCTATGACATTTTAGCACACATGTAGATTGAGGAAGCAACGCCACAATCAGGATTCCACAAAGAAACACCCTAATGTTACTCCTTACTAGTGTAACTTCCTTTTACAAATACAGTTGATCCTGGAATACAGGTTGAACTTCATGGCTTTACTTACACGAGGATTTTTTTTCATCTTGTAAGCAGACAACATAAACTTATGGTAGCGATAAATACAGTACAGTCCTAAAAATGTATTTTCTCTTCCTTATGATTTTCTTCATAATGTTCTTTTCTCTAGCTACTTTATTGTAAGAATGCAGTATGTAATACATATGACACACAAAATATGACTTAATTAACTGTTCATGTTATCAGTAAGGCTTCTATTAGTAGTTTAGTTTTGGAGGATTCAAAAGTTATACACAGATTTTTGACTGATCGGGGGGTGGGAGAGGGAGAAGAGGTTTTTGCTGACTGTGTGTGGGAGGTGGGGATGGGGGTGGGGGTGGGGGGCTTTGATGCCCTTAACTCCCTGTGTTGTTTTTGTTTTCAGTGTTAGAGATCTTACCCAGCAGACTTTCACTACTTTGGGCCCCTGAAGTTCTTATGAATATACCTCAAGGGACGACAGTTGTGACCTCACCAACCCCTTCCCTTGAGTGGGTAAATGCAGTCAGTATTACCAAGGCCTCAAGGGCAATGTTTAGATTTGAATTGTCTTGAGTTTTATTTCTAAGTGAAGAACAAAGTTTTTGAATGTATACTCTTGCTATTGTGTAGAAGCAATGTACTAGGCTTTTAGAAAAAGTCAGAATTTCTGACCAATTTCCTTTGACTATAGTTGCATAATAGAAAACTTCTCAATATCTGTGAGATGTGTTGGTGTGTTCCTTCACGCAACCCTGAACTTGTTTTGTTTCTCCCTAAACTTGTTTCCTCTGGCTGGGCTCCGAGGTTTCCTCTACTTGTGTCTTTCATACTGATTTTTCAGTTTGGTGAGTTTCATGAGGACAAAGTTAGGGTGACTGTTCCCTTCTAGAAGATACCATCTTGGATTAGACTCCAAAAATATACTTTCCGGGGATTTAGTTACCTGGTGGATCTTCTGAGCAGTATGCTGTTATCCGCCTAGTACTTTTGCATGACCATCCCCTGAGACAGTAAAAAACTAAAAGATTATTGGAGCTAGTCTAAAGAGCTGAGTATTTTAGATGAGTAAATAATGGCACATGTACATATCATAAATTAACCATCATAAATGTCTATTTAAGATCACTATAGAGAACAAAACATAAGACCCAAGAGAGCATAGCTGAAACATTTGCAAGGTCCTAATTAACTCTTAGACTAAAAAAAAAAACCTGGGAGTTAATCAATGATTAGAGGATACCTGTATTATGACTTGGGGGAGAAGAAAATAACCTGAGATTGCTCATGGGAATAAAAAACAAAAAAGCTGCTTTTGAAAGCAGTTTGACAGTTTACAGCCGAAAGTTAAACATAAACATAAATATTTTCTACTCCTCACTAGCTACTTCAGAGAAATTAAAATATATATCTGCACAAAGATTTGTATGTAGGTGTTCCTGGCAGCATTATTTATAATAGCCAAGAGCTGGAAACAAATTTAATGTCCATCAAGTGGTGAAGGGATACATAAAATGTGGTACGCCATACCATGGAATACTACTCAAAAATGAAAAAGGAATAGACAGCTGACATGTTACATCATGGGCAAACTTTGAAAACATGATGCCCAGTGAAGTAAATTAGACACAGGAGACCACATATTACAATCACATTTGCATGTCGTGTCTAGACAAGGCAAACTTACAGAAACAGAAAGTTGATTAGCAATTGCCTGGGGCTGGGATGGGAATGAGATTAGGGCACCAGGGACCTTGTTGAGGGGATGAAAATGCTCTAAATATGATGATATTTGTTACTGCAGATATTTGAGTAGTACACTTGAAATGGGTAAATTTTCTGATATGTAAAATATATAATTTTTTTTTTAAAGGAAACCCACATTTTTCTGGAGGGTGGAAGAATCAGCCTTGGTCAAGTATCCTAGGAAACCCTGCCCTTGACAAAGGACTTTCCAAATCTCAACTTCTGCCAAAGCATACGGAAGATGCCACTCACTCTCTAGGCCCAGCTGCCCTCACTGTATTTCTCTCTTCAGAAGGTGTTCTTTCCCTCTGGTTTCTACTTTGGGAATAGAAAGCATTTATAGTCCTGGCTGGTACTTATGTGGAAGGTACTTGTTGCCTTTTGTATCCTCTGCTTCCCTAGAAGAGAAGGGCCAACTCTGCAGACTTCTGATGGAAAATCTTAGTGAGAACAAGAAAAAGTTGTCAGTCCAGTGTTAGGAAAGGGAAGGGCAGGGCAGAGACCTGGAGAGAGAGTGTCCTAGAGACACATAGTGGGGGGAGGGGGGCAACTGATTCCTGGGGAGGAACCAGGGATGTGTTGAGTACCAGGGCTGGAGAGAACCTCACACTGATGAGAAGCTGCCCACCTTACACAAGGGCTTTTGCTGCTCTCAATAGTCTTATCTCACCCAGGACATGCTCAAGGCAGCGGGGCGAGGGGAAGCCAGCTTGATGGGGAAGTGGTGGTGAGGAGAGGGTACAGTGGAACAGACCAGGAGAGGAGCCAGGGAAGGGGAGAAACAGTCATGATGCGCACCTATCATGTCTACCACTCAGCAAGTAGTCAATGACTATCTGCTTTTGTCATTTATCACTAACATTACTATTGTTATTAGTATCATACTTTGCCCTCAGTTTTATGAGAGTATAGGGAGATATGAGAGTTGGAAACCAGGAGGGCCTAATCTATGAAGTCAGGACAGACTTTCTTAAGAAAATGATGGTTCAGCTGAGGTCTGGTAGATAAATGAAAATTTACTAGGCTAATGTGGTCAGTGGGAAGAGCATTCCAGGAGAGGGAACAGCTTGTGCAAGGGCCCTGAGGTTGAGGGACTATGTGGCAACTACCACAGCCAGGAAGACAGATGATTTTACAATGCTGGCACTGCAAACCTAGGATGTCCCCAGTGTGTCATGAACAGGCCCACCTTTATCAGTTGCAGGGCCCAAGGCAAGGCATAAAGAGAGGCCCATAGGCTGTGTGTCTAAGTATTTAAAATTATAAACCTAGCTAACGATCAATAAAATATGTTCTATCCTCCTCCTTTCTCAGACCTACCCCTGGTTCACTCCTTTGAGTTCCCAACCCCAGCTTCATCGTGTACTGTGAGGGTCAGGTTCACATGCATGTGAATCCTCTCCACCCCCATCCCAAGCCCCAGATTGCATATCTAAGCCTCTCCCCAGCAGCAAATAACCATTGCCTAACACACACCCGGAGGTGTGTTCACCAGCTGTGTGGTCCACTTTCAGGATGAATCTAGGGAGGAGGGCTGTAGGCCATTCAAGAGGGCATTCTGGGCCTTTGGGTGCCTAGATTAGAGTCCAGAAGGAAAGGCAAAGGCTCTGAGTGGGCACATCCCCTTGGTTCTTGGGTTATTTGTCTTGTGAGGAAGACCCAGTCCAAAGGAGAGTAAAAGGGGAGCCCCTAAAACAAGGCCCAAGACAGTGCCCCTCACACTGAAAACAGTAGTGGGTATGGAAACACTGGGAAAATAACCGAGGCCAGGGGAGGGGAGGCTGGGTCAGGGAAGACTTCCTGGAGGCAGAAATGCCTGAGCCCAATATTTTCCTGCAGAGGAAGCATCTGCTGCGAATTGAGGTACATGGCCTAATAAATCTAATGTTCCTTAATCAAATAGGAAATATTGCAGCCAGGTGGCAGACGTTTTAGCTTTGGTTAAGCAGCCATCTCTCTTTTAACCCCTTTATTTGACAGGATTACAAGCGTTCTGATCAATGGCAAGTTCAGTTGAGAAGTCTTTCTCTACTAGGCTCAATCATGGCTTAGGAGAGACCACTTAGAGGTCTGTGTACTCATTTTGACTTGTTATTAAGGGGATGAGAAATATATATTTTAATTTAAATGCTTTTCCTGCCTGGTGTTTCTAGGTGGTTAGAGCATCATCCCTCCCACCAAATGGCTTCGGGTGAGGGTACATACCCAGGATGCAGGTTCGAACCTCAGTCAGGGCACATGTGTGAGGCAACTGATGAATGTTTCTCTCTCACATTGATGTTTCTCTCTCTTTCCTTGCTTCCCTCCCCCTCACCCTCCTTCTCTCTCTCCCTCTCCTTCTCCTTTCTCTCTCTGGAATAAATGAAGAAAATGTCCTCTGGTGAGGATTAAAAAGAAAAAATTAAGCGCTTAACTATAAAAACTTTTTAAATGACTCATAGGATTAGATTTAAACACAGTCCTTGGTATAAAATTTGCTAATAATGGAATGGCAAAAATATGGTTGATTGAATATAGATCAGAATGCAGAAATGTGTGAGCATTGGCATGGTTCTTTCCCTTCTAGTGAAATGCTGACCCAGGGCAGCAAGGCAGTCCTTTGTTCACATCTCTCCTCTCATCCCCAAGGTCAAGATGGCTGTCTTTTTATTATTATTATTTTATTTTTCAATTACAGTTTACATACAATATTATGTTGTATTAGTTTCAGGTAATCAGCATAGTGGTTAGATAATCATATTCTTTACAAAGTGGTATTAAGCACTAGGATACTTGACAGATAGGATTTGTTCGTGTGTGTGTGTGTGTGTGTGTGTGTGTGTGTGTGTGTGTTTCACTGTGAAAATGAGAATTTCATTTGTTTGTGGAAGTAAGCTATTGTGGCAGATTAGATGCACTGAAGAAAGCCAGGAAACCTTGTATTTTAAAATATAACAATCTCAATCATTGGGCCCAGGGGGAAATAGCAATGTCGGGAATGAACTACTAATGACCAGCCATGTCCCAGAGGAGAGCCAAGGAGAGTCCATGCGGGAAGGGGCCTGGGCAAGGCGTGGGACCCATCAGCTGAGTCTCCTCAGCAGCCTTGTCCAAGAGCCTTCGCAAGAAAAGGGCAGCCTCCCAGGACATTTTTGTCTCATTCCAATGGTCCAATCCAAATCCCATCAAGACAGGAATAATATAAAGCTAGATGAGCCAAAGTATCTGGAATGGAGAGAAAGGAGAGAAAAGGAAAACATGAACTCTAGAGTTGCCAATTTGGAAGATTGGGGGGAAAGGCAAAATCACACCCAATTATTTAATTTAAGCAGAGCTGATGATGATTACAGGGTTATCAATAATGAATTTTTATGGAGTGCTATTTGCCCAGCAGTACTAAAGTTTACAAGTAATGGCTGTACAAGGAATATACACACCCTATGAGGAAAGCACTAGCATTATCCCATTTTACAGATGAAGACAAAGAGGTTTAAAGAGTTTGGGTTCAGGGTAATGGGGAAGCTGATAGTGTTGTTTTAGACAGACTGTATTTCAGTTCTAAAAGGGGATCTCAGGTCCTGGCCAATTTGGCTCAGTAGATAGAGCATTGGTCCACAGACTGAAGGGTCCTAGGTTCGATCTTTGTCAAGGGCATACACTTAACTCAGTTGCAGGCTTGATCACTGTGTGGGAGGCAACCAATCAATGTGTCTCTCTCACATCGCTGTTTCTCTATCTCTCCCCTCCACTCTCTCTAAATATGAATGGAAATATATCCTTAGGTAAAGATTAACAAAAATAAATAAATAAAATGTATTCTAGATAGTAGTCTTTAAAAATATATAAATAAAAGTGGATCCCCAAGATTGTCAAAAATCACCAACTGAACCTGGAGGATGGAGGTTCAGGGGAAGAAGGGAAGTGGGCATGTAGATTTCTACTATCTGCCTTTTTGTCTCATTTGAGTTTTGAAATATATGAATGGGTTGTTCATTCAATAAATAAAGAAAAATGTAAAAACAAAAATAAAAGTCAGAAATTGAAATTGAGGAAAGGTCAGGACTGAAAAAGTAGCTTTGAGAGTCAGGTACTGTTGAACAAAGGGAGTGAAAGTGAGTGGGCCCAGTGACAGGAGCAATCCATAAGCCAAGAAGGGAGAGACTTTTGTTTGTTTTTAACCAGCCAATCAGAGCAAACTTAATACTTCCTTGGGTCACAGCTTAGACTACTCTAATAGATAAGAGTTAACTCTGGACTGGTGGAGGAATTTAGAAGGCCCTAGAAGAGATTCTTACCACCTGAGTAATCCAAGAAACATTTATCCTAAAGAGAAGGCTAAGGTAAACTTTTCTATGGCTAGTAATAAAAGCTCGCAGGAATGATTTACAGCCCTGCTCCTTTTAGAAGCAACTGGCTCCAGCATTTTAGTAAGAGACTAAGCCAGATAAGCCTCTATGTGGAACTTAATTATGCATCACTTGGTTTCTGTAATGTTTCCTGAGCAATTAGGATTATTAAATGTTTTACCTTTAACCTGTACCTACTGTAAGCAGAGGTTGGGTCTGAATGCAGGCGAACCATTCCCCTGAGTTCCCGGGAACTTTCAGATCCCTTGAAGGCCCTTTGTCAGCATCAAATAAATGATGAATGAACTGGGAGAAAAGTTGTCCTCAGTAGGAGAGACACAATAAAACCACAGAACATTAAAGCTAGCAGAGACCTCAGAGATGGACCAGAGCAGAGGTTCTCAAACCTGAGCTTGTATCAGGACCTCATAAAGGACTTCTTAAAAAACAGGCTCCATCCCAGAGTTTCTGATTGGGGTCTGAGATGGGGCCTGAAGAATCTGCATTTCTAACAACTCCCAGATGATGCTATTTTAGAGACCACACTTTGAGGACCATTGATATACTGCAACTTCTTCATCTTACAAATATAAAATCAAAA
This sequence comes from Antrozous pallidus, assembly GCA_027563665.1. Lineage (NCBI taxonomy): Eukaryota > Metazoa > Chordata > Mammalia > Chiroptera > Vespertilionidae > Antrozous > Antrozous pallidus. The sequence goes on along the minus strand of CM050527.1, from coordinate 22,482,760 downwards.
CCAGAGGATTTAAATAACTCTAAACACATTTTGTTTCAGAAACAAATATAATAGGCTCAGGATCATAAAGAAATAAAAATGTCATTTTGAGTTCCATACACCTCTGTCCTTCAAGATGTATTCCAAGGGAAATTCCTCTTGGGATTTAGCCATTTATAACCACTATTAGAATTCTCTAAAAATAAGACACTAAGCCAAATCAGGTTAGGTTAGAATGTATAATGCAATGGTTTTCAAATTATGGTGATACTGTCTATCAATGGGGCTTTTGGTAGAGGGTAGATGCGTTTTTATGGCCGCTATGAACAGTAGGTTGGTGCTGCTACTGGCATTTAATGGGCAGGAGTCAACATGTTAAACCTCCTTCTATACACGGGACAGTTCCATATGGCATGAATTGCCCTGCCCAAAATGCCAATAACATCCCACAGGGAAAGAATCAAGGAGTTTTCCCAGGAATTTGGAATTAGGCTAAGATTCCAACTCAGTACAACTGTTCTCTTGAACTGAAGTTACAACCTGAGGAGCTGTCAGAGGTGGCCATTATTTCCTTGTGGATTGGGGAACAGAGAGCTACTTTGACATATATATGTAGAAAGAACCCAGGAAAAGGGACTGTTGGACTCTTGCCCACATTATTCAAGCTCTTGGCTCTTACTATACTTTAGGCCCATTTATAATCCTATTGTTGGTTTCTCTGACACCCTGGTGCTTGCAAGCAGAAATCTTAACTTTGGGAAGACTGTCATTGTCTACCACATGGACTGAGGAACAGAGAAAGCTAGTGTGTGGAGAGAAAGAGAGAAGCAGAAGGACAGAAGCAGAGATATGCTGCTCAGGGTGTTGCCTGAAGGCCTTAAAGTTCCTGATCAGTTTCTGAGGCCCAGCTGCCTCTGGACCCATCAAGTGTGGCCTGAGAGGTGGGTCCTAGGATATGGGTTTCTCCAGAAACTGCACAGTGATTGGATAGAGCTGTTCTAAAAAAAGGAGGAAATGGTGGGCAGCAAATTGTACAAGCAAGAGTCCACTGCTCCTCCACTGGGAGGTCAGATTGGACTCAGACAGACTGGAAGGGACCAGAATGCGTTTGAATTGAGGAGATGTCCAGTATAGAATTGACTGCTAAAGGGTTGCATTTATGGATTAGGGGTCAGTTGAGAAAATATCTATGGGTTGAAATTATGAAAGTAATTTTTGTTAAAAAGAAAACAAATACAAAATCCAAAGCCCTCACCCTCAAAGGAAAACATCCTTTAAAATGGTAGCCTTACTTTCTTCGTTAGCTTTTTCATATGCTTCAGGACATTTGTTTGTACTGAAGATGGTAGATTTCATTTCTCTTACTATTGTGAGGAACATAGTGGTTTCGTGGTGTATTCCTGTGGGCTATAACTTCCTTCACTCAAAAGAGAAGTTGGAGACAAACAATGTAATTCCAAGAATTTTGGTTTTGCTAGCCAGCAAATAATTTAAAAATGACAAAGATATGGCTCCAGAAGAGGTAGTTCCCCTTTTTAGCTGCCATTGACCGGCAGTGAGTACACACAGGTGAAGGGAATGTGGTAGGTATCAGAGTCCTGTGGCTGGAGAGGCATGAGATCTGAGTTGTTCCTTGCAAGGCTCCCAGCCCAATCATGCTTTCCTTGGATTTCAGAGATGACTGGGATCCTGATGATTGATCAACACTTTTCACCAGGGATTTGTACCCCTGCTATCTCCCCACCCATCAGCCCTTAACCCAGTCCTCTCATTCCTACAGCTCTCAACATAGGATTCAGAATTGATTGCTTTCAAATGTGAATTATTCTAAAAATGTATCTCAATTTTGGGATGGAAACATTTCTTAAACAAAGCAAAAATCAAGTCTCATAAAATACTCATCTGAGTAAACCCACAGCCGTCAAAAGAGAGCTATTTCTTAACATATCTCCAGCAGTCCCATTTCACCAATTCTGTCATTCTTATAATTCAACCCTACCAAGCCTGAACAGCTCTGGACTGAAAGGAGGGAACAGTTCCTGACACATGGTAGGCAATCAGTAAATAAGAGCTGAGCTGAACTGAAGTTAAGCCTGAGTTCCAATCCTAATTGTGCCATCAGCTGAGTGAGTTGGCTCTTGTTTTTTGCATTTATGCTCCTGCCTCTGAGCAATTGCTCTTGTTGTTCCCTCTGTGTGGGATGCTTTTCTCCCACACTTGACAGGGTTGGGTGATTCTTATCACTTGAACCTCAGCTGAACTGCCATCTTCTAAGAAGTCTTCTGTGACGACTTATTAGAGCAAGCATCTCTCCCAGACTAATACTCTCCATTACATCCTCCTCTTTATTTCTATGCAGTTCTTATTACAAATATAATCACTGTATATACTTCCTGGCTTATTATCACCCTCTCCCCTGTAGACCAGAAGCTCCACAAGGGCTGGGGATGATCTATATTAGCAGTCACCAACCGGTGGTGCGCAGACAACTGGTGGTCAGTGAGGTCCAAAAGGTTGGTAACTACTGGTTTATATTCTTTTTCACTATATTTTTCAGAGGAAGACTTATAGGAATCCATCTATGTATAAAGCCTTTTCCAAAATAGAAAAGGCTGCCTCTTCTCTGAAGACCATGGTCTGTGTTGGACCCCTGGCTTAGAGAGCCTTTGGCCCCCTTGACAAGGTACCCTTGTTCAGTGAACAATATATATAGTTGTGTACACTCTTACTGTGTAACACCATGCAATGTGCCTGTAGAAACATCACATTAGTTGGATGAATACATCAACTTTATTGAGGTTTTAATTTACTTCCAATAAAACACACCATTTTAAGTTTCCAGTTCAATGAATTTTGGCAGATGCACACATCCGGGGAACCACTACCACAATCAAGATATAGAAATTACATTATCCCCAAAAGTTCCTGCATGTCCTATTGCTGTTTTCTCTCTTCCCATGCACCCCCAACCTCAAGCAATCACTGAATCTTAATTTCATTTCATTTAGCTATATCTTGCCTCTTTGAAAAATAATAATCAATAGCTTTTAAAATGAATAAGACATCACAATCAATAAAAGAGGGGATAAAGAAGAGAAAAGCAAGATTGACCCTTGTCAACCACAAGGGTCAATAGAGTATTTATGATTGAGCTTGAAGGCTGAGGCTTGGCTGCAGCCTCCTTAGAAGCAAGGTAAAGATGGAATAGTGGTTCTTCAATTATTACCTGAGGAAGAAGCATTTCAATCCCCAGGGGAGACAAAGTTTCCCTAGCACAAAATCTGAGATAGCCCTCATATGGATCACCAGATAGAAATTTTTGGAAGATGCTCTGAATGGTGCTAGTGAGAGCCATAGTAACACAGCAGGAACACTTGCTTGTGTATTTCATCTAGACAATCTTCCATAATTATTCCTACAGCAAATATTAAAGTATCTTCCCTAAATAAGATGTTCTTACTGGGTTTTTCAGAAAAGCGGGATAGTGAGCAATTCAAATTTACCTTCCTAGCAGGGACCTGGACTCAGGAACTCTTTACTGTCCTATATGCAGAGAGAGGCATTCACTTTGAAACCCAGGTGGGCAGATGGGAAGGTTAATGCTCAGTTATGAAACTTAAAAGAACCTGGCCAGGATCCATGTCTAGATCAAAGGCCTCCCCATCTTTGCCTGGAGCTGGTTGTGGGAGTAGAAATGTGTCTCAGGAAAAGCCAAGGTTTTCTTAAGGAATCAGTCTTGGAGCTGGGCCTACAAGAGCCAGGCCTCTGTTGAGATGCCAAACTTCTACACACTAGAACATTCCAAGTAACAGTTGAACATGAAAGGTATTGTGGGCAAGTGTTGACAGCTTCTCACCACAACCTTAGAGATTTCTTAGTAATCACCCTGGAAAGGAGAGTTCTAAGCCACATCAGCCTGGCCTATTGATGGATTACAACTGCCCTGAAGCTAATAACCCCTCTCTGCTGCATTGTGAATCAATTGAGAAATAAGACAAATGGGTGAGGCGAATGGGAGTAAAAATACATCTCTTGTTGGGAGTTGAGGGTGTAGGCAAGTGAGATTTTTGAGGTCTGAGCCCCAGAATTAGACAGCCCTTTCCACCGGATCCTAGGCAATACCTGGCCAGCACAGGCTTCAGTAAGAAGTGGGACAAGGAGAAACTGAGAACATGTGGTCCCCAATGGGAACTAGCTCCAAATTGGAAGCGGGGGTGGGGCAAGGGCTAGGCAACCCCATCCAGTTTCACCTTTTAAACTTACCAGTCAGGTGAATTGCAGCCTGCTCCCTTGGGCTACCCAATCTCTTCTTTCTTTTCATAGAGATCTTAATGGCTGATACCATTTTTTAGATAAACATAGACACACCCCCTGCCAAAATTAACAGCAGGTATAGTCTTGCAGAAAAGCAGAAAAAAAGAAAATAGAGCTGGTATCTACCCATTTTCAAAAAGAAGGGTTTAACCTCAACCACCAGATACTTTCATGATTATACAAAAAGTATTGTGTGACGCAGGCAGCCACCAGCATTTAAGTGGCCAATATCAAGCAAATTCATAGTATAGGCCACAACATACCTTCAAGCCCTTCAGTGGTACTTTTGTGGGATGAATTAGCTAGACTTTTATTTTCTTATTTTCCTATAAGTTCACCATCTAATATGTAACATTAGACAGAGAACAAAGAGGATGATCCCTTTCCCCCTAGGTTTCTGAGACAAACCAAAAGAAAACGAACAAAAATGATCCCAAATCATAGCAGGCTGCTTATCCCTTAATGTGGTAAGGACCTCGAAAAGTGACCTGGGGTTCTTCATCAGTTTGGTCTATTTGCTGAGTTCAAGGCCATTTCGGGTTCACAAAATTATCACGCTGTTTTTCCAGCCTTTGGACAGCAAGAGAATGCCAAGCCCATTTTATAGATAGGTTTTCAACACGTATGGTTCCAAGATAAATTCAATACATATGTTCTTATTCATCCACATCTAACTCACTAAATCACTATGTGATATCTGAGACTTCAGAGTTTTAATGAAAAAAATATATTCAAAGTATTTTTTCCTTTGAACTCAGCAGTCATATTTTCCTAAGAATTAATAATGGCCAGGAGAATTGTAGGTGTTTGAAATATTGCCAAAATGCCTCTTTTCTCAACTTCAGGTTGCCTTCAAAACACCTACTACACACAATCATAATTTTTTAAAATGCACATACATGGTATGTGAGTGTCCGTGTGTATGCGCACACGTGTCTCTGTGTGTGTGTACACGTGTGTCTGTGTGTGTATGTGTGTGTGTGTGTATGTGTGTGTACCATGGGTGTTTCAGAGACTGTGCCAGACATCTTACACACATTGTCACTAACATTTACAAAGTCTGAGGGGCGGTGGTCTCTCACTTACAGTCTCAGAAGCTCAGGCTCGGAAGGTTTCATGACTTGCCCATGGCCAGAGCTAAGTCACATGCCAAAATTCTATTGAACTTTCTCTGAAACGTCTTAATCACAGCCTGCTATGATTTGGGATCATTTTTATTTGTTTTCTTTTGGTTTGTCTCAGAAACCTAGGGGGAAAAGGGTCAATTCAGCAAATATTTATTAAGTGCTGCTAGGTGCCCGGTGCATGAACATGATATAGTACATACAGATGACAATTTATAATATTGCATACCTGAGACTTATACAATGTGATAAACCAATGTCACCTAAATTTTTTTTTAAAGAAGCAAGCAAACAAACAACCCCCCCAGCAAACATCACTATTAATAGGAAAATGGCAGCATTCCATTAAAATCAAGCACATGGAGGCCCTACGCTGTCAAGGTTGGAATGTCATTCACAAGTGATTATTATCTGTATAGAAAAACCTAAAAGCTTATAAATAAATTATTAAAAATTATTAGAGTCTAGCATGGAGAAAAGAAGAATGCTGAGGAAGGGGAGAGTGAGTTCAGTGACTTAATAATTTAGCCCAGGGCTAGTCCTATGCAACCCATCCAGAATGACAAAATGGTTACCACTGGATTCTGTGGCTGTTGAGAGACAGCAGCTCTACCAGTAGTACTTCCCATCTTGGACGCACCAGTGGTTGTCAGAATTCCTGAAGCTTTTTTCTTTCTCATCCATCTGGCCTGTGGCATGCCCCCATGGCTCAGTACACAGCCTTGTTAAAATGACCAGAACTCCGTGAGTCTCCCCAGAGTGGAAAGGAACAACCAGAGGGAGGGCATTAGTTTGGGACAGAAATCACATCCGAGAAGGAGTGAAGGTACAGTGGAAAGCAAAAGCTCTTTTCCATTATTTTCTACCAACTCTAAAATAAATTCTACAATAAATATATTTTTCTGTAGTAAATTCATTTGGGTTATATCTTCCAACAGGCCATCAGTTCAGTGGCCTTTTTAAACTTCTCCAGAGCTGTCAGGACCTAACTGATTTCTTTCGAAGGGCCTACGGACGAGAAAGGGGCCACATGCTAACCTAACTCAGGGAAGGCCTGGGTGGCGGCCTTGCAAACTCAAGAGACCTAAAGTAACCACAAAGGATGGCCTGAAATTAAAACCTTTAATTAAAAAGCAGTTTATAGTGGATAGTCGTGTCCTAAGCCAGAATCTTCCCTGACAAAGATCAATTTAGATCCTTACTGAGCCTATTGTCTTTTTGCATCTAGATAACATTCCTGTGGAAGGTCAGGATAATTTATAATTTCCCTTTTTCCTGACCCCTCAAAGCACAACAAATGGTGCCAGGGCAGAGACCACAAATTCCCTCATTGTTATTGCTATCTTGTTCATTGTTGACTGGTAACTACCCTGTACCCACCTATGTAAAACGAGCATGTGTCTATCATTTTACTGTTTATCCAACCCCAGAGGTTTCCCTGCTTTGCTTCCTCCCACCTCCCTAATCTATCACTGGTGGATTTCATGTAATCCACTTACATCCCCATCTTTGATGGTAAGGTATAAAGATGGGTGAAAAACCACCATTCTTGGAAGTGCTATCTCAATATGCTGAAATTCTGCTTCCTGGCAACTGTCAACAGTTTGGCTCAAATAAACTCACAAAAATTCTTTACAGGTGTAAATGTTTTTTACTGTTAACAGGCTGTTTCTGAAGTGGTTTATTTCATTCTTCCATCAGTATGTCTCTGTCATCCCTGGACCATTCATATATAATCACATGGCAGGAAAAGGGTGGTGGTAACGTTAGATGATAAAAATGTAGACTGCTGAACTCTACCCAGAATCTATTGCACTAGACTTTATGGGAGTAGGGCCTAGAAATGAGTATTTTAAACCAGCAAATCACATGACTCAAAATGCACTCTAGGGTTTAAGCACATTGATTCCAAAAGTGCCATTAATAATACCTTACAGTTTATGGGGCTGTGCTTTACAAAGACCTTTGTATAATACCTCAGGAGACTCAGGGAAGAATGTCAAAGCAGGTGTTACAATTTCCATTTCACATGAGGTCACATGCTCATAAATGGGGTAGCCTCGTAACTCAGGTCTTATAGCTCCTGCCACTACCTTGACTAAATGTGTAACCCCATCTTGGGCTGCTGAAGGCAAAGAAAACAGACATAGTCTGAGCAGCCACTGGAAGGAGCATCCTTTGTTGGCAGAGAAAACAAAACTACAAAAAGTTGGACCATGACAATAACCAGCATCCGTAAGGCCATTAATGGTCTAATCAAAATGTTGAACTTGTTCAAACTACAAGTATAATTAAAAATTAATTTTACTACATTCTGAAATTTGACCTGGTTAACTCAATTAATTGGAGAAGAACGATCAAGTTTTCACAATAGTGGGCCATGTGATCAGAAATTCAATTAAGTGGATGCTAGTACATTCATTTACTTTTAATGATAATCATGTTGAATGAAAATCCAGTGACTCTAACGTGAATCAGGGGCATAGGAGGAATTATTCTTACCTATTTTCCTTTTCCCAGTGAGCCATGATGTCTGTTCATTCAGACATTTAGTGGAATTAATCTGAGGAATTAAAAAATTTATATCATGAACTATAATTTGATTCAGTTATACTTATGAACTAACCTAAGCCTGCTAATGAGACACACATTGAGAATGTTTTGGAGTCATAGTGTTAGGCAGCTGAGAAATCCTTGATGATCCCTACATACTTGTGTGATGGCTCATTTTGTGTCAACATGACTGGGCAAAGGGATGCCCTGGTATCTGGTTAAACTTTACCTCTGGGTATGTCTGTGAGGTGTTCCTGGAAGAGATTTGTATTTGAATGAGTAGACTGAGTAAAGCAGATTGTTCTCCCTAATGTGGGTGGACCTCATCGAATCTATTGAGGAACTGAATACAACAGAAAGGTGGAGGAAGGGCAAATTCTGTCTCTGCCTCACTGTCTGGGGGGACATCGGTCCTCTCCTGCACTAGAACTGGGACTTACTAGTACATCATTGGTTCCCTTGTGCCTCAGGACTTTGAGTTTAGACTGGAAGTACATTGGCTTTCCCAAGCCTCCAATTTGCTGATGACAGACAGTGGGATTCTCAGCCTCCACAGTCATATGAGCCAATTCCTTAAAATAAATCTTTCTCTGACACACACACACACACACACACACACACACACACACACACACACACACGAAGAACAAACTTTCAACAGAGTAAATTTAAAGATCTAATTGGCTTATTAAATGATTCATGAATCAGGCAGCATCCCTATGCAGTAAATAAAGACATGTACAAGAAAGTTAAGAGTGGATAATTCTAGACCAGATCACCTTCCCTTGGGGCAGGGGTAATTTGGATCTTTATAACATCATCCGTGGGCCATACGAAATTATCAACTTAAAAATTAGGCTGCTATATTTGGTCAAACATTTAATTAATTCACCCCTAATGCCTTGGCAGGGCCAGACTAAATGATTTCTTCGGCCTTATAGGGCCGTAGGGCTGAATGTTCCCCACAGGGGGTCTAATCAGGTAGATAACCTCAGTGGAGCTAACCTGGAAATTCCAAACAGAGAGGTTTAAAACTTCACTCCTGGGTGAGGATGAAAACTACAATTAGATTAGATATTAAGTCTTGGTGGAGCTTACCACAACTAACTCAATTTTGGGTTTTTTCTCTCTTTTGAACTATAGCTATATCATCTATATCTATAGCTACATCTCCTATTGGTTCCATTTCTCTGTAGAATACAAATACACCATGTAAACTTTTTTTCTAGCCTCAAAATCTCAGTGGCCAAATTGTGGGGTCAGAGGGGTCACATTTAGCTTTGACCCTTGCTAAATGGATTAATGACAGAGGAGACCTAGGGTATGTGTTGGGCCCCACTGAAATGGTTGACTTGGTTTTGTTTCATGGCATTAGGCTTAACTCGGCTTCCCAGGCAGCATCTTGTGTGAGAGAGCATGGCTGTTCCTAAGAGTCAGGAGGGCATACCCCTCCAAGCATTGCTTCAGGAAGAAATCTCAGGTAAGACACTGCATAAGCTGAATAAATCCTTTGTTCACTTGGACTCGGAATGACTTATGTCAAATGTAGTGCAAAATGTACATCATACTGCTGGCTTTATACCTCTGGCCTTGAAACATTTTGCTAATAGTCACTGATAGATTAAATACAGCTGATCCTGAGTTAGAATAACTCCCAAGGCATTTGGGGGCAATCTGGGTATAATATGTGACTATATTTATCTAAATGCCAGTCAGGCTGTACATTTTTCCATGACCCCTCTGTCTAATCGCCACTGTTTTTTTATTTTTATTTTTTTGACGCATCTGTTCTCTACCCTTGGGATAAGTATACTAGCTTGTTTTCTAGTTTTCAAAATAGTTTGTGGTTGTTGTGTAATAATTCTTTAAGCACCTCGGTTTATTGAAATGTATGATGTGTATAATGTGTATGAATTACTGTGTTGCACTTGAGATGCAAAAACTATCACTTTATTTTTCTAGCTCAGGATCGGGCTCTTAGAACCTACTAGTAATTATTTAGGGAGGGGTCCTGGCTTTCCCTCCCCCTCCCTAGACTGTGCCAAGCCCTTGGGAGTCACTCAGTCTAGGAGGATGGAGAAGAGGCCCCTGTCACTAGTCCAGCTGGTTACCACACAAGATGCTGCCTCTCTAAACCTACTTAGGCCTCTAGACGACTGGTAGGTTCTGCAGTTGCACTGTCTCCTCACCAGTCCACACAGCATGGCAGTTGCTCTCAAACTGAGCAGCTTGGTGTCTGGCCTTGACATCATCCCTGCACCCATGCCCCACTCCAGGTCCCATCACCTCCTGGGCACTGTGTGCTCCCATTTCCAACTAGAGAACCAACCATCCCCTGCCTGGCTTCAAGCTCTCCCCAACTCTAGACATCTCAGGTCCCCAACCCAGTCTCCTACTGCCTGGAAACCAGTGCTCCCCAAACAAGCCTTGTTTCCTTGGGAACCAGGAACACAGATTGCTTGGCTGCCTTTTCTGAGAGAGGGAAGGGGAAAATTCCCTTCAGTCTTTGCTGATGAGTCCACAGCAGAAAAACGGCCCCACAAAACCATAAACCATGTCAAAAGGCAAGATACCAGATACTTTCTTAATAAGTCACTCTAAATAGAATGACATGTACATATATATAATTATTCCCCTGTTTTCTTACAGATTATTTAAATAATGTTTCTTTTCCCATGGTTATACTGCTATATTCCCTTCCCCCATCCAAACATTTTATTCCTAAAGCTGTTGAATCTATTTCTAAAATATCCATTTTATTCAATTAGTGATTTCCCTCCTCTCCTTGTTTTGATGTCAATATCATACAAATTTCATAAAGATTTAGTTATGTTTCAATATCTAACAGGGTGGATCAATAAACTAAAAAAATTTTTTTGTTAATTTTTTTTCGTTTTTTTTTGTTAATCCTTACCTGAAGGTATATTTTTAATTGATTTTTAGAGAGAGTGAAAGAGAGAGAGGAAAGGGAAGAGAGTGAGAGAGAGAGAAACATCAATGTGAGAGAAACACATCAATTGGTTGCTTCCTGCATGCGTTCTGACCAGGGGCGGGGATCAAACCTGCAACCCAGATACTTGCCCCAGATGGAGAATCAAAGCTGCCACCTTCCCGTGTGCAGGCCAGTGCTCCAACCACTGAGCACACCAGCCAGGGCTATTTTGTTGTTCTCGACTGCTCTTTCTTTTGGACTAATTTGACATCATTTGTCTAGTTGTATAAAGTATCTTAGGGAAACTTCAATTGCATTACATTTACATATTAATTTAAGATATAATATCTTTACTATCTTAACCACAAGCAAGTTAGATTTTTGTCTCACTTTATTTTCCCTATTATGATGTTCTACATTTCTTTCAATAAGATAATTTTTTTTTTTACTCCAAGTTAAGCCAATACTTAAGAATTGGGGGGGGGGGGGGTTTGTCACTTTTATATAATGGACTCTCTTTTTACTATATGTACCACTAGTATAAAGAATAACACCATGCTTTGTGAATTTATTATACTGCATCGCTCTCTTGGGTTTTGTAAGTATGTAATAATATCATCTCCCAAAGTTACTTTAATTATTCCTTTCCTGTGTAGATGCCTGTTTCCTGCCCTTTTCAGAACATTGGTGTCAGAACTTCAAAACCATGTGGAGTATGATGATGGCAGAGAGGACACTAGCTTTGCTTCTGCTTTGAAGAAATTCTCCATTTTATATAATACTCCAGTGCATGGATTCATGCATATTGAAAGGAAATTAATTAGAAGAAGTGTTTTAATATTGCAATTCACCCTTTCTCTATAATAGAAATGTCAACAAAAACAACCAAATTCATGATCAACAATGCCAGATCAAAACACATGCGTGCGGTTGATGCCAGCAAGAGCTTTTATATGTATTGCACATGTGCGAGTCAATATTTATTTTAAATTGCCAATGTGCGTCATATGTACCAGCCGGTCGGTCAGATAGCTGGCCATTTGGATGGATGGACAATCGGTCACTTAGCTTCATATATATACATACACACACACATTGGCTCATAATTTTATATCTTTAAGAAAAAAATTTATTTTTTTTATTACTGATTTTAGAGAGAGGAAGGGAGAGAGAGAGAGAGAAGAAACATCAATGTGAGAAACTGATCGGTTGCTTCCCTTACGTGCTCCAACCAGGGCTGAACCCACAAGCTATTTATGGGCCCTGACTGGGAATTGAACCTTCCACCTTTTGGTGTTCAGGACACACTCCACACAGGCCAGAGCTAAGAAAGAAACTTTAATACAGAAACCCTTCTTGTTAAAAAGTTTAGTTTTCAAAAGGAATAAATGTTGATTTTACTTGAGTTGTTTCTTGATATCTATTTAGAGGATGAGATCATTTAACAAATTTTTCTTATTAGCATGATGATTTAACACCTGTCCCTTGAATGTGTGAGCAAGGCAGTATTATCTAGATTCAGCTCAGAACTCAAATTCAAATAAGCAAGCAAGTAAACCAACTAACAAATTAACAAACCAACCAACTCAGTAGCTTAGAAAGGCCCCAGCTTCCTTCAGAAAGCAGCTCCATTTATTTGGGGGTGTTTATTCACAGGAGGCCCAGCATTAGCCTGTCCCAGATCACTTCTCAACCCCTCCTGCTCACAGCTGCACCTGACTGAGCTGTGGATTGTGGTCAGGCCGCTGGCCGGCCCTGAGAATGTCTCTGTATAATCTTCCTTGTTTTCAACTGAGCCCTGAAACCGTGGTGAATTTCCTCTGGTCATTCAGTCACAGGAATGAACATTTTACTTACAGCCTCACACTGTGAACCACAGCAAGTTTATGTCACAAGATGACTTTTCAGGTCCTACTATAAAAAGGATTGAGCTTTCATTTCTAAATATATACTGAGACAATTAACAATAAACAGTAGTTTTTTGGTAAGTGGATACTGGGGGAAATATTACAAAGCTGAGTTACATAATCTTGGCGAAAAAAGTATATGTGAAATATTTTGGACTGTGGCCAATATACTCTGTATTAGTCAGTGATTGGGAATTTTTTTTTAATTTCTTAAAAATTGACAAGAGAGAGAGAGAGAGAAAGAGAGAGAGAAACACAGTTTGTTATTCCACTTATTTATGATGCATTTAGTATTGGTTGCTGCTTATATGTGCCCTGACCAAAGACTGAACCTGCAACCTTGGCATATCGGGATGATGCTATAACCAACTGAGCTAAGTGAAATAAGCCACTCAGAGAAAGACAAATGCCATGTGATTTCACTTATATGTGAAATCTAATGAACAAAATAGAAACAGACTCATTGATATAGAGAATAGACTGACAGCTGTCAAAGGCGAAAGGGTTTGGGGGCTGGGTGGGAAAGGAGAAGGGATTCAGCAGTACAAATTGGTAGTTACACAATAGCCACAGAGATGTAGATTACGGCATAGGGAATATAGTCAATAGCATCAAAACAAATATGTATGGGGCCAGGTGGGTACTTAAAGCAGTAGGGGGACCATTCTGAGAAGTACCTACTTTTCTAACCACTTTGCTATATGCACATCTGAAACTTAATATAATATTGAATGTAAACTGCAATTGAAAAGAAGCCAGCCTTACCTAAGTTATGACTGTATTGTGGAGATTAGATGAGGAATCACAGGCAGTGGTCTTTGAACTATAAAGTCTGATAAGAATCTACCCATTGCCTGCTCTCACCACCTTCTCCCTACCTGTCACTCAAAGAATCTCACAGTCTGGACCAAACCCACATTTCTAGCCCCATCTGCCGATCCCGCCAGGTTGGCACTATCTCCGTCAGTGCCATGGACTTTTACATGGAAACTTACTTCCCAGTTATCTTGTTGACCTTGCCTTCCCCTAGAATATCCTTTATTTTTCCATGTGCCTGGAAAAATCATACTCATCCCTCAAGGCCCAGGTCCAGCATTAGCTTTCCTGTGAAACCTTTCCTGACATCCAAGACCAAGATAATGGTTTCCTCCTTTGGTTCAGCTATTGCTGATCTGTACACGTTGTGGTATAATTATCATCTTTGGGATGGATGTCTGCCCGTCTCATGATCCAATCCCATTTTTTCCTAAGACCTAACTTCTTGTGCAGCAGCCATATGTGGCCATAGCTGATTAGAACAGGGGTGAATTCTTGGACCAATATGAATAATATCTCTTCTGGGACTTTGGAATTGATGTTTTGGATGCTAGTCAGTGTTGGGGCAAGAGAGAACAGGAGGTGAGCCACCATTGCTGAGTGGCCATTTTTGGACCATCTGGACACACAGAAGGAGAGAATGTTGTCTGCTAAGAAGATCCAAAAGTAATGAAGAGAGACCAGAGGCCATATAACCCCAGGGAGAGAGTGACAGAGAGGAAGTGCCTCAGTCTCTGGCAGCTTTCTTATTGAGGGTTTCAGTGCTCGAGAGCCCCAGCTGTATTTACCTAATAGGGCTACATTGGGCTCCATGAAGTAACCCTTGTAAATGAATGGCTCCCCTTTGCTTTTCAAGATGAACATATGAATCGCCATAAAATAGGTGATGCAGTAACAGACACGCCCAAAGTTCTATGGAGCACCAGGGAGTGAGGGAAGGTGCCGAGGTAGGTAGTCGGGAATGGGAGTCAGGGCATGTTGGTCCAGTAGAGAGGGTGGTTCAGGCTGTGGGAACAGCATGAGCAATAGCATGGTGGTGGGAATTATAGCAGTTCAGTGTCACTGAGCACAAGGGGTGGAGAGGCAGGAGTGGGGCTGGCTGGAGAGGTGGGCAGGGTCCGGTCAGGGAGAGTCTTGGGTGCCACAGAAGGAACTTGGACTGCTTCCTGTAAGTCAGTGGTTCTCATTAGAGTTTGCACATTTAAGAGTTTCCTAGGGAGTTTTAAAAAAGAAATATGGATGCCTTCTCCAATTAAACCAGAATCTCTGGGGTGGAAGCTGGACGCTAATTTTTTTTTAAGTTTCCCAGGTGATCCTAACATGCAGATAGTATGGAGAATCTGGCAGGAAAGCTTGGAGGGTTTTAAGCTAGAGAAAGATACGGCTTTAGAAATTGTCTTGGTGGTGGGACTTAAAGTACATGAGGAGGAAGGTGGGGAGACGGCTGGGCAAACTGTTGCAGTGTGCAGGTGAGAAGCGAAGAGCATCTGAACTGGACAAAGGTTGTGGGAATGAGAGAAGTTTATGAACACTTACTTTGGAGATGAAATAATATTAATTTTAAGACGGTAATTGGAGAGAAAGGGAAGGGAATCAAAATTACCCCGAGGCTCCTTGTTTGGGTAACCAGAAATGCTGCAGACAGGCAAAGACAGGAGGACAGTCTTTGGAGGAAGCAGAGGAGTTCCCCTTCAGACAAGTGGAATAGGAGGTGGTACCTGGACATCCAGGTAGAGATAAAGCAGCTGGCCAGCCTAGCACTTTGGGGCTAGACCAGATGGAAAAGGAGAAGTTTGATTGAGGGCTGTTTTTCATGTTGATCATTTCCTGAGAGTAGCCTCCCAAAAAAGTCACTCTTCTAGCTTACAAGGGTGTTCTGGGTGTTAAAAGCAAGGAGTGGGCCCCACCCCAGATCACCGCAGGAGATAGGGTGTGAGGTGCATCTCCAAAGCGCCCTGAAGTCCGGTGGCTGCTCGAGTGTAAAAATAGCAGAACAGCTGTGCGTGGTGGGTGGCGATGCCCTGGCTCGCTCAGCCGAGCACTGGGCCTTCCTGCCGTGGGCTCTGTTTGTGTGAGTGGGTCGGGGGTCAAGCAAGAATCTGTTTCTTTGAAGAATTCCTCAGCAGCTGCGTGTCATGCTAGGCTGCTCCAAGGGGACAGAAAAGGTCTTCTGCTGCCAGGTGGAAGAAAAAGAATGGGGAGGGGATATTGGAAAGGAGCTTCATGAAAGGATGATTTTTCAAGAAAGTTCACTGTAGAAATGACATCCTGAAAGACAGGTGAGGAGGTGGTTCACACTGGAGGAGTCAGAATTAGGTCCGAAACTGGAAACGGCTGTGGGGCTGTTTTGCATACAAGAGTCTGATATAAATGCTTCCTGATTTGTGGTTTTGACTCTCTGGGGTGGTTCAACTTGGCCTCCAGATTAGGGATCTGGGAGGGGGGGACAGGAAGGTAGAAGTAGGAGTCTTTTCAGTGCACATTTTTATTTTAAAAATATATTTATACTAGAGGCCTGGTGCATGAAATTCATGCATGGGGGGTGGGGGGGGGCGGGGTTGTCCTCAGCCCAGCCTGCACACTCTTCAATCTGGGACCTCTCAAGGGATGTCTGACTGCCCATTTAGGGCCGATTTCACTGGGATTGGGCCTAAACAAGCAGAGGGATATCCCTCTCACAATCCAGGACTGCTGGCTCCCAACTGCTCAGCTGCCTGCCTTCCTGATTGCCACTAACCACTTCTGCCTGCCAGCTTGATCACCACCTAACCACCCCCCTGCCAGCCTGATTGATGCCTAACTGTTCCTCTGCCAGCCTGTTTGCCCCTAACTGCCCTCCCCTGCAGGCCTGGTCCCCCCCCAACTGCTCTCCCCTGCAGGCCTGGTCCCCCCCAACTGCCCTTCCCTGCAGGCCTGGTCGCCCCCAACTTTCTTCCTCTGCCGACCTGGTCACCCCTAACTGCCCTCTCCTGCTGGCCATCTTGTGGTGGCCATCTTGTGTCCACATGGGGATAGGATCTTTGACTACATGGGGGCAGCCATCTTGTGTGTTGGAGTTATGGTCAATCTGCATATTATTCTTCTATTAGATAGGATAGACATCAAATTTTGAAACACATAAATGGCTGGGGAGGAGGTTAGAAGGGGTAGGAGAGTAAATGACAAGATATTTCACTGTAGCTCCATCATACTGGATTCTCCCTTCCTTGAAACCTTAGGCCATTACACATGTAGAGGAAGGAGGAATGAGGAAATTAAAAGTGGCCAGGTATAGGATATGCTACCTAACTGAAAAACAAACCAGTGACAGGCTGTAGGGTCACTATAAATCCAAGAGTATGAATTTCCACAGCATTTTCTATGAATACCACCACAATCCCAGATAATACAAAAGAGATGTAACAGCAAGGTTAAAGAAGGCAAATCACGGGTCCTTTGGGTTTATGTCCTTGATTTGCACTAGGAGGACCCCCAGCCATTGCCATAGCTATTGTGGGTGCCAGGCCACCTGGAGTGGCAGTGGGATTTGACCTAAGGACTGAAATGGAGGATTTCTTGGTTGCCTGAGAAGCTGTGTCTGTTGGCCAGTGTGCCCAGATGTGTGTTATCCTAGTCCACGCTGTGTCTGCACTCTGAAACACTTCCTCTGCCTGGAATATTCTTTTTTGTTTGTTTAAATCTTTATCGTTGAAAGGATTACATATGTCCCTTCTCCACCCCCCACCTCCCTATTGACATCCTCCAGCCCACCTCCAGCCCCCACCCCAGGCCTTCATCACTCTACTGTCTGAGTCCATGGAAAATACTCTTTTGTGCGTGTGCGTGTGTGTGTGTGTGTGTGTGTGTGTGTGTGTGTGTGTGTGTGTGTGAGAGAGATCTTGTGTTTCCTGGGGAATCCTGGGATGAATTTAAGGAGGACTTCACAGGTAGGAGGGC
Organism: Antrozous pallidus; assembly: GCA_027563665.1. Classification (NCBI taxonomy): domain Eukaryota; kingdom Metazoa; phylum Chordata; class Mammalia; order Chiroptera; family Vespertilionidae; genus Antrozous; species Antrozous pallidus. The sequence goes on along the minus strand of CM050527.1, from coordinate 22,465,199 downwards.
AAGAGAGCAGCAAGTTCCCCCATGAGGGAGGGCATGAGGGAAGAAAACACCATGGGCTGTGGGGTGGTGGGAAGTGAACCCTGAAGGTAAGGACTTTGGAAGGAGAAAGTTGGAGGCAGTGGGACTGATGATACCATCCAATGCCTTTTTAAAAATACCTTCAATCTTGTTTTTTCCTAGTTTTGTTGAATATTCAACATTCAGTCCACTTACTTCACTTTTTATAGCTGGCAAAGGCCTTTAGAGACCTCCTCCAGTGGCCCAGAGGCACAATGGGGCTAGGGCACTCTGTGTCTCTCCCTCACATCATGAATAGGGCCAGGGCACCCCAAACACAGGCCCCATGCCCTGGGGCCTCTAAAATACCTCCCAGGGATCCCTGCCTCCTGGCATTCTTTCCCTTGAGTCCTCTCCTCCCTTGGGTGTAGGCTGGATTTAGTGAGTCAATTCCCAGGGACAGAACAGAGCAATGATGGATGTCACAAAGACTGACTTCCATCTTACCTGCCCTCTCTTGCTCACACTAAAGAAAGCCAACCACCATGCTGTGTACTGCTCCGTGCAGAGACCCAGGTTTCTCCCAACCAACAGCCATGAGGAACAGAGGCTCTTACTCCCACTGAGACTTTTATTCTAGATTCAGAATGGACTGCATCTTGCCTATGACCACTTGAGTGCCTAGAAACACGTTTTTGAACCCTGGGATTATTACGCCTCAGTGAGCTGCTGGAGACCTGGGGAGACCTACTCTGCCCAGGCTTCCCACAGACCTGGGCCAACCAAAGGCCAGGCCCATGCATTCCGAGACAGGGTTCTCTCACCATTTACAATGCCCTCCTGCAATGTGGCATTATAAAAAATTGCCTGGCATGACCTCCTTGAAACCCTCTTTAAATAAGGCAACATTTATTAACATTATTGACATTTCCTAATAGGATATCTTCATTTCCAGCCGGTCAGAAAGAAGACAGGGTGGAGTCTGGAGGGCTGAGCTTGAAGCCAGTTCCCAGCCCACCCCACCCTTCCGTGGCCCCCAGCAGGGATCCCCCTCCCAACCAACCCCCACTTTCAGCTGAGGGTATGAGCAGTGGTGCAAGGGTCAAACCCAGACTGAGAGAGAGGCAGGAAGACCTTGGAGCTTGGCGCTTGGGGGTCAGGCCAGGTACCGGCATACAAAGGACAAGGAACAGGAACACAGGCCTCAAACACAGGTGCCCACATCAAGTAGACACTGACAATACTTGTACTAGACCTTGACACTAAAGCAGCTATCTGCCCAGGATGCCCATGACTCCCAGTTACAGCAGGCACCGGCCCAGGGCACAAACTTTCTTCACCTCAGCGACTTCACCCCTTTTACCAAGTGCCCTCCCACTCAGAGAAAGGAGGAAGTGGGGTCAGGCTGTTTGTCTTTCACACTCCACAGACCGGTTCCCAAGGGCCCTTGGGGAGCGGGTGAGGAGCCAGGCAGGGGCGATGGTGGGTATCATGTCTCTCTGCATATCTGTGTCTAGTCATGATAGGGAAGGAGAGAGGTCTCCTCGCGCTGGGCTGCATTAGGATTTAGGGGATAGTGGTTGGTGAGATCAAGAGGATAGCTGCTCCCTAAGATTCCAGATAAACCCACAGACGTCTTTTTTTTAATTGAGCCACTTGAAAATCAGGATTCTTCACTCAAATTCAGATTTTTCTGGCTTCTCTGGCCACTCTGGGTCCCTGCCTTCTGGTATCAGATGGGTCAGGTACTCCCCCAGGTCCAGGCCTCCAAGATCCCAAGATCCTCATTCAGATGACACAGGCACAAGCAGCTGAACCCTGCCTGTTTCATTCATTCCCCTTTTATCTCTCTGGCCCCCATAGGCATCTGAGACTTTACCCCCTGGAACCTGAGGATCGACCTGGCCCAGAAGTGGATACAGGCATGTGACACAAAGACACAAATTTCTATGCTTCAAGTTGATAGCCGGAAAAGGATCTTCATAATGTCCCTAATTACATGTCTGCTCCATTTTATTCTTTCTACTGTGTTGCACTTTCAAGAGCTCTCATAATAGAAATTGTCTGAAAGAGCTAAATGCACTTATATAATCAGCATAACGATATTGGTCAAGATTAATTAGCTTTGCACAAACGTGAAATGAACAGAGAGAACCATTTCTCATTAGCCTAAAGAGGTCGTACAGTGTAGATTATATCCAGAGATGCTAGTTTGGTTGAAAATAATCTGCTCTGATTAAAACAGAAATAAAGTAGCTGAATTATAATAACAGAGCAGCTGCTAAACTCACTGCTGATTCCATCAGGAGACAAGGGAGTGCGGGCTTCTATTATGATTTCTGAGTCTCAGCCAACAAGAGACACAGTTATTTTTCTATCTAGTGTCAATTCTTTAGCCATTTAAATGAATATTCCTATTTAACTGGATAAGTAAATTGGATTACTTGCTTCTGTTCTGTTTTTTATTTATTTATTTATTTATTTATTTAGCAAGAGAGGAAGAAAGGGAGAGAGAAACATTGATGTGAGAGCAAAACATTAATCTGCTGCCCTCTGCATGCGCTCTACCAGGGATGAGCTGGCAACCCAAGTATGTGCCCTGACTAGGAATCAAACCGGTGACCTTTCGGTGCACAGGACAACACCCAAGCCACACTGGCCAGGGTGTGTTTTTAATGTGCACTTTATTTGACTGCACTTAACTTGCCCAAAACAAAACAAATCCCTACACATAGCTGTTCAATATATTCCAATTTAATTTGGGAAAATGTTTTTCACAAAGATCACTTGAAACTGGTGAATCCTAGTTTCTAGTTGAGCTTAATTGCTATTTGCTTACAATGCTGAACAGGTCATTTCCTCCCTGGGCTCCTGCTTCCCAAGTCTCTCACTCTCTGGGACTCACAGATACGAGCCCTAGACCTCTAGGTCTGCAACAAAGACCTTTTAAAAATTAAGACTGAGACCTAGGAAGAGTGATTATATGAGTATGTGGCCTGGAAGGCCCTCCCCCTCAGATCTGTCCTGAGTACCATCCTGGCTGTCACAGGGGCTGTGGGTTTTGGAAGAGCACAGGAAGACAGGTAATTAACGTTAAAAAGTAGATGGAATTTTAAAGTGCCCATATGTATTGAAGCGTGAGGAAAGAACATAGATCAACACAGTGTTTCTAATTAGAATGAGGAAGTAGGTTATGAGAGGATTTCATTGTGAAAATGTAGCTTAATTTGTTTCTCAAACATATACTCTATGGCAGTCTCTGTAGATAGGTGACTGGTTATATGGCATGATTAAGGGGTAGCAGCAACCCTACTATCTCCAAGGAAAGGAATCCAGTTCATTTCCACTTGCTGTTATGGTGCCCTGGATTAATTTAACCAGCAGACACGAAAGGACTGCAATGCCTGATAAAATAAATATTGATAACTAAACCATGATCTACTCTCATGTTGAAGTTTCCTCCATTTAATGCCTCTCCTAACCTGCCTCCCATGGCGACTGAATTCTTATTAAAGATGCACCTCAAGCGGCATGTGTGTGAGGGACGGACAGGCTCACTGAAGACCAAACGTCTGTGCCCATTCGAAGAGGCCAAGATGCTGTGGCGCACGCAGCTAGGCAATTGCATACCTCACCCTCTCATTCTGCTGGTGTGCAACCGTTTTCTAACTTCACCCCAAACATCTGTTTTTTATTTTGTCCTCAATGTGATGTGAACTTAAGATTCTTTCCCCCTTCTTCAGAAGACACCAGGGGATAGATATACACAAGGTAGGATGTAGGGAGATGTGAAAATCTTCCAGGTTTTCCCTATAGTGCCTATTATTTTCTCCCATTCTGAGCATGACTATTACCTCCAACTGAGCCAAAGATGTAATGCTCAGTTCTTTATTGTGTTCTTTTAAATAATTCATATTTGGTGAGATGTGCAGTGTTTGGGGGGGGGGAGAGACACTTCAAAGTAAACAAGGGGAAGTCTTATTTTTTATAGAGTTCATAGTGTGGGATAATCACGCTGGTGAGGGTAGGACTGAGATGCTGAGGGGACCCCCTGGGCCACTCCCCAGTATTCATTAGCTTGCCTTGCCCCTGGGAGCCAAGTGCAAATGCCTGTCCTAGTCACAGCCAAAAAAGGATGTTTCTTCTTCCTCTTTCTTCTTTCCTTCTTAAAGCAACCTTTTTCTGAGCACAGACTCAGAGAGGGTGAAACATGTTTTCTCTCTTCTGGTTAGAAAAACAAAACACACACTCTGCTTCTCCAGCTGCTCCATCCGATTCATCACACCCTCCCTTATCTCTCCAGCTCAGGGAAGAGAGCCTCACACCCAGCCCAGTTCAGTTTCTAGGACACCCAACCCCCACCCCCAGCCTTGGCAGGGACCTCCCCCTTCCTGTAAAAGGGATTCTCCTATGTTGCTTGGTCCCTAGGGCTAGCTCTCTTTCACTTTGGGGGCATTTTCTTTGAATGCATTCCAGTCTCTCAGATTCTCATGTCCCAAGAAGCTGCTCCCTGTCCGATGGAACATTCTGTTGCTGTTCATTGTGAGCCAGGCTTATTTTGTTCCTTTCATTCGGAAACGTTTCCATCAGGGGCCTGTGAGTTGGGAGGCTGCTTGCTCAGAAAGAGGGTGGCTTTGTCTTGTCCCCTTCCCTGAACTCTGCCGGAAGTTCTTTCCAGGCTCCAGACAAGACCTGGGCGGGGGAGGGGGGCGGTGGGAGGGGGGATGCTTAGAGTTGCACTGATACAAATTTAAGATTTGCAAGGGAACTACTAGCCAGGCTGCCTGGATATATTAAAATGTCATCTCTATATTTTGGATGTGACTAGCTTGTTTAGTTAATGCTAGAGGGAAAAATAGAGTTTGTTCTCAAGGGAGAGCAGCAGAAGGAGAAACCAGGCACAGGGACAGCTGACAATGTTCCAGCCACTTTGTCACAAAGAGCTAAATCCACCATTATTACATTTAAAAACCATCAGCTGATTCAAACTCCACTGGAATATGGTGGGCTCCAGCAGAGGTGTCCAAAGCCCCCCTATGGAAGTGAAATGTGAAATTCTACTCTATCAACTCAGGTTCTTAGGACAGGAGGTAGAGGGTCTTAATATTTATTATTAAACACGTGTCAGGCACTGGGCTCAGTGCTTTTCTGTATCCTACTTAATCACAGCAACTTGGAAAATAGGTATTACCACTACTGTGCGTCTATAGATTTATTTTTATTTACATTCTCATCACTCACATCCTTACTGGCTCAGGTCACCACTCAAGTGTCTGTCTCCTTTGACAAGCCTTTCCTGAGCCCCTATCTATCACCACAGCACAGGTCATTATCTTATTTTTATGACCCCTTTGAAGCTGTTACCTTCTGGGTGAATTCCTCCCAATTCTAATGTCTTAATTCTATCTTCAACTACATATACTAGTAGAATCTATCCTATTTTAAAAAATTCAATGGTTTGCACTGGCTGGCTTGGCTCAGTGGATAGGGCATCGACCTGCAGACTGACAGTCCCAGGTTCGATTCTGGTCAAGGATGTAATACCTTCATTTATCTCTTCAAGGATCCTACATGTACATATTTTCACATCTGTTTCAGATTTTTTTACTGTTTTGTTTTTATTCCAGTAAAAACTCGTATTCTAATTATTGATTTTATTGGCTGTCTTCCTTTGCATAAGATTTCTACATGTATTTTAAAACTGGTTTATAGGATCATCATATATGGAGCCTCTCCTGTCTTTCTTTTTCTCTCTCTCTCTATGTATCCCTCTTCTGTCTGAACTGGCTCTCGAGACACTAAGTTACACCTCGGCGGTGGTGAGTGGCAGGTTTTCCAGCTTCCTTTCACAAACCAGGAAAGCCTGGCCCGCCTCTGGTGGTCAGCGTGACTCTGCCTGGCGTGCCTCCCACGGAGAACCTTTTCCCTGTGGGGCTTTCATCTGCAGAAGCCAAACTCTCAGCTCCGATACCCGCTCCCAAATCCCGAGCCTGACAGGCCCTCGCAGCAGCTTCTACTTTTCACTTCGCATTTTGATTCTATTATAGGATTTGATTTCTCTGTAATCTTCTAGAGTTCAATAAGCCGTGCTGTCATTATTTAAGCGTGCTATATTAAGTAATATTCAGTTCCACTAACTCCATATTCATTACCAGTGATCAAAATCGCTTGTATTTCACCACATTCAAAGTACCTTCACCTTAGGAAAGCATTGGTCATTTCTATGGCTACCATCATCAAAGCTAAAAATAAAGCCACCAAGGTTGCCCTGAACTGTCAGCAGTCATCGCTAACACAACACTAATTTTGTTTGGATGGTGGTGAAAGTCAGTGGTGTATAGCAGCAATGTACTCCAGGAATATATTAAGATTAATAAATTCAATGCAGTCACGGTTATACTATTTTTCTTTGTAAAACTTCCTGTCCTCCTTGCTGTGAGGAATGAAATGTTACCAGCTGGGACCATTGAGACATATTATGAAAGATGGCTAGAAGTTTCCTAGGAAATCTTCTGCTTTTCTGATTAAAAGGAAAAACTCGAAGGAAAGCTTGGGGCTATTCCTTTCCCTATTCTATCTGGAATATGGATGTGATGGCTGGAACTGAGGCAGCTACATTAAGTCCATGAAGCAATAAGCATGATGATGAAAAGCAATATGCCTAGTGAGTCAGAGAAAGAACGAGCTTGAGCTCCTTGATAATGCAATTGACCATCCCTGAGACCACACCTCTGCATTTCTTGTTTAATAAACACACATTTTCTTATCATTTAAGCCACTGTTGATGCATATCCCTTCAGTTGTAAGTAAAAAACAATTTCACACTGAAAAACAAGGAAAATAATGTGTGGTAACGGTACATGGTCATGGAAATGGGGATACATGTTGCCAGACTTGCCATGGTTTTGGTGGGTTTTTTTTTTTTTTAGACCTCTTTGTACTGAATAGGAAAGAAAGCCACTCCTTTTGTTCCCCTCAATGCTTAATGATCACCAAGGATCATCAAAAAGGAAACATGTCTCAAGATACCCTCACTACAATGGCTCTTAAGGGATGAGGCATATAACTCAGTAGGTAAGTGATACCATCCTAAAATCCTTTTGTGCAGCTTGGAAATATAATCTCATCTGTGCTATACTATTTATAAATAGGCTGGGGACTAGCGGATCTGCTAGAGCAGTGGTTGGCAAACTCGTTAGTCAACAGAGCGTCAAACCGAGGCTCACTAGCCGACCACTGTGTTAGAGCAATGTGTTTCCTGGGAAGCTGGATTAAATCTACGGCAAGAACAAGGTAACTGCCTATAGTGGGCTGGGAGTTGTACTTTTAACCAGCTCCCTGCTACAGAACTAAGACAGGATTCAGCCAGTGCTCAAGTGCACAATGAGTCTAACCCAAGGCAATTCAAATAGCTGCTCTGTTGGGCAAGAATGAGGAAATAGGTGAAAAATGAATTATTTGGGGAAATGCTATAGAACACGGTGCAGGGAACATCATCCCACAGACTCAGAGGAAGACTATACCACTGAAGGTAACTTAGTGCAGAAACCAGAAGATTTGGGAAAAGGTGTGGCATCCTTAATAGACAGAAAAAGGTAGGGAGGAAAGAAAAACAAAACACAAACAGAAACCGAAAGGAACAAGTATGTTAAAAATGAACCATAAGACTGAATTCAGTAGTTCCTCCTTATCCACAGTTTTGCTTTCCAGTTTCAGATACCGTGATCAACTGCAATCTGAAAATATTAAATGGGAAATTCTAGAAACAATTCATAAGTTTTAAATTATGCACCATTCTCAGCAGCGTGATAAAATCTGGCACTGCCCCAGTCCGCCCCACCCAGATTGTGACTCATCCTTTTGTTCACCCTGCTTCCACGCCCTGCCCCTTTGTCACTAGTAGCTGTCTTGGTTGTCAGAGAGACTGCAGAGTATCACAGTGCTGGTGTCCAGGTAACCCTGACTTTACCTGAGAATGGTCCCAAAGCCATTCACATAACTTTGATTGCAGTGTGTTGTTGCAGTGATTCTATTTTTACTTATTGTTGTTAATCTCTGACTGTGCCTAATTTATAAATTAACTTTATCATAGATATGTATGTACTGGGGAAAAACACACAATGTATATATAAGGCTCAGTGCTATCACAGTTTTCAGGCATTTATTTTCTGGGAATTTTAGGGTGACTATACCCTTAACTTCTGAGTACCTACTGTGGCCCAGCACTGCGCTAGGAGCTAGGGCTCAGAGATGGCTAAGGCATAGCTCTTAACTACCAGGGCACAGTGCAGTGACCCCATTCCACCACAATAACTTATTCCAGATTGAATTACAACAGTGATCTATGATATCACAAAGTTCTACTGTATTTTAAAGTGCTTATTTTCTACACATAGCCACTCTATTTTGGAAAGAAATTAAATGACTACCTTCTAAGTAAGTAAAGGAGTCAGGGAGTGCCCAGAGGGATGGAAACCACTGAATATTTTATTGAGCTCTGGTTGTTTCTTGCAAGACACTAAGAAAATCCACCCTTCCTCAGAAGACCCACTTCTCCTTGCTTATATGGAAGAGATGGAAGGTGTCCAGGAAGAGGGATAAGGTAAAGTTGATGATGGAAGCTGCTGCCTCCATCTAACAAGTGTTCAGGGCTTGGGCTGAGCCGTCAGCTCTCCGAGGACCCAAGTGAATCTCTGCACCAGCACAGGGATGCGTCAGGGAAGCTCACTCTCCGCTTCTAATATCGACAACTGTCAATCTAGTCCTGGCCACCCTGTACCTCCACTGAGGACAGGAATTAAGCCAATGTCCTATCTTCTCTTCTTCAACTCTGAGGAAATATCAGTTTACAGTGGAAGAGTACAGAGGGCAGGTGGCAATCATCTCTCGACCCATTAATTAAGCTCTTCTTACAGGACCCTACCTCCTGGGCCACATTGGTGGATTTAAGAGTGAGAGGGGGCCCGAGCTGGGCCAGTTACAGAGCACTGCCAGGCCCTCGGCACAGCAACTGGTTAGGGACAGGCCTCTGCCCCAGTGGGGCCGACAGCAGCACATCTGGGAAACTATGCCTGGGGACCCCAGAGCTCACTCTTTGTGTGTGTGCAGACAAGCAGCTCAGAACTCACTGAGGTGGTGTGTCCTGCCATGGAGGAGGCTGGCCTGCATTGGGGAAGGAATTATACCAACACCCAGACAGTCGGTCTGCCAGATCCATTTCCAGTTATCCTGAGGCACAGCCACACCGGAACCTTCCAGCAGTCATATAATCTTTCAATACATTTTCCATGGAGTCTTCATGAGTTTAAAGTAGCTTTAGAAATTTACAACAACAACAACAACAACAACAACAAAAACCAACCACAAAACTACTTATTATTATACTACACACTGCATGTGTTTTGGTTTCCCAAAGGAAATTGTTTTTTCCTATTATAAGAATTGATACTCACAAAAGTTCAAACAGTATTGAATAGAACAATACATACATAACATTAAAATTATTATAATTCTACCATTCAGACATAACCACTGCCTTTTAATATTCTTCCAAGCATTTCTTTCTTTTGAAAGATAAATAATTTTATATGAGTGCAATTTTCTAAAACACCATTTCACCTAAAATTCTGTTGGGTATTTTTATTGAATAGTAATTTTAAATCTACATTTTAAAAGTGGGTGCATAGCATTTTATTATATTAAAAACACTGCATTGTACCTGGTCTCCTTTCTTGGGCATTTAGCTTATTTCAAAAGCTTCACTGTTATAAAGAGCCCAACAATGAACATCTCTGTATGTATGTTTTGGAGCATTTATTACCTATTTAGGATACATTTCTCACTTCTCAAATGATAACACTGTTAACTGTCTTACAGGACTTAACACTTCCTGTGGCCTGTCCCATCAGTTTCATAAATGAGCCTCTTGATTTACTCCTTATTCATACCATCAACAAACATTTACTGAGAGTATATTATGTGCCAGACACTGTAGATTTCATAAATAAGTTTTGGTTTTTATCTTTAAGGATGAAGAAGAAACTAGCATCTGTTGAAATCTCAGTCTGTGTCAAGTGCAGTAAAGAAATATCTTCATTATTTATTCTTCAATGGAAACAACAACATACCAATCTTGTACAGTGGTTAGTATTTTTATATAGGGTGTCCCCCCAAAAAAATGTATACACACACTTTGAATAATTATAAAGGCAGTGTTTATTAAAATACCATTTCATTTTCAAAATTGAGCTATCAGATGTTACAGTCATATACACCCTGCATATAAATGAGGAAAGTTTGAGCAGTTTGTCTAAGGTCATATAGTTAGTAAATGCAAAGCTGGAATATGTCCCCAGGTCTGTGTGGTTTCCCACTGTCACACATTGTTAAAGGAGAGAGATATGAAAACAAATAACAAGTCAAACTATATGTGCTTTGAAAAATTTGAGCATCTCAGATTATCAACTGTGATGATAAGCTGATAAGCAGACAAGTCCTTTATCTGTAGCAGGGAGCTTTCTAGTAGTCCAGGTTAAAGGGTCAAAACCCAAACCAAGCCCAACCCTTGTGGCTCACTGGTTGAGGGTCATCCCATGCACCAAAAGGTCACTGGTTTGATTCCTGGTTGTGGGCTTGATCCCCAGTAGGGGAAGTGTGGGAGTCAGCCGATCAATGATTCTTTCTTATCATTGATGTTTCTATCTCTCTCTCCCTCTCCCTTCCTCTCTGAAATAATTATATTAAAAAAAAAATCATGAAATGATTTGCCGCACTTCGCGTAGAACTAGGAGGCCCTTGGGAAGTCAGGATATTTCCCAGATGGGAAGTTGGGGAGAGTAAGAGGCTGTTTCTAAACAGTTCCTCTTTAGAGAAGCTGAAATCAGTCGGTGCAATGCAGGGTTCTGGAAAGATCAGAGCCATAGTCGGAAAGTAGACAGAGCCATTTGAAAATCGAGCCTGGAGAAAAAGGGACACACTATTGGGAAGTCTTAGGGCTCAGACTGGTGGATGGGACACACTGAGTGGCCTCACACCCCAGTACCAGCATGCATTTCACTGGAGGCTGGGTGTGGAGGAGTCTGGAAGCATTTCTTGCCAGGCATGGGGCTACCGTAGCTGGTCAAGCTTGGACAGTTTGTGACTGAGAGTCTACTGAGGGCTTTATAGGTATCTGGACAAGATCCACAAAGCTGACCAAGCAGGACCCATGATATCAACTCTAGAAATACTTCCCCAACTGGACAGACCTCAGCTCTGTCTTTCTCTCTCTAAGAGGAGACCTGTGGTGCAGATCACATGCATGGGCAGTTGCCCTGTGGAGCTGGTCCCTCCCTCCTCCTTTCCTTGAATGTGTTCCAAGTGGACTCTTGTCCCATGGCTGGACCCCCACTGGAGGGATCATGGCAGAGTACAATGACTTCCCAACTATCCCCCCCTTTTTTCTTACAGAGGAGATCTTGAATGGAACACGAATAGATAAAATTAGAGCTACTTCCATCTGAATGGGAGTTGGGATACCCTTCCTCTCTGGGAGGCTCGGTTGGGTACACAGTTTGAAATCCACTGCCATATCTTGGAAGAGCCCTGAATTTCAAGTTAGAACACTTGGGTTCTAAACCAGGCTCTGCCATTTAAAGTGTGTTTTTCAAGAAATCATTTGACCTCTCTTAGACTCTGTGTGTTCTTTTTTTTTCATCTGTGAAATGAAGATGAGAATTCTTATCTACTTCAGAGGTGATTGTGAGCATCATGTCCAAGCACGTAGGTAAAGGCAGCTGGAAAATGCCATGCGAATGAGAAAGGCTCCTTTCCTTGGCTTCTCCATATCTGCACAGCCTCATGACTGACTTCTCCACACCCTTGGGCTAGAGGTCGAAGCCACACTACGTGGGACCAAACAACGTGACCTTACTTTTTGAAGGTAGAATTTTTTGAATTTTTCTCCCGTCCATGTTGTTATTCTTGGGTCACCTTCTCCACTTTTACCTGACAGACAGACAGACAGACTCTGATCTGTGTCTCCATGTCCCACCCCGACAGCTGGGTCACAGTGTCTTCTGCAGCAGGTGCTCCATGTGTGCCAGCTGGTTTTGTCACTTAGATTGATGACTGTCTGGAAATCCATATTAGCAGGAATAAGAAGGTCACGTCCTGTGCTTCTCTAATTGTACCCACGTCCATACAAAATAATTCACCAGGTCTCTTCTCTGAGTCGTATCGGAGAAACCGTCATTTATAATGTTTCTCCTGCTGCAGTACTGCGAGTGGTGAAAGCTCACCTGAGGTAGTGATCACATGTCCACTCTGGGCCAGCGAAGTCAGAGACCTCAGGAATGAAGGTGGGGGTGGGAACAGCGGTCTGTGCATGGGGTTCATCAGAGGGAACCATGTCAATTTCTCAAAGTCATGGGCTGACTTAAATAGCAGGCTCGATTTGGTGGGCAGTTTAGGAAGTCATGGTGCCACACTGCCCACACTGCCAGGGCATTCTGTCTATTACATGACACCCAGCATGGGAATTGAAACTGACTTGGGTAACGTGAGTTGTAGCTCCATGTTCCCAGGTAGTCACCAACTGTTAAGCAAAGGTAGAGGGCTGTGGGTACTGTGTTAAATTGGATAGACTTAGTTTTCTGGGTAGGAACTCAACTGATATGGCTGTGATTTCTAGGAGTAGAGGCTTTAGGTCCATGACATCAATGATCCCCCCTTAAATGAGATGGCTCTCCTGAAGGGCCTGTGGTTTGGATGACTTGTTATGGGCAGGGCAGAAACTGGATTTCAAATGGGCACAATAATTCTGTCCCATATCCCATCAACTCATAGTGCTCCATTTAGCAGCTGTCACTCAGAAGATATTTACTTCCTCCATTTGCACCTGTTTTGACATCGTCTACAGGTTCCGAGCCCACTTGAGTTTAGTGGAGCCATAGAGACACTTTCTGGAACTACATAGCCCATCTCTGCATTTCTTTTTGAGTGACAGAGTCCAGTGAAGAGGAAGCATAAATAAAGTAAAAGGAGAGAGCCACCAGCAGAGAATCCTAGTCCTGGGATTCCTGGCAGTAAGATCCACTCTTCTTGCCGGGGTTGGGGGTGTGGGGGCACTTGAGACATGAACTATTTGGCCTCTTCCCACTGCTCAGATCTGTTCTTTGATGTTTCTCTAAAATGTGGTCATCCTTGGGCCAGACTTCAGGATACTGGTATTTCCCCAGAGTTGAAGTAGGAAGAGACACTGCTTTGCCTCTTCCACTTTCTCCACTCCCGTGGCCTGTCCTTGTGTCTTTCCATAGTGGCAAGAAGACATCCCTGCCCCATTGTCTTCACTGGCAAGGCCTCCTGTCCTCCAGCATGCAGGCATGAGCATGGTGTCTGTCCCCTAATGACATGGGTCCCAGAGGAGCATCTTTCAAGCTGAAGAGCAGAGAACTCATAGCAAATGGGAGTAAAGTGTGTTTTGTGCCTACATCCAACATTCATTCTGATTGCTGGCTATGCACCATGGTGTCTGTCCCCTAATGACATGTGTCCCAGAGGAGCATCTCTCAAGCTAAAGAGCAAAGAACTCATAGCAAATGGGGGTAAAATGTGTTTTGTGCCTGCATCCAACATTCATTCTGATAGCTGGCTATGCACCATGCAGGAGCCGGAGAACTTATGGGAAAACTAAAATCTCAATTGGTTAATTGGTTCTAACTTCCTTCCCACCAGACCTTTTACCAGAGCTATTAATTTCCTCACTTTCCTCCTTTCATTTTCTCTGTCCAACCTCTGTTTAGCAAGCTAATCGACCATGACAAGAACAAAAGGCTGCAGCTAGAAGGAAGGGACAATAAGCAGCCTGGATCACCTGGAAACTGAACCATGGTTCCCTGGACTGATTGTATGATTATATTCCATCTCACAGGGGAAGTCCTCCACGCAGCCCTCCTCCTGAAGGACCCTCCCCCTACGCCACCCACCTGAAGCTTTGCTTCTAGGGTAGGAGGAGAGGAATGAGCTGGCTGTTGCCAAGGGAACAAGGAGTACCGTTGTGAGTCTAGGAGGGTCTCAGCCTCAGGTCTGGCCAGCAAGGTCTGAGACAAGCATGTCAAACTCACGACTGGTGGGCCACAAACCTCCTCATTTAAATAAATGAGGCATGTGGCCCTCTGGTCACAAGTTTGATATGCTTGCTCTGAAACATGCAAACCTCCATAGGTGCAGGATGTAAAACAGAAGTGCCCTGGGTGAGGCTGATGGGGCAGCTGGCTCCTCACTTTGCATGTGCTCATAGAAGGCTAAAGTTAGGTTCTGGCTCACACCAGGTGAGGGGCCACATTTAGCTACTCCCCACCACTGAGCTGGTGACTTGCCTATGCTTTGACTAGGACAAGGTCTGGCTTGCCTTTCAGAGTCATAAATTGGGCCCCAGGTCATCACTATGTTGGCCATAAAGTCAAGGAAAAATTACGACTACTCCTTCCCTTCACCCCAAGTCTCAGCATCATAGATTTAAACTCTGGCTGACATGGACCTGAAGAATCGTGGAGTCTTGCCTAAACACCTGGAGGCTGTCAAGCCCACTTCCTTCTTTGCTTCACTCCAGACCTAAAACACCGCCAGATCCCAGCCTGGGAATGCTCATGGACTGCCCCCTGAACTGTCCCCACTGACCTGTCTCCTACAACCTTACTTGCTGTACTTTCACCCTTTGGACCTCTGACCCCATCATGGGCCTTCCTTTCTGTGGCCTCACCCCTCAAGGCCAATGTTCAGCTACGCTAGCTTTCAGTTTTGCTTTCTTTCTCAGCCACAATTTCATCCTATTGCAGTCAGCTGACTCAAGCCACCCAGGCCTTCAGGTGTGCAGATCCAGGATGAAGGTAACCACTTCTACTGAGAAGGCTAACCCTTATTTTGTAAAACTACTGTTTGAAATTCTCTACTATTTTTTTTAGACACTCTCTTATTCTGAAAACATAACTTTGCTTTAGCCTGCTTGAATAATAAGGAAGATAAATGTAGCTGTCTGACCTTGTAGGCCAGAGACTAGATACACCCATACTTTCATGCCATGCCGGATATATTTTTTAATTGGATAGAACTGTGTTGTTTTCAAGGCCACCAGAGAGATAACCACTAAGCACACAAAGGGCTGTGTTTTGTGTGTGTGTGTGTGTGTGTGTGTGTGTGTGTTTTAAATAAAAAGGAAAGTTCTGCTTATAGCTTTGCTTAGAATTTAAATTCATTTTTCTCTAAGCCCACCAGTGAATGAAGTGTGACTCCAAACTCTCTGAGCATTGCTTGATTTATTCCGGTTTTCTGTAATACTATGACCAAAGGAGGAGGCATGTCAACCAAAGAGCCCCCGGGGAGAGGAAGTCTGTGCGCTGTGTGTGCTGAAAGCAGATGCCTGCACCCCTCATTCTTGTCAGTGCCTCCCAGCAGTGCCAGGCTTCTTCTGAACAGACCCCTAAAGTCCAGGCCAGGAAAAAGGACCATACTTGCCAAACCCTGCACTGCGTTGTGCCACAGGCATGATGTCCTAACTGTGTCTTTGAAAGACTGCATAATAGACAGAGTATTATTATTTTATGATTTATTTTATAAATATGTTTTTATTGATTTCAGAGAGTAAGGGAAAGGGAGAGAAAGAAACATCAACAATGAGCGAGAATCAATGTTCGGCTGTCTCCTGCATGTCCCCTACTGGGGATGGAGCCGGCAACTGGGGCGTGTGCCCTGACTGGGAATCGAACTGTGACTTCCTGGTTCATAGGTTGATGTTCACTGAGCCGTGCAGGTCAAACTCAATGTGTTCTTATTGGTTTTAGAAACGGGGGGGGGGGGGGGGGGGGGGGAGGAGAAGGAAAGAGAGAGAGAAACATTGATGAAAAACATCAATTGGCTACCTCCTCAACGCCCCCTACTGGGGGATCGAGCCCACAACCCCAGGCACGTAACCTGCAGAAATCAAACTGGTGACCTCTGGGTACATGGGAGACATTCAACCAACTGAGCCATATAGGCCAGATAAGAATTATATTTTTCTTTTTTTTAAAAGGGTGGAAGAGGAAAGAGAAGAAGTTTTAGGCAGGGTGAGAGGCATCCAGTTGCTTTTATCAGTGGTTGTCAGGGATGGATGAAGACTTGTCCACTGTGGTCTCTATGACCCTGTGTGCATAGTGCGGGGGAGGGGAGTGCTAGAAGGGGTATAGACTGAGGAGCTGCCCCATCTCTTCCTCAGGGAATCGATCCAGATGTCCAGACACGGTGAGAGCATATTCCCTTCTTTGGGTCCTAGAGATAAAGGGCTGTTCTCTTGTTGGGAGAAAGCTATAGATTCCAATGCTCCCTAAGCCAAGAGGCTGGCTGGGACTGAATTTTGGCCACTAGAATAGGAGGAGGGATTGGGGAAGTTGGTGGGCAGTATTTAGGAAACCATCACCCATAATCCCATCTGGCCCACATGGTGTTTTTTCATAGCTCATTGACAATGTTGGCTACCTGCAGAGCAGGCCACTGTGCTGAGTACACAGGGCCATATACCACTGATGACAAAAGCTGCAAAAGTCTCTGTTCACAAGGAGTTAAATATCTGATGGGGGAGATGAGCTAGGACCCGGAAACACACAGCAGGATCTCTATGAACAAACACAGAATTGTATCGGGATGGATAGTGAGAGGACAGACATTCCCTAGCTGCTGGTATAGGCCCTTAGACCAATTAGGGGGGCCCTGAGGTCAACCTTGGAGGTTGATCCACATTCCTCAGATGTGTGAAACCACTCTAACCTGTCTGAGGCCCTCAATAACATTTCTGTTCAAATACCGTTCCCAATATTTTATTCTGGAGGAGACATCGGCTCCTCTGGGAATCCCTTTGGACCACATTCCCTCCAGACACCAGCTACAAACCTCTGGCACTGGGTTCCTACAAAGCAAGGACACTGTGTGGATGGCGGAATAGGCCCTGATAGAGGAGGACCAGGAATAAGGTTGCTTCAAAACACTATGAAATGGCCGACCCCACTAAACCTCCACTTTTAAATCAAACCAGGCATGCACCTGACATCACACCCAAGGAATGGCATTTGCTTGCTTATGTGTGTGTGCCGTGTGGAAGGAAACAGGTTCTGAGAAAGGTAAGTTATCAAAGAAAACTCCTACTCTTATCAACGGAGAATAGACACAGAGAAGACTTTCTTTTTATGGAAGTTAAACCTGTCAGGAGGAAAACCAGGGTTTCTCAACCAGGCCACTATTGGTATTATGGCCTGGATAGTTCTTGTTATGGATGGGGGGCTGTCCTGAGAATTGCAGGATGTTAAGTAGCCTCTTTGACCTCTACTGCCCAGCTCCCACCTCTAGTCATAGCGATAGAAAATGTCTCCCAACGAGGTCCCTGAACAGATGCAAGGGGTCAGATTCCAGGCACACACCCTGCCACTTGCTTTGGAAAGTGCCTGACTTTCAAAGTGGAAGCAGAATCACAGGAGGGTGGGAGGAGGTCCTGGGGTCAGCGGGGTCAAATTTGAATGACATGTGGAGCCTTCCCGGGAAAATAATTTTTAAGGATTCCCAGTGTTGACGTACATTCCCTTCTAAGATTGTTAAATATGAACAAACAAGTAACTGGGCATATATCCCACAGGCTTGTAACTTCCACAACCATAGCGTCAAAACAAATTTATGGTTTGGACAAACCAGTAAAACGCAAGGTAACAACATTAATTGAATGAGACCGATGATGTGCTTTTGTGGAGGAACTCGCCCCTCGCTTTGTCACTTGTGTGACTAGTCACTTCTTTGGGCCAGGCATTGTTCCCAGACACAAAGCTCACAACTCCTGTGAAAACCTTGGCTGTGAACCTTTCATGAGGTCATTTGGCAAACACAGACCTGACTCACGGTCACCTGTGCTTTCTTCTCACTGGCTTGAGACAAGGAAAAGAGCACATCTGGGCCCCAAGTGACCATGAACACAGAGCAATGATGGCACTGTGAGACAACCCAGATGCGGCTCCTATTCTTCAGGTTCATCAAATTGAAAGAATTTCTTATTAAAACTTTTTAAACTTCGCAAAGAGAACTCCCCAAATATATTAGGAGACTCTCAGAGGAGTTCTGATCCTCTTTAGAGAGGAGGAGGAACAGGCTCAGAGAACTGCCCGGAGAAGCCGCCGCAGAGGGTCAGGGCTGGTGCAGCCAGCGCGCTCTCCTCTCCTCTGCACCATCTGATGTGGACTGTGCATAAGATTTGGCTTCCTGTTTTAAATGTTCATTCAACTAAACTGAACACTTAAAGTTCATTTTTCAAAGATAGTAAATTTAACTAGGAAGTTCTTTTTTGTGTTAATTTTCACCTGAGGATATTTCTCCTATTGACTTTTAGAGAGAGTGGAAGGGAGGGAGGGGGGAGAGAAGGAGAGGAGGAGGGAGAAGGAAAGGAAGAGGGAAGAGAGGGAGAGGTGAAAGAGACACATCGATTGGTTGCCTTCCAAGCGGGGAGGGGATCAAACCTGACTATGAATGGAACTCAAACTGATGACCCTTTCTTGTGTGGACTGATGCTCTAGGCCAGTGGTCGGCAAACCTTGGCTCCTGAGCCACATGCGGCTTGTGAGCTGCGGTGTGCTGCTCTGTTGGCTAATGTGTTTGCCGACTACTGCTTTAGGCACTGAGCCAAACTGGCCAAGGTGGGAGTTCTTTTTTATTTTGTTATTTTAATCTTTATTGTTGAAACTATTACATATGTTCTCTTTTCCCCCATTTTCCCCTTCCAGCTCACCCTGCCGCCACCCCCCCCACCCCCCCACAGCAGGCATTCACCACCCTATGTCTATGTCCATGGGTTTTGCATATATGCATACAAGTTCTTCGGTTCATCACCTCCCACCCATCCTCGCCCACCTTCCCTCTGAGATTCTGTACTCTGTTCCATGTTTCCACTGTTAATTAGATTCTGCATATGAGTGGGATCATGTGATACTTGTCTTTCTCTGACTGGCTTATTTCACTTAGCCTAATACTCTGGGAGTTCTTTTTAAAAATATCTTGATCTTTTAGTATTCAATAGAATGGTCAGAAAGCATATCATTCATATGCATATAAAACATATATACATACTAGAGGCCCAGTGCATAAAATTCGTGCATGGAGGGGCGGGGGATTCCTCAGCCTGGTCTACAATGACGCCAGCATCCCATGCCCTGGCCTCTGGCCAGAGGTCCTCCCTCCGCGCAGCCAGAGCACAGGACACTGGGCTCATCGCCAGGGGTGACCATGAGCCCAGCGTCCTATGCCCTAGTATCTGGCCAGACGCCACTCTCTCTGCATGACCATGGCACAGAATGCTGGGCTCAGGTCACCAGGGCAACGCTGCCAGCATTCCCACCCTCCCAATGCCACTATGGGCGCTGCCATCTTTGTTGCAGAGTGACAGTTAATTTGCATATTACTCTTTATTAGATAGGATGACTACAGTGCATTAAATATTAATATCCAGTATAATTAATAATTATAAATTGAAAACATATGAAACCACAGCCAGATCAAAAAATAGGATCTTTCCAGGGTACAAAAGTTTCAGAGTATTCTCTTTGATCACAAGTCTTTCTTTCCTCTAAATGTAACCACTGATTCTGACTTTTATTGTAAGGATTTCCTTGTTCATTATACCATCTTCATAGGTAACAAAGTTGTTTTGCCCACTTATGAGCTTTCTGTCTCTCAACCCTTACTCTGTGTTGCATCTTACTTCTTTTGCTCAACATTATGTTTGTGAAATTCATCTCTGCTGTTGTAAGTGGCTCTAGTTTTTACATAGTCCCTCTCTGCTGGGCGGATGTGTAGGTTGTTTCTAGCTCGGGTTATGAACAATGCTTCTGTAAACACTCTTGTATAGGTCTTGGGCCGCAGGATATACATACGGACTTTTCCCACAGTGGCATTTGTCAATTGTGAACAGGGTGTGTGAATCATTGACCTCAATGGATAACAGCAACTGTTCCCCAAAATTGTTGCTTCAACCTCAACTCCCACCAACCAGTTATAGTTCTTGTTATTCGTCATCTTCATTAGCACTTGTTATTATCAAACTTTAAAAGTTTAACTATGTGTTTAATATGCATTTCCCTGGTTGCTAATAAAATGAAGGCCCCCTCCCACCCCCGTTACACTTATTGACCACATGAATTTCCTCTTATGTTCGGAAATTCATCCAGGTCTTTTGCCATCTTTCTATTGTCAGATTTAAATTTTCTTTTAAAACATATTTGATCTCAATAAAAAAATTGCATTTGACAGAAAAGTGTGCCCATCTTCCAAGGTACCTGTGCTCACCTGAGAACTGTACACAGTTAAAGGCAAACTGTCTAAGATCTTTAAGCTTAGAAATGTTTGTTTTTCAACTCTAAATCATTGAAAATATAAGAATAGACATTCACAGAAAAATACCATCCAAATATTTTTCTCCCCTCATCTCCATCGTTATATTGAATTTTGCACCCCTGTTGTTTCCTTATATTTTCATAGAGAACAAACACACCCCTATATATCACGGTAATTTGTTAAAATCACCAAGTTTAGACAAGGTCATTTGTTATTCTAGTCTGTGTTTCTCAGTATTATTATGAGTTAGCTGTCAATAATAAAGTAATGCCTCTATTGTATATGATATTTGCAGCTGAGAGAATATTAAAATATGAATATATGACTATAATTGTTATACATGTCTAACAAAAAAATAAACAGCTCATCCAAGCCTGAGCTCTGGCTTGTGCTCACCTTATCTCCTTTAGACATTTGGGTATGAGCTCATTGGCAAAGAATGAAACCCATATAATCTACCATTAAATAAATTATTCAGTAATCTGTGATGTCCTTGTAACATGAGAATCCCCTATTGAAAAAATAAATAGCTGCACTGCTTACGGAGGCATGTGCCTGCTATTTATAGACATTATAGAAGTTTTGTTGCTAGTGAACCCAATTGGGATTCCCTGGTAATCTACAGAGCTGATGTCTGTTTCAGGGTTTTTACACCATTCATTCCTGGCATTTCTGGTAGGGTGATGCATACACCTCCCACCCCCACCCCCACCCCGCAGAGGACCAGCAGAGACAGCCCAAGCAGGTATGAGTTATTTGTAGAGCTGTCTCATTTTCTCCTTAATGCTTTGGACATTCAAAAAGGGACAAAGTGACTACAGGTCACTCGCAGATTCAATATGTATTCCTGATTGAATCCAGGCAACTGGGTCTCTACTTTTTTCAAAGTAAACATTCTAGTCTTTGCTAAAAATGTCAGATTTCCCTCCCAGAGACATAGCAGCCTGGGAGATTGAGCTCCCCCTCCTACCTTGCTTCCCCTCAGGTGCAAGTACAGTGACTTGGAAGCTGGCGGGCAGGGGGAGGAACCGGGGTACACATAGTGGAGAAATAGCAGCTTATGTGAATTTTCATTCTGGAACGGCTGGGAGAGAAACAGACAGGTGTTTATTTTTCATAGTCTTCATTTTTTATTAGAAAAAAACTTTATGACTATAGAAACATAATTGGTATATGGACAAAGCAATTCTTTTTACAGTAGGCCCATGAAGGCCAGAATAGCCATTTAACTACATTAGTCATGTAGTCTATGTGGAGTTAGCATTGGAGGCGATGATTTTTAAAAGGCTTCAAAATTGTGCATCAAGGCATGTCTCAAAAGCAGGTGTTGATGAAATTCCTGGCATATTGAAAAAAGTGTGCACTGATGAGATGGAATTATGTGGAATAATATTTACATTTTTCCAACACTTCACAAAATGTTCAAATAAAAATACACAGAAGAATGAATGAAAGACACTGGGGCGGGGAGGGGGGAAGCTGGGGATATGTGCTGGGGGGGTGGGGGAGGCTGGGGGGAGGATAAGGGGGAGGGAGAAAGGAAAACATGTACTACTATTATACTGCAAAAAATCAATAAAAAAAAAAGAAAGAAAAAAAAATAAATAAAAATACACAGAAGCTGTACAAGTAATCAGTAACAATTCAAAACTGAAATATAAAATAGATATATTTTAAAAATTAAATTAGCACAATGAGTTCTCACTGCACACCTATCAGAATGGCTAAAAGAATCCTAGCCGGTTTGGTTCAGTTTGGATAGAGCATCAGCCTGTGAACTGAAGGGTCCCAAGTTTGATTTTGGTCAAGGGCACATACCTCAGTTGCAGGTTCGAGCCTGGGCTCTGATCAGGGCTTGTGTGAGAGGCAACCATCTGATATGTCTTTCTCACATCAACGTTACTCTCTCTGTCTTTCCCCTTTTGATTCTCTCTAAAAATCAATGGAAAATATCCTGAGGTGAGGATTAACAAAACAAACAAAAAAAGGAATGGCTAAAATAATATCAACTGCTGACAAGGATGCAGAGAAACTGGATCACGTTGTCCAGATATCCTTCAGTGGGTAATGGTTAAACCAACTGTGATACTACTCAGTAATGCAAAGGAACCAACCATTAATATATATTAAACCTGGGATGGATCTCAAGGAAATTAGGTTGAGTGAGAAAAAAAAAGCGCCAATCCTCCAAAGATTACATATGTTAGGATTTCATTTATATAACTTCTTGGAACAAAATAAATTATAGCAATGAAGAAAAGATTGGTGATTGCTAGGGGCTATGGATGGGGGTCAAGGAAGGATGGAGTAAGAGGGAGATGGACGGGGTCATACAAAGGGAATATAAGAGATGGCGCTGATACACAAACCTCCACATGTGATAAGATAGCATAGAACAAAATAAACAGTCACACACAATGAGTACACATACAACAGGGGAAATCTTGAATAAAGATGTGGGAATTGTACCAGTGGCAATATTAGGGTTGAGATTTGTACTATGGCTTTGTGAGATGGTACCATTGGTGAAAATTGGGTAAAAATCATATGGCATCTTCCTGTATTATTTCTGACCATTGCATGTGAAGCTATAACTATTTAAAGATAAAGTGTTCAATTAAATTTTAAAATTAAATGAAACCTGGTATTTTCATAATACACATCTGTTAACTTTTTAAAGAAGCCTGAAAAAAAAAAAAAAGCTCCATGTGGTGGTGTTCTTGCGTGTGTGTGTGTGGTGGGTGCTTGCGTGTGTGTGTGTGTGTGTGTGTCTGCCTGCACATGCATACATGTGGAAGAAAGGCATGACAGAGGTTATTTTGGGGTTACCAGGGAAAAGGAAGGGACAGTTGGCAGCTCAAGGTCCAACCATGAGCTTTCAACTTAAGTAGCCCAAACATACACCATTAGATAGATCTAGAATTACTCCAGCTGCTGGAGCCATTTTTATTTTTTTTATTTTTACTGATTCAAACCACGGAGAATAGTAGATTATCTTTGAATGGGGCTGTATTAGTCACCACAGCTTCAATTGTCCTTCTGTTTGGTTAGAGCTGCAACTAAAATTGCCATCCCCTTGGTGACTGTGTCCTCTGTGCACACCGCGAAAGAAGCAGTGCCTGAAAACCTGCCCTGAATTTGTAGAAACAATACGACCTTACTTATTCAGATCTCAATGAACTCAGCTTGAGGATAATCCAAGGTGGAAAAAAAAAAAGAGTTGATGAAGAAAGAAAAAGAAATGGTGAGTCAAAGCAAGCCCTAGAGTCTATTCCCTTAGGTCTTGGGTAGGCTCAATGGGCATTGATGACCTGGGATTATATGGGCCTTATCCCCCTCTCCTGAACCCCCAGAGCCAGATGTGAGTAGAATGGACTAATAAAAACCTCCCCACTGTGTGAAGTGGGGCCTGGGAGTCCAAGAGATTTGTGGGAAAAACAAAACGAAATGGGCTTAGTTTTCTGTTCAAGACTACACTTTAATACTGATTTCTAAATAGCAATTCACAACCTGTATCAAATTAGTTCCTTAATCCTACTTCAGAAAGTAAGCAAGTTTCACTGTGTCTGTTTCTCATTTGCTCTATTTCTAATAATCTATCAACTTGGTTCACTTGCTGCCCTTCAGGTGCCTGCTGTTGCCCCGTGTTTAAAGAACATTCAATGCACTTTATTGAGGTCTCTTAATGGGCATTTCCAGTTTGAACAGTTAGGTCTGCTTTTTTTTGTCACGGTTGTTAGAGGCCCACCAGAGTAAATGATAGAAAAAGGGTAAGTAATAGAAAAAGGATGATCTTTGAGGCCAGATCTGCACTTGGCAGCTATGGGACCTCATCAAATTATTTAACTTCTTTGAATGTGAATGGCAAAAGAGATGGAAAGTACAGGCTTTAGGGTCAGACCACCTGATCTGCATACTGCCTGGGTGTCCTTTGATAAAACCCTAAACTTCTCTAAACGTCAGTGTTCTCACCTGTCAAATGCATGTGGCAGAGATAGCTAGTGTTCCTACTTCTCTAGTAACAGACCCTTGGTTTTAAGCTGGACACATGACCTCCTAAATAAAGACCATATTCAACCGCCCATGTAGCTAGGTGTGACTATGTGACTTGTGTTCTGAATTATCATGTGCAATTTCTGGGAAGTCCTTAAAGGAAGGGTGTGTGTTTTGCATCACCTCTTCCTCAATCTTGCTTCCTGGAATGCAGACATGACAGCAGTTATCTTAGACCCTGACGGTGAGCGGCACACTCTAGTGATGCAGTTCAAAGCTGAGAGAAGCTGCTGTCTCTGAACGTTCTAAACTTTTGGAACTTACTTGAAAGTTTTTAATGTGAGAGAATAGAACTAGTGTGCTTAAGCCACTGTTACTTCAGGGTTTTTAAAATTTAACTGATATAATGGGAATGATAGCTACCAATTGACACGAGTGAGAAAGTCAGAGTAAGGACCGCCAAAAACTCTTTCCTCCATAAAGGCAATGAGGAAACTGGCAAAAACTGGCAGAGTCAACTTTTTCAAAATTCCAGAAATTAACAAAAAGCTTTTTGGTTAGCCTATTTATTCAACCTGTAGACATTTATTCAAGAAAAACCACTGAATCTCAGTAAGAACAGCAAACTAGGTGGCATTTTAACATGCCCTCCTCCAGCTCTGTGGTGGCTTTGTAAGCCAACAATCCTTAATATCAGTGAAAACCAGAAACCTACCTGCTACTTGGGAGGAAGGGAGGGGCAAAACAAGCTTAGAGCACTCACTCCCAGAGAATTGTCATTATTTGTCCTGCCTGGTGATTTCTTGACAAGACCCCATAGGCAAGGCTATCTTTATTGGACCTATCTTAGAGCTCACCCAGTGTGAATAGCCTGGTATGTTTGTTGACAAAAATGAAAGGTAATTGTTTAACTTTACAACCCCTGGGATAAACAATAGGCTGAGGGAACAGTAAAAAGGAAAAGCTATGGAGTAAAATATGAATCAACAAGTCCACAGGCATATGCAGGACTGGGTGCATTCCTAGGGCTGTGTACGTGTTCAGAAAAGACCTGAGAAGACCCTATGCTCTCACCTTTGGCAAATCTTGAGGCTCTGAAAAAGGAGGAAATAAATGCTAAGACTGCCTGGCTTAGTGTATTTTGCTGTTATTGGGTGGAGTATTCTACAGATATCTGTTAGGTCTAGTCAGTTTACAGTTTTGATCAAGTCTTCCATTTCCTTGTTGACCTGTCTAGTTTTCATATTCATTATTGAAATTGAAGCATTGAGGTTTCCAACTATTACTGCTAAATTATTTATTTCTCCTTTCAATTCTGTCATTTAGCCTCATGTATTTTGGAACTCTGTTAACATTTTGCATTGTTTTATCTTTTTTGATGGATTCACCTTTATCAAAATTTCCTTCTTTTTTTCTAACAATCTTGGCATATATTAATGTGATACAGTATAATTAATTAGTATAATGTTTTATCTGTTATATAGTTATTCCAGTTCTCTTTTAGTAACTATATAATGGTATACCTTTACTGTTTTACTTTCAATCTATTTGTGTCTTTGGATCTAAAATGTATTTCTTATAGAAAGCATATAGTTGTATCATGTTGGTATATATTATCCATTCTGCCAATGTCTACCTTTTAATTGGAGTGTTTAAGTGTTAATTTTATTGAGAGTCTTTTGTATATGATGAGTTGCTTCTCTCTCACTGTTTTCAAGCTTCTCTCTTTGCCTTTGGCTTTTATTCATAGTGCTGCTGGCCATGAATTAAACATTAATGAGTCAATAATACATTAAATAAGATATAATTAAGTAGATACATACATACAACAAGGTTATGTATTGATCAGTTAGAAAATGTGTTCCAAAGCTCATAGGAACCTAACTTAGAATTTCTCCTAGGAGCAACAATTCCATATTCTCTAAATCAGTGTTGGCAATGACTTTATAGAACGTAACTATCACAAATAACGAGAATCAACTGTACAGGTACCCTGCTGCAATAGATTAAAACACATAGCTACATATCTATAACCCTTTCATCAAGAGACTATTTCCCCATACTTTGAATCTGGGCTGGCCTTTGACTCCCCTTGGCCAACAGGATGTGGCAGAAAGGTTGTGCAAACTCAAGACCTTTCAGCTTTTACCTTTGTCCCCTTGGAACACTGTTCCGGGGCTATCATGGAAGGAAGTCAGCTGAGACTACTAAAGGAGGAGAAGCCACTGGGGCACCCCAGCCAACAGCCAGCACCAATGGCAGGCACATGAACCTAGGACTTTTCAGCTCAGCTGATCCTCCAACCAAATACAGTTGTAGAAGCAAACCCAGGCAAAACCTGCTAAGGAGCTGCCCAGCCTTCTCACAAAAACATGAGAAATAATATACTATGTCTTTGAGAGAATAAGTTTGAGGGGGTTTATTTTATAGGAACCAATAACTGATACATCTACCTGCTTGGAGTTCAGGGTGGCCATGGGACTTACTTTTTGCAAATGAAATATGACCCAAGTCACTTCCAGGTGAAAGCACTTATTTGCCCCTTCCTCCCCCAGCTCTGTCCCTGCTGTGACAATCAGTGTGTTGATAAGGAAGAGACACAAGAATGGAATGCTGAGTCAACATGTGAGGGAAGTTGCCCTGGATAACTGCCCAAAGCAACAACAGATATGGTGTGAGCTATAAACTTTTGTTGCATAATCCTATGATCTGAGGGCTGTTTGTTACCATAGCATATCTAGCATATCTTGACCAACACAGCTGGAATAGTAGGACTGGAGATTTAAACAGACATTGCCTGTCATTTCCTTCCTCCACCCCCAATCCCCCGCCAAGATCTCTAGATTTTTCTGGGAAAATAAATTTAGGCTGACAGTTCAGTGCAAAGTTAGGCTCTCTAGGATTAATTACACATACTAATCAATCCATTCATTCTATATACATTGGTTGGTGTCCTTACCAGCTAATTGTACACAAGACATTCTTGGGCCACTCTGGTGCTAATCTGATAGTATTTGGAAAATAAAGAGGTGATCCTGAACCAGGTCAGGAGATATAGCACGCCGAGGAGAACAGAACACCGGTCAACTGACCTTGCTGTCTTTGCTGAACTGTGTCCCATTATCACAGTCAAGTTCACCTTACAGCTCAACTAACTTGCAACAATTTTCTCATGTGTCAAGTGAAATGAGAAGTAAAATGTGCTCTGAAATCTAAATGGTAGCTTATATAAAAGCAATGCTCCCTCAAAACAGTTACTATATTATTGCTCTATAAGACCTAGTTACCTTCCCTGCCTTTGTTATATAAATGTATAACATACGCATATATGTGAATATGGATAAATGTTTGCATCTTCATTTTTAAACACACACACACACCAACGAGTTACTACTAAAGATGGGGCCCTTTGCATGGAGGCAGACACTAGTTAGGTTTGCAAATTGTAGCACTACTATCATCTGAACATGTCCCCTCTGCTCCAAATTCATGTTAAATCCTAGTGTCCAGTGTGATGGTACTATGAGGTATATAGCCTTTGGAGGTGGTTAGGTCATGAAAGCAGAGCCCTCATGAATGGATTAGTGCCCTTGTAATAACAGAGGTTCCAGAGAGTGCCTTAGCCCCTTCCTTCATGTAAGGACACAGGGAGAAGTCTGTGACCTGGAAAAGGGCTCTCCCAATCATGTTGGCAGTTTGATCTCAGACGTGTAGCCTCCCGAACTGTGAGAAATGAATTTCTGTCATTTATAAGTCTGAGGTATCTACACTAATAAAAGAGTAAGATGCAAATTGACCATACCTTTGCGACACCCACCAGGCAATCAGGAGTGAGTATGCAAATTAACCCAATAAAGATGGCAAGGGCCAAGTGGTCAGGGCAGAGCGGAACGCTTGGGACGACTCAGGCGTTCCACACTACCCCAGCCACTCTGGGCCTGGGAAGCATGGGAATGCAGAAAGGCGGCTCTGAGCCAGAGCAAAAAGGTAGCTCTGCCTAGAGTAAAGGTAGTGCCAGCAGCCAAGGTAAGGAAGGCCCATTCTTGCATGAATCTTTGTGCATCGGGCCTCTAGTCATCTATATATATAAAAGCCTAAGTGACCAACCATTAGACAATTTGCCTAATTGCTATAACACACAATGAACATCATGGGGGCAAACACTCTGATCAGTAGAGGAAGGAGCCCGATCCCTTATGGAATGAGCGTGGGTTAGGTTGCTACTGAGGCACTGTCAGCCCCAAATCTGCTTCACTCGAACCCTGGACCCAGAGAGGAGGGAGCCTGATTCTGGGGCGTGTCACCCGAGAACCACCCTCTCACAGTCCAGGACTCCTCGGGGATGTCAGAGAGCTGAGTTTGGCCTGATCCCTGCAGGCCAGGCCAAGGAGCCCCAACAGTGCAAGAATCTGTGCAGTGGGCCTCTAGCTTTGTTATAATAGTTGTACAGACTATGTTTCTGCACGAAATACCCTGAGCTTAACAAGGTGAGTTTGTGTTAACAAACATGGGATATTTTCAGTGCCCAGGAAGCAGACTTAGGTCTGGCATCACCCATAGACAGAAGATGGATTTACAGGTGGGATAAGACAGGGCTGTGGAGATGAAATTGTGCTTGACAAAGTTTGGATACATTTAAACTAATGATGAGCACCATTATTCCATTTTGTGGTCAATGTTGTTAACTGCTTCTGATGGAGGTCGATCAACATGAGAATTTAAACCACTGGAAGAACCAGATTATTCTGACTTTCTCTATAATTTATTTCACCCAGTGGGAATTCACTATCTTTTTTGCAGAACAGGAATAGCTCTTTCTGATGGCTGCAATCCCAGCCTCTATAACTGTGTAATTCATTTTCTAAAACTGCTGGGTCCACAATTTCCATTGACTCTGGCCACGTACTCTTTTTTCCCTAGCACGCCTTTTTCTACAATTCTGGATTTTGTGAGTCAAAGTTTGGGACACTGGCAAGGATTCAACTGGAGTCTAACTTGAAAAAATAGATCTGAATCTGAGTTTAAAAGGGAATGATTTGGAGTAGACGTAAGGAGAAGTTCTTGGTAAACATTTATCTTCAGATTTGGAGATCAGTGCTCTGAAGATATGGGCCAACAACAGACTCCCCTTTTCCACAATGAAATCTCCAGTTTGTGATTGTACAGGACCAGAGCACTTGGGCTGCCCCCATTTTCATCCCATGCCCAACAAGTCCCATCCCACTTCTGCAGTTCCCCTCCCCCATTAATTCCCAAAGCACCAAGTAGTAAAAAATTTGACTGAACCTTTCGGGGAAACGCAAGATACATGAACATCATACAGGCACATTCCACCCCATTTCTCATCTCTGTTCTTTCTGCGAAGTTCCTTCCCCAATCTCCTTTTCCACCTCTCTAGCCCCTTCTCACTCCACTCCCATCCCCCAGATCCCCTCTCAAAATACCATCACCAGAAAAACAGAAACCAGCAAACATTTGGCACAATAAGACCCACAGTTTTGGGAAGTGATTAGGTCATGAAAGCAGAGCCATTATGAATGGGATTAGTGCCCTTATAGTCTGGTGATCACACCTATGGGAATGCAGGTGGAGGGTTCCCCAACCCAAAGGGAGGTCCCCAAACATGAGGCTGAGTTAAGAGAGACCTGGGACCTTCTGCTCTGAACTCTGACAGGTGGTGGCATCACAAGGCTCCCTCAACCAGCTAGGAACCATTGGCTTCTTTAGGCCTCCATGGAGCCCAAAGCAGGAGGCTGGCTACATGGTCTTGGTTGACCCCTAATGGCTGCATGCTCCTGTGACTGACTTCCTTGGTGAGTTAAAGAAGTCTTGTTACCAAGAACATAAACACCTGTGAGAAGCCAGGACACTTTCCCTGAGATAGAAGTTCTTGTGAGAATCAAGAATAAAGGGCATAGAGACAAGTCAGAACAAATGACAGTGGTGTTAACAGAAAATATTGGGAATTAAAAGACAGTTTCCAATATTGCTTAGCCTTAGAATGGCTGTTCTGGGCCTTGGGCAAATCACTCAGTTTTTTGGAACCTCCATCTTTCACCATAAAAATGGACATGGCCTCTCTACTTTGTAGGGATTATTGGGAGGCTAAAATGAGCCGATGCACAGGAAAAGATGTTAAGGGGGAAGGAGGAAGCTGATCAATGAAATGAACAAGATGACCTGCCTTTCTTTTCAGCCTGAGTACAGAGACTCTAGGTACAGTTTGGCCAACCTTTTCCAGGCAAGCTCTTATGGTTTCCAACATGTTGGTACTTGTGGCAAGCTTATACCCTGTTTCAAAAGAAAGCTGTGTGTGTGTGTGTGTGTGTGTGTGTGTGTGTGTGTGTGTGTGTGTGTGTAACTGTAATATCATGAGAGATTGTCCTAGAAAACCATTATAGCCAAAAGACTGGGATCCCAGAATTCTCCCTAATGGAGTGCCAGGGAGAGATTGTTTCAAGGGACAGATAAGCTTGGAGGAGCAAAGGCTCTGGGGGCCAGAACTGGAGGGAGACATGCTAGAAACACAGCTGGGACCAAGCCCAAGAAGGTCCAAGAAAAAAAGCCAGAAGAGTCTCAAGAGGAATGGTGGAGGGTGCTGTAGAAAGATTGGGGGTACTAATAATGCCCCCCACCTTGTAGAGCACACCAGGCATTTAAAAGAGCTTACTTGTTCCTTGTTGCATTGGCTTCTCAAGAGAACCCTATGTTCTATTACACTGACCTCACGAAATTGCCCTATTGGCTCAGAGAGGTTAAGTGTAGCTTTCACAAGGTCACACAATAACTACTGAAATTTGTCAGATAAATGAGGTGGGGTGGCTCATAAAGTGAGGACATTCGGATTTCTTTTTAATGTATTTTTATTGATTTCAGAGAAAAAGGGAGTAGGAGAGAGGGAAACATCAATGCTGAGAGAAAGAATAATTGATTGGCTGCCTCCTGCACACCCCCTACTGGGGATTGAGCCTGCAACCCAGGCATGTGGCCTTGACCAGAATCGAACCAGGGACCCTTCAGTCCACAGGCCGACGCTCTATCCACTGAGTCAAATGGGCTAGGGCAGCGGTCAGCAAACCGAGGCTCACGAGCCACATGCAGCTCTTTGGCCCCTTGAGTATGGCTCTTCCACAAAATGCCATGGCCTGGGCAAGTCTATTTTGAAGAAGTGGCATTAGGAGAAGTTTCAGTTTAAAAACTTTGGCTCTCAAAATAAATTTTAATCGTTGTACTGTTGATATTTGGCTCTGTTGACTAATGAGTTTGCCGACCACTGGGCTAGGGCAACATTTGGATTTCTTGACCCACAACTTCTCCATGTTGCTAAAGACAACGCGAGTCTAGAGAGTGGATAAGTTGTCAGTGGCAGTTGGGGGTCTAGCGGGGCCACCATTTCAGTGAAAAGGCAAATAACTTCCTTTTTCAAAATCCCTAACTCCTTTACCACGAACCAAACCCAGTTTACAAGTCTCACAGGTCTGCTAGGCCCCACCTGTCCTAACACTCCCTGCTCCCAACACCCCCAGGGGAACATAAGACCCCTGATACCAGGCCAGATCTTAATAAATGTGGGCACAGGGTCTGGCTTCCCCTGTGACTACTGGGAGAGGCTAGGTGACACAGCTCAGAGCTGTGTGGAAATTAACCCTCAGGGAGAGGACTTAGGATCATGAAAGACAAAGGGTAGAAAGAACCCACAGATAAATTCCTTCACTTTCTCTCCCACCCAGAGGGTTGGAGGAGCCACTTGGTCCTGGAAAACGCAGTGTGACTGAGCCAAAGGCTGCTGTGCTTCCCAGTGAAGCTGGACTTTGCTTGTATTTGCTATACTTCATGCCATGCCTCACCCTGCACACACGCACACACACACACACACACACTTTGCCACCTTGATACTACACTGGCCCCAGTTAAGCCTAACACAAACTTGGCCACAGATAACTTTTCTCTGGGGAGTTAAGATAATCACTTCCCATTTCTTACCTCATCTGTAGAAGAAAGCGGTCATCTCTGTGAAGTCTCTTTCCCAGAGGCACAGGACCCTTCCCATGGCAACACCCAGATCCATGGTGAGGGTTATCGTAATTTTCAGGGCGTCCCTTCCTTCTGGGCTGAGCCCTCAGCCAGGTGCACTGCATGATCGCAAAGCCAGCAGCAGGTGAACTTCTCAGGTGAGGTTCTCTGGGTACAAGGGTTCTGAGGCCCACGGGTCCCACCACAGGCATGTGGACTTCCTTAATACAAAAGGACAAATCTATAGGGAACAAGCAGCTTCCAATCAGAATCTCTATAATAAGTGAGCCATTTAGATCCAGAAGTGATCCACGTCTATAAAATGAAATCAATGTTTTCCCTACTAAATAACAAATAGATGGAAAGAAAAGTAACTTTTATATTTCTAACTGACAACCCATTGTGTACATCAAGCATGTCAAACTCAAAAGGCTAACATAGCTCAACTAAATGAGGCATGTGGTCTGCGGGCTGGGAGTTTGACGTGCTGTTTACTATTTGAAACCATGTTCCTGGGTCCCGAAGCCCCTGTGAGGGAGCAGTTTTAAATCCCCTGGAAGAGGGAGCTCTGGAAATGTCAGGTGCGGGTGTTCTCACTAAAACCCTTTGGGATCAGCCATGGTTTCCTCTTGCTGTCCTCTGGCAGGAATCTGTCACACCTCACATTTGGTAATGATCAGGCAGGGGCCAAGGAGAGGCCGTGCTTGAGGCCAAAGTGCAGCTGTAACACGCATGTTCCCAGGGAGTGGCCCTGGCTTGTCCCCAGGAGAGCTTCTGTCATGGAGCAGAGGCAGCTGGAGGCAGCAGGACAGGAAGCCCAGAACCCCTCCCCTAGATGTGTGAGAGCCAGAGTTCTCCAGGAAAAGCCTGGATGCAGACCTCCCCCTGCTGGCTTCCTTTCCTTCCCCCTCCAGTCACAGCCCACCTTGAACCCTGATCCCTCCTCTGTCCCTGGAATCCACCTCCTCCTCTTCCTCTCTCTGGTGGTGCCTGGAGCCGTCAGGCCTCTGCCTTCTGTCACACCATGTAAACTCACACTGATCTGGCCTGCAGCTTCCCTTCCCTCTAAACCAGTCTTGCACAATGTCTGCAGATCAATGCATCAGTATCATGGGGGTGGGGTGGGACGAGTTCGGAGTGCAGGTTCTCCGGACCTGGCCTGGCCTAGAGAATGAGACAATGGGGCGGGGCCCCGGGGATTCTGCTGCAGGCTAAGCCCTCCTGTCCTTGGCTGTCCCTCTAATCTTATTAAACCCAAGGTTGCTTATCTCACACTTTGGTTTATGTCCTGGGGTGGTGGGGGGGGGGTGTCTAGATATGCCAGGGCAACTGGTGGAACTGGCCCCCCTGCAGCCTCCTTACTGGAGCGGCTGCAGAGAAGACACGGCAAGGAGCATAAGCCTCATACAGGTTTCTGAAAGTTGGTGTTTGCCCTCAAATTGATGCCTGGCCCTGCCCCATGAAGAGAGAGAGAGCTGTATGTGAAAACTGAAGGTGCTATTGCACTCAACTGTGTTAGCAGATGCACACACATACACACAGCACACACTGGGCACAGCAGCAGCTCTCAGAGGCCCCATGGGGAGTCCATTTCTCCCATTTCACCAGAGGGTAACCCCAGCCCCGAGGACTCCGTGTGTTGGCGATGATGCCTGCCTAGAGAATAAAGACAGCACCTGGGAAGGGACACCAGGACCTGCTCTAAAACAAGGTTCCCTCCCTTTCCACATGGAGCCTCTCTCTACCTTTCTGGACTCATCACCCTAGCAGGCACTCTGATTTTGAGTCACTCCAAACTGAAACTTCACCCCTGAGTGGGGTTTGGCTACAACTTCTGGGGTAGGATGCACAGTTTGTGGTTGAGGAACTTAAGCCCTTACTATAAAAATAGGGACTGAGGCAAGAGAGAAGCTATAGAAACCTTTATAAATATGTATCATTCACTACCATAAAATAACAAGGATGCCACACAGAATAAAGACAATACCTGCGACATTTTGCTCATCTTTGTTAATTCTCAGTAGAGTCTGTAGAGAATTCCAGATCTTCTTTCCTTGTATCTGAAAGGAGATCGGTGAATTAGCCTTGCTTTGCCCACAACAAGTTATATACACTAAGGTGGTGTCCTCGTTTGTCTTCTTGATCCTTTGGTTAAGTACCATTCTGATTTTTTAAAATGCAGAATTATTAGCGGGTGTGCTGTTCACGGGACCCTCAGCTTTACTGTCCCGGGGGGAGTGGGTAACCTGGATGTTTAGACAAAAAATATGCAGTTGTCCTGTTGCAGGGGTCACAGAGTCCTCTCTACTTGAGATCTCATCTCTGCCTCCCTTCTCTTGGACCCCACCCACCTCAGGCCCAGCCAGGTCCACCTCCCTCTATTTTCCTCCACTCCTCCCTGGCCATCTGCTTTCCATCCCCAACCTCCTGCGTTCATTAGAATTCCTTCAGCTAAAGGCTGTGGAACTCAAGAGCTGTGGGAACCCTGGCAGCTCTGGGACCTCAGAGAATGCAGGTGTGGCCCTGATGTTGCCCATCCCTCTCTCAGCCCCTCATCACCTCCCCTGGATTCTCCCCGTGGCAGAGATTATAGCTCAAATCCCAAGACAAGAGAATCTGCCCATCCAACTCTCACAGAAACATCCATGGACAGACTTCAGCCCCACCCAACAGGGTCACAGGCCCATGCTGGCATGTATCTCTGGGAAGATGATGGATGCTGGCACTGGTCACTCTTTTCACTCATCTCCTTCCTCTCATCTTCCTATAAACCAGTCTCCACAGAGTAGGCAGAGTAATATTTGACAAGTGGAAGTTGATTTTATCACTTCCTCACTTAAGATCTTTCAATGACTTCACATTCCACTTAGAAGAGAATCCAAGAGTTCGGCCATGGCCTAGAAGACCACATGATCTGGCCTCTGGGACTCCTGCACCCTCATCTCCTCCTTTCTCCTATGTGCAGTTCAGCTGTGTTGGCACCTTTTGCTCATCCTCAAATACACTGAACTCCTTCCTACTCCAGGGCCTTTGCACTTGCTCTGTCTGGAATGCTCTCCCCCTGGAGCTTCCCATAGCTGGCTCTTTCCCTGCTAAGATGTCACCATGGAGAGGCCCCCTCTCTCCCTCCATCACACTCAATTCCCTTACCTTGCTTTATTTTCTACAGCACAGATCGACTTTTGCATCTCTCAAAATTATTTATCTACTTGTTTACAGACTGTCTCCTCTGACCAGAAAGTCAGCTCTACAGGCCAGGGACCTGCTTTCCTTGTTCGTGGGTGTGTCCCCTGATTCAGCCCAGTGCCTGACACACAATTAAATCTACATAAATGCTTACTCTGAACAAATGAATCCAGACCTTGAAGAGAGGCGGCCTGGGAAGGCTGGGCCATGAAAGTGGCATACCCACCTGCAGACACTTGGGTCCAAGAGATAACCAGGCCTTAGTTTAGGGCTTAGCCAGCTGCTGAAGGTGTGGGTGTGAGTCACCAACAGTGGTGCTCGCCTTGGCCACCTCCTCTAATATCTTTGTCTCCTTCCATCTGACCCCCATTATCTGCTTTTTCCAGTTCCTTCTCATGCAAACCAGCTTTCTCACCTTCTTACTTTTATAATGCCTATCACAAAGATTAGACCATGCCAACACTTTCTTTGCAGTCAAAACAGCTAGATCTTAACCTGCTTGATAATACACAGAGATAGCTTTCCTTAGCTAATATCAAAAGTCGGAGGCACCTTTTTTCTTGGCTAAATTATGAGCCTAGAACAATTTTTATTTAAATGAGTTTGCCATAAAAAATCTTACAACATATTTGTAGAATTCCTTTGTTAAACAGCTCTCAAACCACAGAAGATGAGATGGTCAAAGGAAAGTTAAGCTGCCACTTAAATACTTAACCAATTTTCTTTTGAGTTTAAAATTCATGCTTGTCTACAATATTATGAACTTTTCAAAATTGCTTTTTCACAGTACAAGACTCTTAATTAAATGAACACCATTGCTGCAGTTCTGATAATAAAATGAGCATTTCCACATGAATTACAAGTGCCAACTTGTTAATAGCCTCCCTGAGGTTTTGTTACAAAATCATTAGTATTTCTGTCATAGCTCAGGCATGATAAATACCACGTTACAATCTGGAAATAAGAATGTTATTCGGGCAGTTGATTCCCAAGTGTGGATTAGAGATCACACATGAGAGCTTTCCCCTCATTCCAGTTATGTGACAATAGTTAATTGGTTAGAAAAATCTCATGTTGTTCTATTTTAGTGAAACTCACCAAACTCAGATCAGCTGGAAGATGAAGCTGGTCTGAACTTAATAAAATTGGAAAATGCACAACATTAAAAATAAACTGGATAGTAAACTTCTTAAAGGCACACAGCTTGTTGTGTGTGTCTGTCCTTCCCCAGGATTCAGCTGGATAATTTGGGCAGGACACTTAGGTTCCAAGTGCCTCAGTTTTCTGATCTGTAAAATGGTTATAATATAGTACCTGATGCTTCATAGGCCTGCTGTGAGGGCTAAATGCTCGGAAAGCACTCAACTAAGGGCTTCATGTGTAATAAAAACCCAGCAGATGTAACCTGTTTTGAGGCTTGAAAGAACCCCATAATTATTGCTAGACAATGATGAAATGCAATTTACTTCCTTTCAACTACTCAAAAGGCTTCCCAAGTCCTTTTAAAGAGAGATCCTATTCAGGGCCCTTCAAAGAATGGATGACTCATTTATAATTCACAGCACTATCCACACACCAACAATTATTGTGCTAAAGTCCTTTAATGAGCTGATTTCCTAATTAAGCCTAACATCCCCCCTTGCACTGTTGTTTGTCCTCTGAGTTTTCTTCCTAAAACTGTTAAGCAGTTTGTGTGTCCCTAGCCTAACCGTGTACACATACACTTTGAGTCAGAGGCATCAAATGGAATGAAGTGATGCTGTGTTTTAAGTCAATGCTACAAATAATGCACATTGGTTTGGAGATGGTGTCAGTCCCATGGTTTTGTTTTTTAAGCTTAGCTAGGCACTTCATTCTTTTGGTGTCTTTTTTCTTGGCTCCAGATAGGTGACAGCAATAGCAAGATGAGAATTAAACAGAGCTTTCAGGATTTCGAAATCAAACTGAGCTGCCCACAACATACCCAGGCTGCCTCAAACTTTATGGGGCTTGAGAGAGATCAATGGAAGCCCACATTCCTTATGCAGGGAGCCTCTTTCTCCCCTCCCCCTCCAAGCCAGGCAACCTGTGTACTCCTAGGACTAGGTCAGTGGTTGGCAAACTGTGGTTCACAAGCCACATTCGGCTCTTTGGCCCCTTGGGTGTGGCTCTTCCACAAAATACCACGTGTGGGTGCACATGTACAGTGCGATTGAAACTTCATGGCCCGTGCACAGAAGTTGGTTTTCGGCTCTCAAAAGAAATTTCAGTAGTTGTACTGTTGATATTTGGCTCTGTTGACTAATGAGTGTGCCCACCACTGGACTATGTCATTGCCCTTCAAGTTCCTCAGAGGAACATGAGGCTAGAAAGTCCATTTAAAATGCAGAGTCCTCAGCCTCCTGTAAACTCCGTATGAGAACATGGTGGTCCAGGGAAATAGTCACAGGGTCTGGCCTCGGCCCAACCCCACTTTCTTCCCACCAGGCTCCAGCACCGGGAAAAGATGCAATACAGGCATGTGGACACCCAGCTCTGTCTAAACTCTGTCAGGCCCCCTGTAAATAGTTGCCTCCTAGCCATTCCATGACCTGGCAACATCGCCCACCCAGGGAGGACAGACCTACATGCCCCAAGTTCCTGGAGAATGTTCTAGAAGGTAGGATGTGGGCTTATACTTCAAAAGTGCTGCCCAGGGCCAGCATTCATCTCACTTGGATTGAAAGAGAGTCATACGGGGCATTGTTGTTCTTCTCACTGAAGATACAGTCCCTGACCCCAAGCTGGGTATTGGAGAAAGGAATCAGTCAAATATAAGAGTGGATTGTTTTGAATACTGTGGTGTGCTCCCATACACACACACAAAAATTGAGATGAGGTTAAAGAAAGGAAAGTGCTTGGATGCTAGCGTGGCCTCAGGATCCCCCCTGGAGGAGGCAGAACTGAACCAGGTCTCAGGAGAAATGGGGCAATACCCATCGGTATTTTTATACTAGACTTCTGGAGGGCCACATCATGTACTTCCGTGAAAAAAAATTCTTTTAAGTTTTGGTCTGGAAAACCGCTCGGGCAAGATCTCACTTTTCTGCTCATCTTATTTTTGTGTGGCCCTCAGAATGAAGACAAGATCCTCAAAGACCACCTCTCCCGTGACCTGCCGTCACTGTGTGTGTTTACGAGATCCCTAAAATGTTCGGATGGGCTCTTCCACCTTCAAGGGCAAGAAGGTTTCAGAAGCAAAATGTTTTGTCGGAATCAGGCTGCTTTGGATTGTATCCACCCAACACAGGCACTGGCCTGCCAAGAATGGCCCAGCTGTGACAAGAATCAAGTCAGACACGAGACATTTCTGTCTTCTCTGTCTCTAAATGCCATTCTGGGATTTAGGAACGAATCCCCAGGCTCTGTGTAGCTGTCCTGCAGGTACTTGTCTTGCCTGTGGGCTGGAGTTTGTCCTTTGTAACATTCATGTTTATAACTATAGAGTTTATTCTTCAGTTTAGGACACAAAATGATAATCGGCCTGAACAGCTCCAGAAATAAAGGAGGGAAGAGGGGCAACAGATGTCTCGGGGTCCTCAATGAAAAAGCTCAAGATCATTGTCCTGGTTTTTTGATTCCAGAAGCCGTGATAAAGTGTAGAGAATTTAGCCTGCAAACCACTGCTAGGCTTGGTCCCAAAGCCCTCCTCCCATCCTGCATTGCAAAAGGGTTTTGATGTTCTAGGCCCCCAGGATGCCCCGGTAAGTGGCACACATTCGGTGAGGGGGCCCGTCTGTTGACCTCCTTCCTCCTCACTTTCTCCATCGGTAAACAGGCGATAATATGGACACTTCTCAGGGATAATGGGACAATTTTACAAGTGGAAATGGTATACTCTGTGCTTAGGTGGTCAAAATAAATCT
Source organism: Antrozous pallidus (assembly GCA_027563665.1). Lineage (NCBI taxonomy): Eukaryota > Metazoa > Chordata > Mammalia > Chiroptera > Vespertilionidae > Antrozous > Antrozous pallidus. Next base: position 22,425,750 of record CM050527.1, on the reverse strand, counting down.
TGAAGGCCCATGTTCTGGGGCCCAGTGGTGTGCTCTTGGTCTGGCCCTCTGTGTGGCCCTCAGGTGGGGACCACAGTTGGCGAGATCCCCAGACAGCCCATGGCTGCCACCGAGCAAGTTCCCTGTGGTCACCAAACACGGTGACACTGCCATTTCCATAGCAGAGGATCCCAGCAAGTTTAGTGTCCTTCAAACAAAGTATGAAATGTATCACCTCTTTCCTGAAGCCCCCTTAAGTACTGGAAAAGCCATGACCAAATTTAACTTCAATGTATAATTTTAAGGAAAAGATTAAAGTGTACCTCCTGCCCAGTCTTCTAAAGGGTTTTACATGCACCTGGAGGTCAGTTATGACCCTCTCTCTCCAAGTTCTCTCACCTCGCACAGAACCCATTTGCCTTCACAGAGTTGAGAGGACATTCATTTTTTTGGGTACCAGTGTCTTCAGGACACGAAGTCAGAGGCAATTCTAGGCAAGGCCCTGTATTTACTGGAAGGTAAAGAGACCATTTTCCATTTCTCACTTCTCTCTCCAAGGACACCAACAACAGGCCGGCCCAGCCCAGTTGCTGTTTTGTGTCTCAGAAGCATCCCCGGCGCCAGCGCAGAGCCGTGCGCTTTATTAATGTTCTGTGATGATCCCTTCCTGGGCCTTGTGTCCCTCCCACAGGGTTACTACAGGGCAGACACCAGCAGGAAAGGTGTTGTTGACTCACTCGCACAGATATCACCCCTCAGATTATCAGAGCGATTATAAAATACTGCCCTTGAAAATGCAGTCATAAAATATGCAACTGAGGACCCTGTATAATTTGTCTGCCAATCTTCTATTTCGTCGTTGTTATTAATCTTCACCTGAAGATACTTTATCCATTGATTTTTAAAATATGTTGTTGTTGTTTTTATTGATTTCAGAGAGGAAAGGAAGGAGAGGGAGAGAAAGAGAAACATCAGTGATGAGTGAGAATCATTGGCTGCCTCCTGCACACCCCCTACTGGGAATCGAGCCCGAAACCCCTGCACGGGAATCGAACCTTGGATCCTTCAGTCCGCAGACTGATGCTCTATCCACTGAGCCAAACCAGCTAGGGCTCCATTGATTTTTTTTTTTAGACAGAATAGAAGGGAGGAAAAGAGGAAGAAGAGAGAGAGGGAAACATTGACATGAGAGAGACACATCAATTGGTTGCTTCCCACATGCACTCCAGTGGGGCTGGGATCAAACCTGCAACCCACGCATGTTGAACCAGAGACCCTTCGATGCATGGGCTGAAGATCTAACCACTGTGCACACGGGCCCGGGCAGCCAACCTTCTACTTTTATAATGGAAGATTGAGTTGTAAGTGGAAAATAAACCCCAGAGAAGTGCCCTTACTTTAAGTTCTAGTAGATAAAGAAATTTAGGCATTTTCAATTTTTTTTTCCTCAACTCCCCTCACCCCCGCCAAACTGCCATGAGGCATCTAGGATGTTAAGGAAATTGTGATTGACAGCTCTGAGATTTGACATTCAGAAGGCTCAGAGAATTGGGGGTGGATATGCTGGGGTTTAGGCTCAAATCAGAACTTCTCCATTTAAGAAAAGAGTTGCAGAATGCAGGTTCCATAAGAATGACTAGAAAATGAGAATTTCATTTCTTACAGAATTTATCCAAAATGCTTCACAAAGGTCCCTAAAAACTGAAGAGCTTATCTTCTAAAAGAATCTGGCTCAACATTCCAGAGAATTCAAGGGGAAAAAAACAGCAACAAAACAAAAGCAGACACTGGAAAACTGAGAAGGCTGGGGGCGGGGACACAACGGTACAGGAGGCCTGAAGCCATACCGAGCCAAGCCTTGGTGGGACTGCTGAGTCCATGCTTCTCATCACCCCACAGTGATGCATAAAAGTCCTGGCTGGTATTTCTCCACGTGTGGCCTATTCACCAAGCCTCAGATTAGTGGGGGGAGTGAAGGGGGTTGTTAAAAATTCAGCTGCCCATCTTAGTCTTACCGAATTAGAACCTTGAGGAAGAAGTAGAATCTGCCAACAGCCCAGGGGCACGGTATTCTGACACTGTTTTCTTTCCTCTGATGTGGTCAGATAATAAGCCCTTATTGGGAGCCTGGAGAAACATCCTAGGTGTTGTGTGGATATACAGAAGTGGAGGTGGAAGGTGGTTTTGTGGCCTAAAATGTACACTCCAAAGCAGCGGTCCGCAGACCACTGGTGGCCCATGAGGTCTGAAAGGTTGGTGACCACTGGTTTGAGGAAACCTTTGGAGCAGTGGGCGCCAACTGGTGGTCTGTGAGGTCCGAGAGGTTGGTGACAGCTGCTCCAAAGGACTCCATGAACATTCAGGCACCTGTGCCCAGGTCTACTTCCTGGCTTCCCCGGATAGTATGCACAGGAAGTTCCAGGGCCTCCCCCTCACTTCTGTCTCTTCCTACGGAGAAAACCAAATTCACATTGGCTAAACGGTTTCTTGTCCAGGTGTGGAGGAAGGGTCAGCTCAGAAGTGGAGGAATCTGAGACACTCAGGAGAAGATGCTCTGGGAGAGGAAAGGGTGGTGAGAGGGGAGGGGGAAGGCCCCCACCCCACTGCAGCAGGCCTGGGCCCGACGACCAGGTATCCAGTCCTACTCCTCTCTCCACTGCGTCATGGTCCCCGATCTCCACCCTTGATTCCTCTCACCAGGGAGAGCCTCCCTCACACCTTCTATTCCTGCACCAGTATCAGCACAGGAACCCCAAGATAAGGACCCAGAAGGCTGACCACGAGCCTGGCCTTGGTCACAGATCACCTTGTGCCTCCTCCCTTCACTTAGCAAGTGCCTCCCTCTCACCCCAATCCTAACCCTCATTTCAGTCCATCTGTGGTCAAGCCCATGGCTTTGGAGCCTGCTCTGTGAGGTGTAAATCCCCCAGGAGAAAAGTTGCTGTAAAGCAAACGGGGGTTGGGCGTGTTTGAGGCTGCAGCGTCCCCAAGGCACTGGGTGTGCAGGACAAAGTGCTGCGCCTGCGCCACCCAGTGGGCTTGATGGGAACTGCGTGTCCCCGTGATCCTGGCTGCCTCTCACCGCTGGAAGCCGAGATCACCAGACAATTAAGAACAATGCCTGGCGCCCAGTCAACGCGGTGTAAGGTTGCTATCATTCCTGTGCCAGGAACGAAGCCACTCTTAGCAAAAGAAGAAACCGGAATGGTAGTAGAACTCATAGTGCGGACAAAGATGGTAACATCTACTATTTCAGTGGCGCTTTAAATTTCCCCAAGTGTCTGACTTCTGTTGGACATGGTGGAGCAGGATCAAGAGGCCAGCGGCACTGTCATCGGGCACCGTCTTGGAGGCTTGGGTTAACCATTACCTACAAGCACTCATTTATTCACTGAGCTGCCCTTGGCCTTTATTATATACTTCATTCCCTGAAACCTGGAAGACAGCTGCCCACAAAACCCCTCCTACCTCCTATGGGTCTCCGCACCCTTCTCTTTCAGCCTCCAAAAAGCAAGCGAAGGAATATTTCCTGCTGGTAACTTCCCTGACCCGTGGAAGCAGACAAAGGCTCAGAGAGGGCGAGAGGCTTTGGAGAAGGAGAGGGTGGTGTGCTGCCTCAAGCCAGGTGCCAATAGAACATCTGACTCCTCCAGGCTGCCCTGCCGCCCACCAGCCCTTGGCACTGTGCTGTGGCTGATGTGGACCAGGAAGGTGGTACTTGGCCACCCGGGGAGATCGCCTCCAGCCCCAGGCTGCACCCCGTGCCTGAGGCTACCTTGCAACCATGGATACTTCCCTGCAGGGGTGTAGGAGATTCACTGAACACAACTGGCAGAAAATCAGGTCACTGTGAAAAAATAAATTTATTTCTTTATTTTGCTCCCTAATATCAGGTATTCTCATGGCTTTCTCTCACACTTCAAGTGTGTTCCCTCGTCACCTCCACAGAGGAACTTCTTCTCACCACCCTAGGCCAACAGCCCGATCCCACATCCTCTATTCTGGCATTATTCTAGGCAGAGGGGACAACAAGGGCAAAGGAGGGGCCACTGAGAGCCATTCAGAGCCAAGGGGGGAAGGGGAAGTGGTAGGCGGTGAGCAGTGAACAGGAAGCGTCTTGTAAGCTACAGAAAGGGGTTCTTAGTCTGAAAAGGATGGATATGATCTGATTGGCATTTTAAAAAGATCAGTCCAGCTGCCACCTGGAGAATTGATGTGAGGAGGCTGGGCATCACAGAAGCAGGAGACGAATCAGAAGCCAGGGGAAGTGACAGATGTGGCTTGCTGTCGGCCAGTAGCAACAGAGATGATGAGCAGAGACAGGATTTGGGATATGTATCTGAAGGTGGGATGGACAGGTGCTGATGGATGTGGGTGAGATGTGTTAAGGAAAGAGAAAAAAGGGCCATGGAACAAAGGCTCTGCTGGAAATAAATAATAGAGATGTATTCAAGGATCTTAGCGCTTGCACATTGGGAACATGGCTAGGCAAAACTCCAAAAAAACAGAGAAGAGTTAAAAGTTCTCGGAGTAAAAAGTACATTCTTGCGAATCATCGGTCCTGCATTCTTAGCCCCTGGAGTTGGTCCAGGATGATTATCAGTCAGTCAGGAGGTCAGGATGGTGGATGCCGAGGCCTGTCACGTCCAGTGGTCTGGAAAACAGATGTCAATGTACACAAGTCCTTCGGGATAGTCAGAGGGTTATCTGGAGGTCCAAATGCATATCTAGGCATTGATACAGGGCTGGAAAGTTCAGGACAGTTTAAGTTCCCAGGCTAGTTAGGACAAGAATGGGCTCTTTCCTCATGCCTCAACCTTTATCATGTTAACAACTTTAGCAACTTGGTTAGAGTGTCTCCATTTCATATAGTCCCTCTCTTCACTCTTTCCTCTGGATCATTCTTAGCCTTTTGTCCGGAGCAATAGGAATAATGACAAATGCTGATATTCACTGTTATCCCAGCACTCTTTTAAATCCTTGACATATTTTAAAGTAATTTAAATTTCATGATACTTTCATGAAATTTCATGATCTATGTGTTATTGTCCCTGTTTTTTAGAAGAGAAAATTGAGGGACAGAGAGTTAATCAATTTGCATAAAGTCACACAGCTAGCAAGTGTAAAAACTGGGATTTGAACTCAGTGTGTGCTAAACCACTGCATGGCTCCTCCTCTTCATAAAAGAGAATAATACCATTTACTGTGAAAGGGAAAACTTAGGGAGGATGGAGCTTCAGGGAGGGTAGTGAATCAAGAGTTCTGGTTTGAATATGTTCAATGAAATCCCTTTTAAATACCCAAGTTAGGTGAGGACTCTGGCTGCAGGGGGCAGGGAGGGAGCACTTGGGGCTGTTCACCACAGCAAGGAATGAGGAGACAGCAGAAGGCTGAGGTTGGGGTTAAATGCCTGACTTGAATGGATGGGGATGGAAATTGACCTTTCAGTGCATCCCATCAGGCCGTAGGAGCATCAGGAAAGTGTTGGGGAAATATTGTTCTAGAGCAGTGCTTGTTCTCATTAGAGGATCCCAGGAAAGCCCTGACCTTGCAGAAGAATGACACGTGCACACATGCAATATTTTTCATGCAACTTCAGGGCGTTCATGGGCCCTCAGGAGACATCATGGACCACTCTGCTGTTACTACCAAGCCTCCCCTCAACCACCAGCCACCAGATGTCACCACACCCCTGAAGTCTGACCAGACCTCTGATGAAGACTCTGTGGTCACAGCACCCTCCCTGTCTGCAGAGGTAGGTACTACACCACTAAGAAAACTCTGGAAGGTGGAAAATGAGTCATTTTTGGAGGCTGTGTACAGTACAGCTCCTCAGCCTCCCTTCCGCCTTCGCGGGTTTTTTATCTGTAAATATTTGCTTTGGATATGGCCTATGTGCAATTGAAAGATGTATCCACACAACGTCTTGCTCTTTGATTCACCTCTAGGTGATATTTTTAATCTGGATATTCTCTAAATTTAAAGACAAAACTAGTTCATTTCACTGTTTCCATCTATAAAATTGCCTCTTAGGCTTGTTACTGTTGCTTTGTTTTAGCTGCCTTGCTTCTAGCACCCTTCCTCGTTGGGGGAATTCCCCCAGGTGAGTCTTGGCGGGAGGAAGGACCCATCAGTCCCTGTGGGAATTTAAGGCGTCAGGTGCTCTCATTTCTCCCCACTCCTGTGGAACCTTCAAGCTTCCTATCCTGGCCCAGGCACCTGGGGGGCCTGACCTGTGAGGGAAAAGGTATAGAGATGGAGGAGAACTTAATTTTGGCTATGGAAGCTAGACCAAGAGACCATCTGGTTGGTTGACTGGTTATAGATCCCTGCCTTACTGTTACTTGGCAGCAGGTAAGTAGTGCCAGGACCAGGGCCAGAGGGAAGAGGTCCCAGGAAGGCCGGGTCACAGCTGCTAGGGCTGTCTGAGAAGGAAAGTTCTTGACAGAGGCCAAGACAGAAGAGGCCCAGTGCTGGGGAACCATGAGCAGTGCTGAGCTGGTCAGTGGTCAGAGCAGATAAACTTGGGTGGGGCCGAGACAAAGGGAAGGTCCAAGAGAGGGGTTGCCCCCGGAGCAGAATGAGGCAGAGCAGAAGGAGAGTATGGTAGGTTTGCTTAGTCACTAACCTAAGAAGCCTTCCCTCTGGGCCAAGTGGGCCTAAAAGAGACAGGCTCCTGCTAGACCAGGAGGCCAAGGAGCTCCCATGGGGCTAAGGAGATGTCCATCCCACCTCCCCCGGCGAGCAGGTGGCAGCAAGGGGGCCTGGCTCTGTGCCTCAATTAGTACCTGGGAACGGAGTTTGGGAAACTTGAATCACGTTTTCCCAGAATGTCTCATGACTGCTTAGACACTGCCCTCAACCCCAACTGCCAGGGATCAGGTGGCTCCTGACACGTTTACTTTAAATCTCCCTGTCTCCTGTCAATCAGCCAGTTCAACTTTCCACTGCGGCACAGATGCAAGTCACCATTCAGTGCTGGACTCAGATCCCGATGGGAGGGACTTGGTTTCCGTGGAGATGGAATCTGGGCTTGGCTCTGCAGGTTCAGCAGCTGGGGTTACTGGGGTTGACACAGTTTCGCACTCCCACTGGGCGGGAGGCCAATTGTCTCCACAACCTCAGAACTTGTCCCTGCCCCCAACTGTGACTTCTGCTGACTAGTTGCTTCCCTTGGTGCTTGATCTGTGCTGCCAAAGCCTGCTGCCAGGGGAGCCCACACAGCTGACCCCACGGGAGCCAACCTCCGGCCTACTCGGATCTTAGCCACACCCTAGAGACCCAGAGAGAAGTGACTCAGGTTGGACACAGTAGCTTCAAATAACCTCAAGTGACTCAGAAAACAAAACAAAGCTGACACTCTATCAACTCAATGTGTCATTTACCTGGCAGGGGCTGTCACCATTTCCCAGCACACTTACTTAGCTATATTTAAATGTGAGCAGAGCTTCTAAAATTCTGACTTTGTCTGCCTGACACCAAGCGTCTCACTCTGATCACACATCTGAATCACCAGGGAACACGGGCAACCAGGGAAGCCCCAGCCTCCTGCAGGATGGTGATCTGATTGGTCTAGGCCAGTGGTCGGCAAACTCATGGCCATGAGAGCCAAATATCAACAGTACAATGATTGAAGTTTATTTTGAGAGGCAAATTTTTTAAAGTTAAACTTCTTCTAACGCCACTTCTTTAAAACAGACTCGCCCAGGCCATGGTATTTTGTGGAAGAGCCACACTGAAGGGGCCAAAGAGCCACATGTAGCTCGAGAGCCGCAGTTTGCCGACCACTGGTCTAGGGTAGGCCAGGGCCGACGTTTCCAGAGTTTCCTCAGTGATTCAAATGCATAGCTAGAGATGGAGGTGAGACCCACAGCTCTAACATTTGATTCTGTTACGGAGAATGAAGCTAACCAGACACACTACCCATCCCTACCTCGGGGGTGAACACCTCAGCAGCCTGGCTGGCCGTGGGGAACCCGAGCTGCACATCTAACACGCTCTCCAGTGATGCAGTGACACTGGTCCATGGGCCACACCGAGTGGCCAGGCTTCACAAGCAACAAGCAAGCGGTGTTGACATTAAGTGCTAAAGGGGCTCAGGGCGGGCCGAGGGAGCCTTCATGGTTGGGACAGTAGTGGGGAAATTTTTTCAAAATCAGGAGCCAGAACAACAGAGTAGTGTCACATTCACTTTTAAAATAAACTCTTAAAAAGTATTAAGATGTAACACACAAAGAGCAAAGGACACACATCATAAACATATAGATGGATCAATTTTTTTGAAGTATATCATAAAATACCATATAATTCACCCTTGTAAAATGTACAATTCAGTCAGTTTTAGCATATTCACAGACTTGTTCAACCATTGCCACCCCCACAAAGAAATCCCATTACCAGTCAGTCATTCCCCATTTCACCTCCCCCAGCCCTGAGCAATCACTAATCTAGTTTCTATTTCTGTGAATTTGCCTATTTTGGATTTTTCATATAAATGAAGCCCTACAATATATCCTCTTTTGTGATTGGCTTCTTTCACTTAGCATAATGTTTTCAAAGTTCATCCGTGTTGTAGCATGAGTCAGTAGTTCTTTTCTTTTTATGGCTGAATAATATTCCATTGTATGGGACAGACTGCCTTTTGCTTATCTTTTCGTCATCAACTAATAGACATTTGGGTTGTTTCCATCTTAATATGAATGATGCAGCTTATTCATGGACACATTTTTGAGTGGAGGTGTATTTTCAGTTCTTTGGGAGTATATGCCTAGGTGTGGAATTGTTGGGTCACATCGGAACTCCATGTCAAGTTGTTTTTTTAAAAGAATATATTTTATTGATTTTTTACAGAGAGGAAGGGAGAGGGATAGAAAGTCAGAAACATCGATCAGCTGCCTCTTGCATACCCCCTACTGGAGATGTGCCTGCAACCAAGGTACACACCCTTGCCCGGAATCGAACCTGGGACCTTTCAGTCCTCAGGCCGACACTCCATCCACTGAGCCAAACCGGTTTCAGCTTCATGTCAAGTTTTTGAGGAACTACTAAATTGTTTTCCAAAGCAGCTCCACCATCTTACATTTGCAGTTTAAGGAATACTTTTTTACACTCAGCACATACCCATATCACCCCACAGATCAAGGAATAGGTCACAGAGGTGGGGAACCTTTCTTTTGCCAAGGGCCATTTGAATATTTATAACATAATTTGTGGGCCACACAGAATTATCAACTTGAAAATTTGCCTGCTATACTTGGTCAAATAGTTAATGAACTCAACCCTACTGCCTTGGCAGGGCCAGACCAAATGAATTTGTGGGTCTTATACAGTCCTCAGGCCAGACGTTCCCCACCCCTGGAACAGGATCTTGTCAGCTCTCTAGGACTGTCCCCTGGACCTCTTCCCTGCCATCTGCCCACTCTGAAGGTAGCCACTGGTGTGAGTTCTGTCACCTCTAAGACTGGGGCTTTGGGAGGCAGAACAGGAGGGGACAACAGTGACCCAGGCCGAGGGATCCCAGCGGTCACTTCCTCTGTGTGGACTGGTGTCCGGATTTTCCCGTTACCGCACCAAGGCCTGGGGACAAACAGGTTTCCTGCCTCCTGGCCCCTCTCTGCACAGCCAGCGCCACTTTCAGGGAAATAAGTGGGTGGGCTTCTCGGCCGGACCTCTGGGAAGCCCAGGAGGCGACTAAAGAGGGAAGCAATGTGCACGGTGCCCGCGGCTCATCCGAGGGACAACTTTGACTCATCCAAGTGCCACCATTATGCCCACGTGGGGCTGCAATGAGCGGTCTGTCTTGGTGAAGGCCCGTCACCACTGCCCTCGCCACGTCACACTGCCCTCCCCACGTCACATTGTCCTCCACGTCACAACTATCCTACTCACGTCACACTGCCCTCCCTACCCCTTTGTTTGCACTTACTTTTCACCCACAGGTGCTTCGAGGAGAGACACCGCCCCTAGACGTCCGGCCCCGCCCCACCCCAGGCAGGACTTTCGGCGCAGGGAAGGTGGGCCGCCAGCAGGGAACTGCGCATGGGCAGTGGCCGCCACCAGGGAACTGCGCATGGGCAGTGGCCGCCACCAGGGAACTGCGCATGTGTGTGGGCCTCGTGTAGCTTCTGCCCGAGGCCCAATGCTGCAGGCGGGCTCAGCGAGGCAAGGCTCCCCGGTGGTGGCCCTTGTAGACTTCGTCCTGCAGCTGCCACAGCGGTTCTCCGGCATCCAGCCCACTATTTCCTCTCTAAGGGACCTTCTCCCTCTGCCTCATCCGTACCGAATTACACCCACAAAGTCACTGTCATACTCAAAAGCGCTCAAAGGTATGACCTGAAAATACTCGATTTGCCAATGACTTTCCCTCCCCCGAGAAATCCCTCCTGCCAGTTCCTCTGTGTGAGAATCGCAGGCTTTGATCCCTGACACAAACAGCCTGAAATTGTCATGCTAGCCCACAGTTTGGGAATTAATCAATTAGAGATGAATGTGGGTGCTCTTTAAAAAATGCAACTGGTCCTCCTTTAAAGGAAGGGCCAGTCTGTCACACATGAGGGCACATTCGTTTAATAAACTGATATCCTACCAACATGCAGCTGCAGGCATTGGCATGCGGCTGGGAGCGGAGAATAAAAAACTCGGGAGCACGGGAGCCGTGACGAGCAGGGCAGGCTACTCTGGGCTGCAGTTCTGGCCGCGCCCCATGCAGTTCCAAGGCTCAGGAGAGACGATCGTCCCACTCAGAGTCTAGAAAGGGCAACAGGAAGGTGCCCAAGATAACCTTTAAGGCCCAAAGAGTTACACGCAGCAGGCTGGGGTTGGAACCCAACTTCCCTTCCTCTTCCCCAGGCTCCTGTTTCTCCCCTATTCCCACATTTCCCATCCTCTCCTCCACTCTGTCCTTCCCCTATGCCTTTACTCTGGCCCCAAATCTATTGTCATGGCACCACTTTATGGGAAAGTGCATGACCTAGCCCTGTGCCTGGCTCAGAGAGGACGCTCTACAGGTGCTGGTTAAGTAAATAAAAGTGAATGAGTCAGCCATCTTTCATTGTGTTCGCAGCTGCTGCTGCCAACTCGCCGGGCTCCAGCCGAAGGTGGAGAAGGGGGGGGGGGGGGTAAGTAAAGAGTCTCTGTGCCATGGCTTCTACCAAGCAGACTGCCCACAAGTCGACGGCGGGCAAAGCCCCGAGGAAGCAGCTGGCCACCAAAGCCTCAGGAGAGTGCGCCCTCCACCGGAGGGGTGAAGAAACCTCACCGCTACAGGCCCGGTCCTGTGGCACTTCGGGAAATTAGACGTTATCAGAAGTCCACTGAACTTCTGATTTGCAAACTTCCCTTCCAGCGTCTGGTGCGAGAAATTGCTCAGGACTTCAAAACAGACCTGTGCTTCCAAAGTGCAGCGATTGGTGCTTTGCAGGAGGCAAGTGAGGCCTATCTGGTTGGCCTTTCTGAAGACACCAACCTGCGTGCTATCCATGCCAAACGTGGAACAGTTATGCCAAAAGACAGCCAGCTAGCACGCCGCATACGGGGAGAACGTGCTTAAGAATCCACTATGATGGAAAACATTTCATTCTTTTAAGAAATTTATCTTCTTCCTGTCACTGGTAGTTCTGAACGTTAGGTTTTTTTTTCCCCATGGGGTCAAAAGGTACCTAACTATATGATTTCAAGTTGAAAATAAGAAACAGAAATCAGGTATTGGCAGTTTTTCCACTTTTCATTTGTGTGTGGATTTTTTTAAAATATAAATGCAGGGACATAAAGCATTAATGCAAGTCAAATGTTTCAGTGAACAAGTTTCAGCAGTTCAACTTTATGACTATAAACCTGTTAAATTTTTCTGGACAATGCCAGCATTTGGATTAAAAAAAAAAAAAGTAAATTTCTTATTGATGGCAACTAAATGGTGTTTGTAGCTTTTTATCATACAGTAGATTCCATCCATTCACTATACTTTTCTTAGTTGTCCTACATGCAAGTACATGTTTTTAATGTTGTCTGTCTTCTGTGCTGTTCCTGTAAGTTTGCTATTAAAATACATTAAACTATTTTTAAAAAGTGAATGAAAGTCACTTCATTGTGAGTTCATTGTGGATTTGAGGGTGGCCCTTTGGAACTGATCACTATGTGGGAGACCACTGGCTTTCCTGTAGGCACAAATCAGAGGTGTCCTCGGCTCCCGCAATATTCCAAGGTGAAGCCAGGGTGGGAGCCATTGTGCAGACTCTAAGCCTTATCTGATATCTTTCCTTTCTTGCATTTTTTTGTAGCTTTTCCTCTGGAAGGGAAGGAACTGATGGGGACCCAGCACCCTCTGCTGGTGTGTTTTTATAATTGTCTTTTGCACAGTTCTTGGTTTTATATGTGCTTTTGTTTTTAACTGGCCCTGGGCAAGGCTGTGAGGATTTTATGCTAGGCCTATTCCTCATAAATGTCGTCTGAAAACAGTTATTGGTGACAAAAATGGGTGTCATATTGGCTTCCCAGGCATTGATAATTTAATTGAACACATTTTGTTATGTGTTTTAACAACCTCCCTGGCCTGAGTGCTTAAATGTCGCATAGAAATACCTTCTTCTCCAGGCTCAGTGCTGATCTCTGATGCCAACGGATCCTCTCACATGCTTTAAAGAGGGACAGGTCTGGTTTTGTCTAAGCAAACTGAGAGACTCCTCTGAGAAACAGAAGCAACCCTGCCTACAATGGGTCTGGCTCCTGGACAGAGGCTGGCACTGAGTTTTCACTAATCAACAGGAAACTTTGGCTCCCCCTAGAGGCCCACGGGGCAGCTGGACTGGGAAGCCAAAGGCTTTGCTATCTGCACCAGACCCTTCTCAGCATTCCCACAGGATTGCCACAGCAGATACAGAACACTGAGTTTGGAGAGAGCGGGCAGGGGAACCATCTATACAGGTACAGAATCCAAGGCCAATCTAACTCAGACTGTGGGAAGCCCCTTGTTCAGAGTGAGGGCCCCTATGTTCCAAATACATAGCACGGCACACTGCTTCTCAGACTTCAGTGAGTCCTGGGAAGGCTTGTTAAGATGCTGACCATGGTTCAGCAGGTCTGGGATGTAGCCTGAGACTCTGCATTGCCAACCATCCCCTGGATAATGCTGATTTGCTGGTCCACATCCTGAGAAGCAAGAGTAGAGAGAAAATAGGTCCTGAAATCAGATGCTCGGGTTCAAGTCCCAACTCTGCCACTTATTCTGTGACCTTGGACAGATTACTCGTGATCTTCTCTCTCTGAGTCTGTTTCATCCTACATAAAATAAGGACAATGACCTCATGGGATGACAGACAGAATGACTTCATAGAATGAGAGACGGAATGACTTCATAGGTTGTCGTAAGAACAAAATGAAACAACGCAGGTAAAGCACTTAGCACAGAGCCTGCAGTGCTTGACATATGATGAACATCTTTATGTTCATATGTCCTTTCATATCTACCCCCTGCTACATACCTGGCACTGCCCTACACCCTGAGACAAAGCAGTGCTCTCAAGGAGCCCACGTCCTAATAGAAAAAGACAATGACAAGTAAAATATATGGTGTGTGAGTTGATTAAGTGTGCTGAAGAGAAAATAAAGATAAGGAACTCTGGGGATGGGGGATATTGTTATTTGTATAGAATACCAGGGAAAGAGTCACTGAGGAGGTGATTTTGAGGGGGTGGAGCTGAGGAAATGGGAGAGAACTCTGTAATGGAAGTGCAAAGGCCCCGGGGCAACAGTGTCCATGATAGGTGTGAAGAAGAGAAGGTGGCAGCTCAGAAAGCGAGGGGAGAAATAAGGTGTGTGTGTCATGGAGAGGGGTAACAGTGGCAGGGCAGTTCCTACAGGGCCTTGCAGTCCACTGACTTTGGATTTTGCCCTGAGAGAAATGGGAAAAAACTGGAAAGTTCTGCATAAGAGCAACATGACGTAACATTTTAATAGGACAACTTTGGCTTGTTGAGAGCAGACTGTAGGGGACTCCTACACATTCCAAGGCCATTGTAATAATCCAGAAGAGGGAGGTAGGGTGGCAGAGGTGCTGGTGGAAGTGATGGGAAGATATATATATATTGAATCAGTTATGACTATAAACATAAATCCATTTGAATTGAGTTTCCTATTGTCCTTGTAGTGGGTTAATCGTCCCTTCCTCTGGATGAGCATTTGGACAGAGCATGACTTCACTGCTCATTTCCAGGAAACAGAAAGCTCTAAGGTGCTTTCCATCACAAAAAATATTTTAGGAGATTTCAACTGACGATTTCTCCATTCCAAAGGATCTTTTCTGGGCCATCTATCTCTTCCTTAAAAAAAACACACAACTAATTGTTTTTTTTTCATTATACAAATAATACATAGAAACATTAGAATGTTAGATAAGTACAAAGAATGACAGAAAAATCATCTTACTATACAAAGAAAGCCACTGCTGTTATTCTTGTGTATTTCTTTTCAGTTCATGCATGCCTCTCTTGGCACACCACACACTTTAAAAACATACACGTTTTTACTGATTTTAGACAGTAAGGAAGAGGGAGAGATAGAAACATCAATGTTGAAAGAGAATCATTGATTGGCCGCTGCCTCCATGCCCCGTACTGGGGATCGAGAACACAGCTTGGCATGTGGAGAACACAGCTTGGCGCGTGCCCTGACTGGGAATTGAACCTTGACCTCCTGGTTCATGAGATGATGCTCACCCACTGAGCCACCCCAGCTGGGCCACACACACACTTTCACCACAAATGGGATACTTTAATACTGTTTCATACTTTTTTCATTTAACGTTATATAATCAATACCTCTTGATGTCATTAAATATACTTTATTTATTTATTTTGTTAATACTCAAGGATATTTTTGCATTCTATTTTTAGAGAGAGTGGAAGGGAGGGGTAGAAACAGAGAAATATCAATGTGAGAGAGACACATCGATTGGTTGCCTACTGAACATGCCCCAACGAGGGCTGGGGATCGAGCCTGCAACTTAGGTCTGTACCCTTGACCAGAATCGAACCTGGGACCCTTCAGTCTGCAGGCCAACGCTCTAGCCACTGAGCCAAACTGGCTAGGGCCATTAAAAAGATTTCAACAAGAGATTATTAACAGTTGAGCATTCCATTTTATGGGTGTACCATAATTTATTTAGCCAATTGGTGTTCACTTATGTTGTTCCTGTTTTTTAAGCATATATTATAAATAACCCACAACAAGTACTCTTGCAGTGAAAACCTGGCAGCCATCTATAATTTTTCCTCCTTACAGGCATCAGGTATGTTTCACCCAGAGCTGTTCATCTCGCCACAAATTCATCACCCGTAAAAAAACAAAAACCTTCTTTGTCACTTTTAAAAGCTGATGTCAATATTAAAGTCTCAAATGGACAGAGGGCTCCTTTAAATGCTGCCCCATCACCTGTGAGGGACTTTCCCAACTGTGTCTTCTCCAACAGGGGCTTTCACACTCGCTGTTTTATCTCGAACTTGGTTGGGTTGCATTTCAATATAAACAGAAGTTCCAAAAGTCACCTTGATCACACACATAGGAGGGCGAATCACCTTTGAAACACTGAAGGCTCGAACAGAAAAGCAATAGGGACCCCCTTTGGAAGGTGGATGGGTAGTTTGTTGCCATGGAAATGGGTGTAATCAGACCTATTGAGTCTGAAAGAGATTGGTCTGTGGTCCCATCAGGGGTAGTAGTTGCCTGAACCTATTCTCACCCACCTTCCAGGGCTGGCTGCAGCCTGAGACCCAGAGAAGCTCTGAGTGGGCACCTGACCAGCCTGTGGCACTGATGGAATGGATGACTGCTGCCAAATGACTCACCCTCATGTTTCTCTGGTGACTGCTTGGGTCAGGGCCTGGGGTGCAGCATCTGTTATCTGTGGGTGGGCTGGGGAGAGCCAATTATGGAAATGGGACACTGAGGTCACAGGAGTGAGATGCTGCGTCACAAGGGACCCATTCTGTCCTCTAGCCAGTCCCATCCCCCTACCACTTGTGTATTTTCCTAATATGCACATCCTCTTCCTTTCAAAACAACAGCTATAGGTCATTTGCTTATTTCTTAAAGTAGAGCAACATTCATTTCATTGTACACCTGGCTATGCTATGACTGTAGTCATGGTGTCAGGAAACTGACCTTGAGAATCATAGGCCTGTTAATCTAAGAAAGGCAGTTCTGACATCATCATCATTGTCATGGCATTAAAAGCACATCTCAATTCCTCTGCATATACTCTCATTTAACCCTCATCACCCCCTGTGAACTAGATGTTCCTATCCCCATGTTCCAGAAGAAAACACTAAGTCTCAGAGAAGTGAACTGACTTACCTGCAGCCGCACCATTGACTTGTATTCTGATCCGGCTGACCCCAGGTCTGTGCTCTCACCTCATTTCACCTGCAAGTGCCACCAGCCCCAGAAAGCCACAGAGCAAAGGGAGCAAAGTGCACTAGGTCTGGAGTCAGAACATCTGGCTTTGGGTCCTGGATTTGCTTCAAATTGATTGTGTGGCTGAAGGCACCTCACTGCACCTCTTGGGGTCTCAGAATCTCATTGTAAGCTGAGAAGATTGGATCAGACAATCTCTGAGATTCCTTAGTTCAGGCTTGTTTGGTGGTAACAGAAAGCCTCTCTTGCTTAAACGGAACCAGACCCTGCAGTCCGAGAGTCGGGGCTCGCACCAGACCTATATACAACCCCCTCTCTGGAACTGCGTGGGTCACTACTTCTCCCAGCTTCCCCATTTTATTCTGTGTCTTTGAAAACTGGGCTTATTTTTCTACAGATCAGCTTTCTCTGCTTCTTTGGCT
Organism: Antrozous pallidus; assembly: GCA_027563665.1. Taxonomy (NCBI): domain Eukaryota; kingdom Metazoa; phylum Chordata; class Mammalia; order Chiroptera; family Vespertilionidae; genus Antrozous; species Antrozous pallidus. Next base: position 22,408,945 of record CM050527.1, on the reverse strand, counting down.
AATGGTGGCAGATGCCTCTCCAGCTTCCAATTATGAGGCCTTAGTTCTGGGCGCCAGCTGAGTCTCACCAAATTCCAATTCTGAATTCCCAGAGAAAGAAACTTGCTTGAGCAAGTTGGTTTGGATATCCACCTTGGACTGCCCTTTGCCTCTACACAACTCAATGACTTGGCCACTTGGCTATTTAAAGTTTCCTAACTTCTCACTGGTTGCAACCTGCATATGTCTCTCCTCTCCATGCAGCGCATTGGTTTCTAAAGGCAGCACTTAAGTCATCTTCATCTTCATCCTCAGCATGAAGGTCAGAGCCCTGCATAAGAACTGTTCGTCACCTGAACTTTTGCTGCCTCCTCTGAGTGATTCATGTGTTGGCACCCTCTTAACTCCCTTCAGGACTTGTGGCCTTAGCACTGTGGACATTCCTGAAGAGTCCCAGGGGACTTCTCACTTAGGTTCCCCAGGACAAAGCAGGTTTGGGGGAGGGATGATGAACCCAAGAAAAATCTCCCGAATCCTCAGACTTCCATCCCAGATCGTGTCTGCAAATGGACACATGGGACTGTGTGTGACCTGTATTCACATTGACACATGAGATGAGGGAGACTTGTGAGGGCTCTTGAGACTTGATTTTGTGGCCACATTGCCCTTGATGTGTTTCCAAACCTAAGCAGATGGCAGTTTTAAGAACTAAGACAAGGTCATCAGGGAACCAGAGCTGCCAAGCTGAGCTGAAGTGCCGAGTCTCCTTTGTGCAAACAAGTCTGCAGGGCTTGTCAAGCCCGAAGATGGTGGCAGTGGTCTCTGCAGTCCCTGGCCCTTGACCATCCCCAAGCTCCTCTAAGCTCATCCAACTCAGAGGCAACAGAAGGACAAGTGTGTGTGTTGAGGGGGCAGGTCTGCCTGGCTGCAAACAGCTGTCCCATCTGTCCGTGGGGATGGACCTTCAGGGAGCCACAGCCCTTCATTCCTGCTGACGCTGCACGTGGGCCAGCTTTGCTAGTGAGCTTGTGTTTTTTCTGTAGGCCTCAATGTCACCTCATCTAGAATGGAACTATACTAATCTTGTCTCTTCTGCCAAAGATGCTATTCTTATCTTGTGTATTGAGCCTCTTGGGGGTCTCCCCAACCTATCTGCCCCCACTTCTTTGTGACACAGAACCCAGTTGATCAGACCAAGGTGGATATCCAACCCAACCTGCCCAATCAGATTTCTTTTTGGAATGAGTGTCCAAGAAAGAGCAAGACAGACATCACATGTCTTTTCTGACATAGTCTTAGAAGCCACACAGCATCATCTTTGCTGTATGCTATTCTTTAGAGGCAATCACTATGTCTAGCTCTCACTCAAAAAGAGAGGATTCAGTCTCTTCTTGAAAGGGAATCAAAGAATTTGTGGGCCTATCTGAAAACCACCACAGCATAGAACTGAACAATGAAGTCTTCCCAAATGTTTGGGGGTTTGGTAGTCAAAGGATAGATCTGGGGAGTCCCCTGCAATAGGTAGAATAACATCCCCTAAAGATGCTCATGTCTTAGAACCTGTGAATATGTTATGTTACACGGCAAAGGGAAAGAAGTTTATCAACTGACCTTAACATAAGGGGACTATCTGGCATTTCCAGGTTGGCCCAATGTGGTCAAAGGGTCCTGAAAGTGGGCACAGGAGGCGGAGGAAGAACCGGGATCAGAGCGCTGCAGAAGGAAAGACCAGACTGGCCATTGCTGGTTTTGAAGATGGAAGAGGCTGTGAGAGAGGATGCAGGCAGCCTCTGGAAGCTGAAAGGTAAGAAACATTCTCCCCGAGGGCCTTCCGAAGGAACACAGGTGGCCACTGCCTGGATCTCAGCCCAGAGACCCATTCCGTGTTGACTCCAGGCATTGACTGCATGGTAATCTGTGACCACAGGGAAACGACACAGGACTCTACACAGCCTCTACTTCCCCTTTCCTGCCCCATTGCTGTTTTCATCACATGCTTAAAATCATTGTACTGATTTACTTAGGGTCCAGATTTTTATGGTACATGTTTACCATCTCCTTAAAACTATAAAGGCAAGGCTTATATTTTCTTCTGCATTTTTGTTTTTAAAATATGTATCTAAAAATAATATATCTAAAGCAGCAGTCACCAACTAGTGGTCCTCGAGGTTTGCATACTTGAGTTTGTTGACACCCCCTTTGGCTTTCTGTGAAGATTTTAATCCAGGTGGCGGGAGGCCTGGGGCAGCTGCAGCTCAAGGAGGTGTGGGAGGATGAACTGGCCATGGCTGATTTAAAGCATCCAATACACAGCTCATTACTATGTAGCCCTGACCAGTTACTTACTAGACTGTCTAAAAGTCAAAGCAGCTAACTTGGCAAAGAGACGAAAAGGCAAGAGCTGGTGTTAAATAAAATATGAACTCCCATGAGTTTCTCCATCAAACTGGTGCCAAGAAGCACACCCGTGGCAGGGGAGTTAACTCAAATCCCCTTTTCTCTGTATCTTTCTTTGCTCTCACTTTCAGCTAGCAGCCAAGCTTCATCTTCCCCGAGGTAGAGGATTTGGGGCAGGACAGAATATAACTGGGGGAGGTCACTGGCTCATCCCCACCTTTGCAATGACCCAAGGCCTCTAAAAGGAATGAATATGTGCCCTTTCTGTGGAGAGGCGGGAGGAAATCTGCTAGAGTGACCAAGGTGACCAGTGAGTGGTCCTGAGTCCTCCTGCTCACTCTACTCTGGGCCTGAGGGTTCCCCACATTACCTCAAACTCTCAGGTTTCCCTCAGCACACACATACAATGCAAGAGCCACAAACATGGAGGAGGTGGTTGGATAGGGCAGGGGGGTGTCTCCCGTGATTACACAGGAAGGTGTTTAATATCTCCAGGGCTCCACTCTCTTCTGACTTGGGGCCTTTGCAGAATAAGGTGGAGCAGAGGGAGACAATAGGGAGGGAGGATGACCCCAAGGATGACCAAGACAGAATTGTCCAGGAATCTACCAGGAAGCAGGAAGAGGGCCTAGAGAACAAAGGAAGTGATACTCTTTGCATACTCGAGTTTGTTGATACACCCTTTGGCTTTCAATGAAGATTTTAATTCTGGGTGGCGGGAGGCCTGGGATGGGTGCAGCTCAAGGAGGTGGGGGAGGATGACCTGGCGCTCTGGTGGGTTCCGTGGCAGCACTAAGTTGGAAGCACGTCCTCGGTCATGTAGAGGGTGAAGCACAGATACATCAGAATGCAGCTCCAGATGCTAATGATGAGGAGGGTTCCCAGCCCTGGTGTGATCTCCTGTTAGGTGGGGAGAAAGGCAGGAATCTGAGGCAAGGTCAGATCAGCAGCTGGCGAGCACCATCCCCTCCACGGGAGCCTCCAGGCAGCCTACTCCAGGGTAGGCTACCCAATCCTCCTTCTTGGTGCCATGTTCTCTAAGACTGAGTGGATGTGGTGGGGGCAGAGCCTGTATGGGTACAGGTAAGGTCTGATGCAAATGCAGCCTGAGCCTCTGCCTTGGGGATGGCGGGGCACCCAACTGAGACAAGGCACATCTCGTATGGATCTACCTACCCCTGATTGTGGTTGTTCTTTAGGGCACACAACATACATTTCTCCTGTAGAGGACAGAAACAGCACAAGAAAGATCATTTTTCCCTGGTCCAAGATGGCCAGACTGCTGGGCACCTCAAGTTTTGCTATAGGAAAGGACAGAACAATATAGTGGCCCTTGGGGCAGACATATCCAGGATTGAGTCCTACCTACTTGGTCATGACTTAGGATTCTCCCCAGGCCTATAGGGCAATACTCCAGAGAGGACTTCAGGCTCCAGGGCCTCCCCAGGACCACAGAGGGGTGCAATCCTTACGGCCAAAGGTTTCAGTCAGGAGGGCCCAAGGGGATGGGGAGGCAACAGCAGGAGCCCAGAGTACAGCTCCCCAGCAGCGGCGGGGTGGTGAGCTTCACTCACATAGCAGGTCCCACATTGATGAAGGGAGTCCAGTGGGTCCTTTTTGAGTTTCTGTTGTGTCATATTCTTCTTGTGAATAGAAAGTGGTGCTCCTTCAGCTCCCTCCTGTTTCTTGAGCCGGTGCTGTGGGTCTGCGTCAGGCTTTCCTATCTGCCTGAGTTCCTGATGCTCCTTTGGTCCTCTTCTAAGGGGACTGGGGAGTCAGGGAGGAGAGAGTTGGAGAGACAAACTCCAACATGACAAGGAGATACCCATAGCACGGGTGGCCGTGGAAGGCCTTGACTCCAAGCCATTGGGGCCAAAGAAAGCAAGACAGCTCCTCGGAGGGTCTGAAGACCCAGGACATTCAGCAACGTGAAGGGGGAGATTCTTTAGGGATGAGGAGAGATGAGTGCAGGTTATACTTACAGCTTGCAGTTTTTCTGTATATTTATTAAAACATCCATCTTCTCATCCATATCCTTCTGCATTTCCTTCAAGAGAGAATTCAAAGCTAGATGCTACATCTTGAAGTCGTTTGAAGTCCCCTCCTCCTGCCCCTCTGCAAATCACTCAGAGATCACCCCTCAGCATCGCACTTCCTCAGAATCCTCATCAGCCTTGGGTGAGGGGGTTTATGAGGTGCAGCTGACATGGGCTGCCTTCCTTTTTCCCCTCTCCCATTCCATGATTAGGCTGAGCAATAGATAGAGTCATCAGGGGCTTGTCCAAAGTCTCCAGGTGAGTCAGAGGCCAGGAAGTGATTTATTTGAACTCACACTTAGATGAAACCATTACCTGCCTTGGTTCATGCCTATAAAATGACAGAACCAAGAAAACAAATCGTGTGACCCCCCCCCCCCCCAAAGACACATTGACCCCAACGTTTGGCCTTGCCACACACCCAGCTATTTCATATTTGCTTGCTCCATTTTTTACCCAATTCCAGGCAGAAATGGTCAATACAACACAAAACTAATAGTAGCTCAAATGGCACTGCCCATTTATTATTTACTAAGGACTAAAAGGATACTAAAATCTCAGCAAAGTTTAGATAAATTGACCTGGGAGAACTAGATAGGAATAGTGGTCACAAAAGAAATTCTGAGATGGCAGATGTTATCAGAGACAATATTTGTTATTGACATAAGTGGGTTTGATCAAACATCATAAAGTGTAAATGAAAAATAATTTGTTTTGAGGAAAATAATTTTAATAAAAAAATGAAAGATTGGGAAACAGTTTACTGAACTGCAGCAAAAACTGTCTGGGTGGAGATGATTTCAAAAAATACCTTCTTGAAAAGCATTTTTAAATGTTAGTATAAATTTTGAATAAAATATTTGTATTCCTAAGTTGAGTTAAAATATCCTTGAAGTCAAAATTTCCCCTGGATCCAAAAAATCAGAGTCACACATATTTTTACAAGTCTCACCACCACTTCAAACTCCTCACATCCCAAACTGACCTCCTCATTTTCTCTTCTAATTAGTTCTATTTCCCAACCACCCCTGTGTTTATCACCACTTTCTTCTAATTACACAAATTAAGGTTTTGATGTCATCATGGATGCTTTCCTCTTCTTTCATTCTCTATATTGAATCAGTCACCAGGAATGTTGTTTTTCCTTCAGTGCATCTTTCAGATCCACCCTTTCCTTTCTCTTCCCACACCTGGTCCAGCTTTCTTCACCTTGAGCCGGTTGTGGCTTCCTGTCTGATATTTTTGCTCCAGATGACCCCTCCCTGTTCCCCAAGGTCTCCAGGCCACCTTGCAAACAGCTGCTGGCTCAGCTTACTGAAATGCTGCTCCTAGCATGTTCTTTGATTAAGAATCTCCAGAGGCCCCTTACTGCTTACAGAGCCAAGTCCCAGCCGGTCTGCCTGTCTTTCAAAAGCCTTCATTACCCACTTCCTCGTGCCCCTTCCATTTTATTTCTCACAGTTTTCCCAAATGATCCCACTTTCATGACTGATCTCCCCACTGACTGTGATCCGCTTCATGTTCCTCCTGCCTCCATGCTGTGCACAAGCTGTGCCCACGCCCGAAATAGCCTCCTTTGTGTGCCTTAAATGCCCAGTCCTACCCAATAACAAAACACTCACTGTGCTTGCATTTTACCACAGAAATAACATGCCCTTTGCAGAAAATCTGGATAACACAGAGGAATATAAAAGAAAAAAATTGTCATCATTTAGAAATAAAAACAATAGCCCTTTTGGTATATTTCTTTCCAGTCTTTTTTCTACCTACTTTTCCCATTTAGTTGAGATCAGCCTGTACACATGCCTTTGTATCTTGCTTATTTTACTTCTCATTACAACATTCTTCCTAAACACTGTCTCTGACAGTTCCTCATTTTCCACATATGAATATACCATAACTTACTTAAAGCCTATTTTTCTACTGTTAACAAGTTGTGGAACTGATAAGTAAAGGGGTTTAAATGCTTTTTGATACACATAATCTAATTCCTTTTCAGTTTTGTACAAACTTAAACTCTGAGCAGCAGTACAAAAGCATTCCTATCTTATTATATAATTATTATAAATTAAAACTTTGTTTGAATGTGACAATCTAATCGTTTTCATTTGCATTTATTTTATTACCTATGAGGTAAACTCTTTTAATGTTTATTGCTTTTAGTTATATTCCTTTATGTGGACTATCTATTCCTACCCTCCTCCCATTTTTCTATTTGGTTCTTATTGATTTGTGTAAACTTTATATGTTGCATATAAAAAACCTGTTGTCTCTGCCTATCATATTTATGAAAAAAATTGTTTCTCCAAAACTGTTGTTTGCTTTTTAATTGTTTATGGTGCTTTTCTGTGATAATTTCAAATGTTTTAATAGTTAAATCTATCAATATTTATTCTATTGTATTTATGCTTGGAACATCTGGTTAAATACTTATACACACTTTCTTCTTATTGTTTTTTAATATTTAAATTCATGTTGTAGACTATTTCAGTTTACAGAGTTAAGTGAATTAATAAGTCTTTTCTTCATATAGTCAAGCAATGTTAATATTACATAATCCTTACCTTCTTACTGACCTTTTAAAAAAATCTTCATTTTATTTTAAATTTTATAGAGCTGGGAGGAAGGTTCCCAAATTTGAGTGTACAATGGAATCACATAGGAAGATTTAAATACTGACCCTGGACCTCATTCCAAGAGATTCTGATACAATTGTTATGGGGTGCAGCCTGGGTATGAGTGGGCAGGTCAGAGCCACAGTTCAGGTGAGTGCAGCCAGGTGAGCAGCTACTGCAGAAGTGCCGAGAACCAGGTTCTTATCCAGGGCGAGTATCACAACTGAGCCCCAGCTTGTTAATCTGGGCCAAGGCCTGGGCATGTGAATTTTAGGAATCCTTACAAGTATCCTCATTGTACCCGGGCAGAGAGGCTCTTACAGGGTTCTCTGTGCTGTTTATCCTGGGGCTGTTCCACCTTAATTTGATTATTATGACTTTTTATGAATTTTAATATCCAGTAGGGGTAGTTGCAGGTCCCATTGAAATAGGACTCGGGCTCTGCTGTGTTTACGTGTGCTGGTGATTCTGCAACACACCAAAGTCTGAGAACCTCAGCTTTAGTATCTACATGACCCTCTTGGTGACTGATGAATTCAAAAATAATCTTCTTAGGCTTTTTGTTAGATTTGCAGTAAGCCTTCAATGCAACTTTCAGGGCTCACCTGAAGACTCACTTTTTCTGTAAGGACTCTTCTGGTTACTCCAGCCTACCTTCATTACTCACACCTCTAAACTCTTAATAAAGTGACATACAGTTATCATTTAGCTTGTTACTCACCTATAAATTCTTCCTCGCAATAGAATTTTGGGCAGGGCCTGGTGTCGCCTTCCACAAATCCTAAGATGGTCCTGGCCCATGTAAATGCTTACCTTCATAATCTCCACAAATTCTTGGAGTTTATCGAAATCCTTGTCCATTACACATTTTATCTAACAAGGAAGAAAGGTGCAGAGCCTATATTATTGACTGTGGAGTCATTTTATGCAAAGGGCAGCAGCTGCTCTGCTGGAGTTAGCTGGATGGAGCTCAAGGAATGAACTAATCATGGTCCATTAAGGCCACTTTCTTCTCAAGAGGTCAGGGAAGGGACTAGGGTGCAGTTAGTATCTAGTCAGCACCACCAGCAGCCTTGGCACAACTTAGATCTGGCCATTGCCAGGCTTTCATGTGGAGCTCAGACCACAGCTTCAGTGATACCTTCTTGCGTGAGCATTCCCCTTCTTCGGAAGAATGCTCTAGGTGGGACCATCAAGGAAAAAGGAGGAAAGGAAACAAGAGAATAGGTCTTGCTCTGCAGCTTGCTAAGGGGAGGCTAGTAAGAAGAACTGAACTGGTCCCTGACTACCCCCAAATTCCAATCAGTCCCTCTCTGTCACTAAAGTTATATCTCCCCAACCTTATCCCTAAGATACCTTAGAGTCCTTATCACTCAATCATTGGGTTGAAGCATCAGACAAATACTAGTAGATATCCTAAGCTGTCCAACACTGAAATGCTCTAGGGGATTTGGGCTGAGTTCATTGGAGTGCTTTCTCCATGCAACTGGTGATTTCCGTCGCTGTTCAAAGTCAGGCACTGCGCTTTCCCGGAAGCCACCCTTCACCTTCCAGTCCTGGAGATGCCATCCTGTTACCTGTTTTATCTCCTCCATCTTTTCTTTGAGCTCTTCCCTCACCTCCCTGAGATCATTCTGAGGAAATAAAATTGGGAGGAGTAAGAGTAAAGAAATGTCTTGGATGGAAGAGAAAGTGTCAAAGGAAGAAAGGAAAGATCCAGGGGTGTTGGATAAAGAAAGACAGAGATATTTCCCATCAGGAAGGGAAGAGAGGAGGCTACTAAGAAAATAGAAGAGCTGAGACCGGTTTGGCTCAGTGGATAGAGCGTCGGACTGCGGACTGAAGGGTCCCGGGTTCAGTTACGGTCAAGGGCATGTACCTTGGCTGCAGGCACATCCCCAGTAGGGGGCGTGCAAGAGGCAGCTGAGTGATGTTTCTCTCTCATGGATGTTTCTGACTTACTATCCCTCTCCCTTCTGCTCTGTAAAAAATCAATAAAATATATTTTAGAAAAAGAAGAAAGAAAATAGAAGAGTCCAGCTGGCGTGGCTCAGTGGTTGAGCATCAACCTACGAAACAGGAGGTCGTGGTTCGGTTCCTGGTCAGGGCACATGCCTGGAGTTGTGGACTTGATCCCCAGTAGGGGACATGCAGGAGGCAACCAATCAATGATTCTCTCTCATCATTGATATTTCTCTGTCTCCTCTCTCTCTCTCTTCCCCCCTCCCTCCCTTCCTCTCTGAAATCAGTAAAAATATGTTTTAAAGAAAGAAAGGAAGAAAGAAAACAGGAGAGTTGGATACCCAGACATCCTGTGCATTCGACACTTCTGGGATATGACCTCCAAAAAATATACAAACAACCCCAAATAAGGCTCATCCTTCAAAATGAATGGTCTCTAATCCTAAAATATGTCAGTGTCCAAGAGATAAAGGTTGAAGAACCATTCCAGGTGACAGGAGGCTGAGGGACACAGAGCCTGGATGCAACGTGTGATCCAAGTTGGGTCCCAGACCAAAAGGCTGTTGTTTTTTCTCTTGTTAGGAAAGACATTAGTGAGATCATTGTTGAAATTAGAATAAAGGCTCTAGATGAATACTGTGTCAAAGTTAATTTCCTGATTTTGATATTACTGGCCATATAAGAGAATGTTCTTGTTTATAGGAAATTTACACTGAAATTTGAGAGAAACATGCTCCCAAATGGTTCAGAAAAAATATATATTTATTGTGTGTGTACGCGTGTGTGTGTGAATATATACATAAATGAGATAGAGGGAAAGAACCATGATTAAATGCCAACATTTGGGAAATCTGGGTAAAGGGTATTCTAGAATTCATTGTGTTATTTTTTTGAAACTTTTCTGTAAGTCTGAAATTATCCTATACTAGAAGCCCGGTGCACAAAATTCGTGCACGAGAGGTGGGGGATGTCCCTCAGCCCAGCCTGCACCCTCTCCAATCTGGGACCCCTTGAGGGATTCCGACTGCCCATTTAGGCCCAATTCTTCTCAGAATCCAGAACTGCTGGCTCTAAACTGCTCACCTGCCTGCCTCCCTGATTGCCTTTAATCACTTCTGCCTGCCAGCCTGATCACCCCCTAACCGCTACCCTGCCAGCCTAATTGATGTCTAACTGCTCCCCTGCCAGCCTGTTTGCCCCCAACTTCCCTCCTCTGCTGGCCTGGTCACCATTAATTTCCATCCCCTGCAGGCTTGATCACCCCCAACTGCCCTCCCTTGCAGGCCTGGAACCTCCCAATGGCCCTCTGCTGCTGGCCATCTTGTGTCCACATGGAGGATCTTTGACCACATGGAGGCAGCCCTCTTGTGTGTTGGTGTGATGGTCAATCTGCAAATTACTCTTTTATTAGATAGGATAGAGGCCTGGTGTTTGGGTGGGGGCCAGCTGGTTTGCCCTAAAGAGTGTCCCAGATCAGGTTGGGGTTCCCTTGGGGCATGGGGAGTCCTGGGTGAGGGGCCTGTGTTGGTTTGCAGGCCAGCCACACCCCTCAGCGACCCAAGCGGAAGCCCTGGGATCTGGGATTAATTTATGTTTTACAATTGAAACTTTGTAGCCTGGAGTGGAGGCCTAGGCGCTAGGGCTGCAAAAGCTTGGCTTCCTCTATCGCCTGGAGAACACTAGCCTCTGCTCTCTCCAGCTTCGTGGCTGCTGCCATTTCTGTTGGGATATATCTTCTATAATTGAAACTTTGTAGCTTTGAGTGGAGGCCTAGACTGGCAACAGCAGGCAGAAAGCTTCGCTTCCTCCATTGCTGGGGAAACCCAAGCCTCCCTCCTGCTCTCAGTGGTTGCAGCCATCTTGGTTGGGGTTTATTTGCTCCTGACTGGCTTGTAGACATGGCTGGTGGCCATGGCTTGATCAGAGATATGGTCAATTTGGATATTACTCTTTTATTAGATAGGATAATAAAAGCCTAATATGCTAAGTGTCCGGTCATCTGGTTGTACATTCAACCAATCAATCAGGTGATGTCTGAGAGCCTGTTTCAGCCCAGTCTCACAGGCCAGGCTGAGGGACCCCACTAGTGCACAGATTCATGCACTGGGCCTCTAGTTTCACAATTAAGAGTTAAAGGAAACAAACCAAAATAACTAAAGAGAATGGAGTCAGAGTTTATCCCCCATGGAAGTTGTTTAGTTGCTCAGCTCCCCTTCACTAGGCTGACCCCACCCTAGCAGAGTGGGTTTATACACCTACCTTTAACTCCCTCGTCCCTCCCGTTTTGGTATATGGCCCTTCTGGTTTAATTCCTTTGCATTCATAGGTCTGTTGATTAAAACCAGAAACACAGGGCAATGGAAAGTGCAGGTGTGAAGTAAATAAGGCAGGAGAGATCCCCCCCAAGTTTTGTTCCTCCCTCCCAGCCAGGGTTAACAGAGGGGAGCTGGTGGCCCCACCTGTGCAGCAGCTTCCTCCATCCTTCAATTCTCTTTGAGCTCCTCTCATTCCACTCCCTTCCTGGGCCTCAGCTCTGTCCCTGAACAGCCAGGCTCACGCATGCCTCAGGACTTTTGCACAGCTGCTTCCTCGACCTACAGTGCTCTTCCTTAGACTCTGAGTGGCCGGCATCTCATCCTTCAGCTTTCAGCTCAAAGAGGGGGCTATCCTGACCCCTGACTTAAGCAGCCTCCCCATCAGATCTCCCTGTTTTAATTCTCTACATAGCACTAACACTACTGATTTGTGCATTTATCTGATTGGTTACTACTTGTCTGTCTCTCAGTGTATCCCCAGCACCTGGGACAGGTCTTGGCTACAGCAAAGCGAATGACCCCTGACTCCAGGTCAGCTCCCACGGCTCTCAGGCCTGGGTGCTGGAATGGGCTCAAAAGAGCTTCTTACTTTGATTGGCTCTGGCTTCAATTCCAGGCAAATTGCCTTGTAGTTCTTGCTCTGCAGAGAGAGGCAGTTGGGATACAGACATCAGGACCAGGGTGGCTACCCGCCGGCCCTGACAGGAGGACCCTCACCCAGCCCTGCCTGTCCAACTGTGCTTGAGCCGAGGCTCACATGGCCCCCAGCCCCCGATTCAGGACGACTCAATTTTGTCCTGCTGTTACACATCTCTCATGAGCATCGCCTGCCCGTTCAGCAGGCAGCTCTATCACGGCTGGGGGTGCCAGGGCGGAGAGGAATTTTACAGGAACTTTAAGAAGCCACGTAAGTACTATTTCAGGAGCGCAGACTCAGGTCCTAATCTCAGCTGTCCTCCCTACTGGCCATGCCAACGTGGGCAAGTTATTTAATCTTTCTGGCCTCCATTTCCTCACCTGTAAAGTGAGGAAGACAATTATTTTATATAATAAAGTTATTGTACACCTCAGACATGCCCATTAGCTGCGGGCCTGGTGCAGGCCTGGCTGGGGTCACGCCCCCCGGATTAGTAGGGGTAGGGTTCGGGACAATGCGTCCTTGTCCCCGAGGGAGCCAGCCAAGGCTGCTTTCCCAGACTGAGGCCAGGATTCAGTCCCACCCTCCTTCTGGGCTAAGCGGTCACTTCATGCTCAGACAGAGAAAGAGAAACCCAGCTTTCACCAGGGGGTCTCTGTTCCCACCCCACCCCACTTCCATTCACAGGGGCTCAGAGGCCCCCGGGGTCCAGCTCTTTCTCCTTTACCAGGTTTGCTTTCTTCGGTTCTGCCCTCTTGGCCAACATGATGGAGGAGGCCAGAGTGTTCTTTTCCCAACCTCCCCACGACGGGCCCTGTGTCCAGGCCACTGTCCTATGCAGATTACAGGCCCAGGTGAGGGCAGGGTGGCCGCCTCTGTGTGTGGAGCAGCTGAGGTCACAATGCCCAGGACCCACATGCCATCCTGGGGTGTCAACGCAGCTATGAGTCCGGGGCACCTTGGCCACTGAGATGAGGGACTCGGGTCCGACTGCCGCGTGGGGGAAAGTATCCTGCAAAGTCTGCCCTGAGGGACTGTGTCTGTTCTGGCCAAAGCACAAGGCACCCCTCAGGAGAATTGAGAACTGCTGGCTCCGCCCCTGTGGGCTCGTCTCCCTGCTGAGTGGACCAGAGGAGGTATCTGCCCACACACTGGCTGCCAGAGCCCACGCAGTCCCTCTGCCATGCTCCCCCCACGTGGATGGACCCTCCCTCGGACTGAAAGCCGTCTTGGGGTGAGAAGTCTCTCTGGTCCAAGGTGCAGGTACCACACTAACCTGGGTTCTTCTGTCCTGTGGAGGGGCCCGGGGAGGGGGCGGCTTCAGTCTGGGCAGGATGAATTCTGACTCCCTGTCTGACTGCGTGGCTGGCCCTGTCCCCTCTCCCCACCACCAGTCTCTGCCCTGCTTCTTCCATCATCCTGGAAGAGGGTCACCCGTGGACAAGGCTAAAGGCGAGAAGCCTCGAAGGGGGTGGGGTGGGGAGGGTGGCAGACTCTAAAGAATACTAGTTGCTTCTGAAACGGGCAGTTTGGGAATAGAGGACAGACAGCACAGGGGTACAGGAACCAACGCAAACTGCATGTGAAGTCCGTGACACAACACGCTGGCAGTGACTCCTCACACCTCCCTCCATCCCAGCCCTGTCTGAGCCTGTGCTTCCAGAGAGTGCAGCACTGAGACTTCCTGGGAGCCCCCTGCGGCCTTGCTGATGCATTTCCTGGGGGGTATTTCACAGCCCCCAACCTGGTGACAGCCCTTGTCTTATTCTGCCACAACCAAAGGAGAATATGACTGTCACTCGGCTCAGTGTGGGGAGGAAGGGAGTGGTGGGAGCTTCCTAGCCCGCCTCTTCCTCTGGTGGCTTTCTGAAACCCTAAGGCCTGAGCATGACACTGCAGAAACTGGCTGCGTCTGGAGTTACGGGCGTGGGCGCCATCGCCTTCTCGCTGTGGCTGCAGATCTCCCTGCCTTTGCTTGGCTGGGCTGAGCTGCTGTTCCAAGAGCCTCCTTCCAGCCCAGCAGACCCCATGAGCCCATGGCCTACACATCAGGAAACTGAGTCTTCAAAGCAGACAAGGTCTCCTTGTGAAACTGCTCTAAACATTATCCAGGTGAAATCACCATCGTTTGGACAGACATTTCACAGACACACAGCTCCAGACTGTGCCTTCTCACGGTGCTCACTATCAGGCTCCCAGTACCTCACTGTCGTCACTGATGTGCTCTGGAAGGGCTTGACCAACCCGAGTTGAGGAGTCTCAGGTTGTTTCCTTCTCCTTAAAATGTCCCCACTGCACGAAGCACTAGGGCGACACTGGATGTTGCTGCAGCATAACTGTTCCCTACAGGCTGCGGGCAGTTTCCCTGAGGAATGCCAGCTCTGCTGGTCCTAACACTCGTTCCTGGCAACACCACTGGTATGGGGCCAGGAGCATACGCCCACCCAGGTTCCACTGGAGTTTGCTGGAAAAGGAGCATTCACAACGAAGACACAGAGGCAGCCACACATCTCTCTTCTCCAGCGACGCCATTTGGATTTCCTTCGGGAGGGTTTCTCAGCTCCTTGAAGAGAGTGTTGTGTGGAAAGGCTGGTGGGGAAGAGGGGATTTAAAACTGGCCTTGGGCCTCTGGGTTTGGTCTCTTGTGATCGCAGGGGGACAGAACCCCAGGATCTGGGCTACGATGAAGCCCAGGCTCGGTCACATGTAGCTCAGAGAACATGGATGTCACTCATGCTGCAGGGCCTGTTTGACCACTGGGTGACCCAGCGTTCTAAAGGCCTTGACCTGGCGCAGGACGTCTCATCAAAGTGCCCAGGATCCCGACGGTGTGGGCTCCAGGCCACCTCGGATGAACCTGAACCAGGTGACTGGCTCTCACAACACCCTGGGAACATCCCCTACAGGCGGGCGCAGCCCTCAGCCAGAGGGCTTGCTGGTTCTGACCCCAGAACCTCTCACATACAGCTTTCAGAGATTTAATGTGATTGGCTGCTGCATTATCCTACTTGACTGATTTACAGAGGCCTCAGAAAGCTTTATCACATCAGGACGGTCCCCTTCGCTCACTGACACGTTGGTTACTATGCAATTTCTGATCATCTCTATAAATAGCGTGCCCGACTTTGGCAAGAATCATAATCCTATTATATTGTTTCTATGGAACAATGATCCAGTTTCTACCATGGGAACTTCTAGGACCTCTATTTCAGGAACAAAACATAATATTCCGAACAGATGAATGTAAATCTCCAGCTAATTTGATACATCTAACGTAAGTGCAAAGTCACAGCGAAGGTATTGTGTGAGGATTGCGGGCTTTTTCCCCCTGTGCATTCACACGGCAGGGGCGTGTTTGCCAGGGCCTCACGGGACCCAGCCAGGGGGACCCGCTCCTCTGCCCACAGCCGGCAGTTACAGAGCAGCCTGCGTGGGAGATAAAGAGCCACCATGAATCAGAGGCTCCCTGCTCCTGCCAAATATGGCCCCTGGGCCACCTCGCTTGGCCAGTGTCCCTTTGCCTCTTTGGGTGGAGTCCAAATAGAGGAGGGCAGTTATACTCCTGGCTCTTTCGGCCTCTGCACTTGGAGGCTCTCTACAGCTGCCATCTTAGTCCCCAGCAGCCTTCTCTCTACATTGGACACCTCCAAATCCCCATTTAGCATGTAAGCAATGAAACTGCATGCATCCTCTTTGGATGGCTCTTGTTGAGGGATTATAGTTGACCCTGAACAACACCGGTTTGAACTGCATGAGTCACTTTATATGCACATTTTTTCAATAAATATATACAGTATTGTAAACATTTTCCTTACAATTTTCTTAATAACATTTTCTTTTGTCTAACCTTATAATAAGAGTACCTTATTATAAGAGTACTAGTGCATGAAATTCGTGCACTGGGGGTGGGTGGTCCCTCAACCCAACTTGCCCCCTCTCACATAATGGGAGCTCTCAGGGGATGTCCAACTGATGGCTCACCTCCAGCCTGCCCAAGGCCTAAAGCCTCTGGCGAGCCACCCAGCCATCACCCTGCTCAGCTCAGCCCCAGCTGCCTGTGACCACCTGGCCCTGGGGGCTGGGTGCTCGCCGCCACCGCAGTTTCATCTCCACCCCCAGGCCCGGCGCTTGCACTACTTGGCCCCGCCCCCACTCCTGATTGGCTGGTAGCATAGCCAATCAGGAGTGAAGGTACGGTTAAATTTGCATGTTTCTCTTTTATTATATAGGATAGTATATAATACACATCTATCTATATAAAAGGCTAAGTGAGCGTTGCAACTGAAGAGGCTGCATGGGGCGATCAGGCTGGCGGGGGAGGGAGGAGAGGGCAGTGAGGGGCAATCAGGTCAGCAGGCAGAGACAGTTAGGGGTGATCAGGATGGCAGGAGGGGCAGTTGGGGCAATCAGACAGGCAGGAAGGTGAGTGCCAGCAGTCCAGGATTGTGAGAGGGATGTCTGACTGCCGGGGATCGGACCTAAACTGGCAGTCAGACATCCCTGAGGGATCCCGGATTGGAGTGGGTACAGGCTGGGCTGAGGAGACCCTCCCCACTCCTATGCACAAATTTCATGCACCAGGCCTCTAATAACATAAAATTCAGTATATGTTAATGGTAAGGCTTCCTATCAATAGCAGACTATTAGCAGTTATGTTTTGGGGAGTCAGAAGTTTGGATTGAAAACTACACAGAGGGTCACATCCTGCAGGCACTAGACCATGTGACAAAGGAACCTCTGGGGCCCTGGGCTCCAGCTTCAAGCTGAAGAGGAAGGCATATGTGACATCATGCCTCTGTGTGGCAAAACTTCTGTGAAAGTGGTTCCCTGGGGAAGACTACATGCATTGAATCAAACACTGAAGTTAAGCCACACATTTGCTGAGCCCCCTAAAGTGTTACTTTATTTTTTGTAAGTTTCTAAAAAACATATTTTATTAATTTCAGAGAGGAAGGGGGGAGAGAGAGATATCAATGATGAGAATCACTGATCAGTAGTGGCCTCCTGCATGTCCCTACTGAGGATCGAGGCTGCAACCCTGCATGTGCCCTGACCAGGAATCAAACAGTGACCTCCTGGTTCACAGGTCAGCGCTCAACCCCCGAGCTACATTGGCAGGGCTATTTTTACCTAATTCTTGATTAAACAAAAGGGATTCCACTGTGTCCTCACCCCTCTAAAAACCGAGACAATATAACCCATCCAGAGAACTGTGACTGCTGCGGCCTGCCCTGCCCTCAGCCCACACCTCCTGCCAGGCTTCCCTGGTCCAGGCTCAGGGCCAGGCCAGCTCTCAGCAAGGAGCTCAGATTCACTGTGCAGGGACTGCACATCGAGTCCCCTATTGGTTCAGGACACTTGCTATGTGCCAAGCACTCTGCATGGCCCTGGCCCCTAGAACTCATCACTGACAGAGGTGACAATAGAGTGTCACTTACAATATGGTGAGGGAGCCCAGGGGAGGGGCATGGTCCAGTTCTTAGAGCTGGCTCTCTGTCGTGTTCTGCTGGACCCCTACCCTGGCCTTGAGAGCTTCCCTGTACCCTAGTTCCTGGAGGAATCTAGAGTCTAGATGCAGGTGCTTCCCTAAGCCCCAGCACAGAAGCCAGGCAGAGCTCTGCTACCCCCCGCACTTGCCAGGCTTGCCCAGCACCAACACCTGCCTGGCCCTCAGAAGGTGATGAAGTGACAGGCTCCTTCACTCGTCAGTGGAACCACCCCCTCCGTGCTGGGCCCTGTCTCCACAGATGAAAGGGACTGTCCTCAGCATGGCTCCTAGCCGGCCCCAGCAGGAATGCTGCACACAAAGCAGCTTTCCCTGCTCCACCTGGACCACGTTCACCTTCACCTGGCCTCGTCACACTACGCGGCAGTTTGGACTGGGCTGAAGCCTGCACATCCTCTAGCAGTGCAGAGCAAGGCGTCTTCTGAGCTGCGTGTGTGCCAAGCTGACTTCCACCCCATCAGAGGGGGTCTGCAGGTGACCCATTCCTGTCCTCAGAGGTCCTCGGGAAATAAAGGGAGACCTTGCTTTATAGCGCTTCACACATGTTATTATTTTTTTTACAAATTGAAGGCAAAACCCCCCTCTCACAAAAAAAAAAGATTACAACTCACTTTACTGCAATGGTCTGGATTATCAAAACCCGCATTATCTCCGAGGTGTGCCTATCATGAGATGTTCCTACGTGCAACCAGCATTGGGGTCTGCACACGGACCTCCCTCAGCTTTCAGAGAACTGGAAACATGGAAACCACCCTGGGGTCCGCAGGAAGGAGATGCAGTGCTGGCTTGGGGTCTGTCAGATTCATCTCGCTGACCCCACTGGGGACCTCAGAGGGCCTCCTTTCTGCCAGACCCAAGGGCCTTCTACAGGCCTTCTCTTTTGCCTTCCACTTGGTTACCCGTATGGTTCATCAGAGAAACAACGAACAGCAGACCTACCTGTCTGTCTATCTATTTCAAGGGACTGGCTAACGGGATTATGGGGCCCCACAATCTGCCCTCTGCGGGCTGGGCACTCAGGAGAGACAACGGTATAAGTTCCAGTCCAAGTACACCATGTCCCAGCTCCAAAACAGTCCACAGAGAGAAAGAACTCTATTTGACCTTTAATTCTACTCATTCCTCACTACTGGAGGGGGCCTGCCCACATCAAAAAGGCACTCTGCTTTGCTCTGTCCACTGACTCAACTGTGCATCTCACAGAAACACTACACACACACACGCACACACACACACACACACACACACACACACACACACACACAATCATGTTTGACCAACTACCTGGGCACCTTGTGGCTTAGGCAAGTTGATACGTAAAATTAACTATCACATTACCTGTCTTTCCCTCATCCTCGATCCATCATCACCCGTCACATCATCCCTGGAGCATAGCTCATTTCCATCCGTCTCCCTTAGCTTCCAGAACACGGCACTGAGCAAGCTGTAATCCTTTTGCTGGGGGAGGGTCTTGCCTTCAAACTGTAAAAAAACCAGCGTTTATGAATCACAAAAAAGCAAAGCAAGCGATGCCTGATTTCCCAGACCTCCAGATCCATCCTTCCAGGAAGAAATACCCTTTTACAGATTCCCTGGAGCAACCCTTGACCACCATCTCTACCTCTGTCTGGACCGCCCTCTGGGCAGACCTGCTCTCAAGAGAGCGGATCCCACCTCTAGCCCACCCCAGCCTCCCAGTCTGCTGCCTCCTACAGCTTGTCTGCAGCTTGGTGAACACCAGACAGTTGTGCAAGTTAGCCGCATCTTTCCTTGTGGCAGAATGGGAAGGCTCAGGCACAGAGACACTGGGCTGCCCCATTGCTAAGGAGGGACCGTGTCACCCTGGAGAGAGGGGCTGGGCCGCTGGACCTGGATTCTCTGGTTCAGTGATTACCTGGAGACCTGCCAGTCTCACTTGCAGGTTTGAACTAGATCAAGGGTTCCCCTCCAGAATATGGGCAATCACTATAACAAAACAGTGTCTTAACCAAGCATTTTGAATGTGTTTATTTAATCCACACAACTACCCTAAGAGGTAGGCACTATCGTTATTGCTATTTTACAGATGAAGAAACTGTTTAGCTCAGAGCTGGCGTTTTCTGAAGTTGGAGAGCCTGGTGGGGGGCTGTGAAATGAACCCAGGCAGCCTGGCTACGCAGCCAGCACGTTTAACCTCCTCCCTAGAGGTGTGGACGGTCCCAGCCACAGAGCCCATGTCCCGTGTCAGCATTTCCCACTGACATTTATAAAACAGGGGTTAGCAAAGGTAAGTTCACAGGAGACCTCACCCACAATGCAGGTGGAGGAACCTCATCCCTTCTTTGCCCGCGCCCCCCGCCCCCCCCCTCTACTTGACAGTTCTGAAGAGAGGCCTCAAATAGCAGCCTCAGGGAGTACAGGCCTGCTGGTCGGGAGCCTGCTGCTTCCCCCAGCTGAGCAGGGAGTTAGACAGGCTGGCTGTACAGAACCTTCCGCTCAGGAGAAACGGCCCCATGAGGCACACCTGACTCCAACCGGTCATGTCCACATCCATACGGTCAACAACAGTACATGGTCCACTCATTTATTCAGCACATATGGGCCAGCCTGCTGGGCTTGGATTGGCTGTGGCCACTGAGCACATCTCTAATGAAGACCCAGACAGGCGGCAGCCACCACTTTGCAGAACACCTGCCTGATGTGAAAAAGCAAGTGTGGGAGGTGCAGCTTCCACTTTGGGGATCTGGTGGGTCTGGGAGAGAAGGTCTGTATAGACCTTGGGAAAGTGAACATTGTAAACCGATACCTAAGGATGTCCTGGGGGAGAGAGTAATGGGGGGCTGGGAAGGTAGAGATGTTACAGAGTTTCCATGAACCCCTTTGTTTCCTGCAGCTCATGCAAACCTTGTGTTTGTTCCTGGGCCACTGAGGGAGCCCACTCCTGCCTTTTCCCCTCACCCCTCCTCTGCCTGGCTTTCCTTCTCCTCACCCCTTCCCCCTCCTCTGCCTGGCTTTTCTTCCCCCTCACCCCTTCCCCCTCCTCTGCCTGGCTTTCCCTCTCCTTCACCCCTTCCCCCTGCCCTGCCTGGTTTTCCCTCTCCCTCACCCCTTCCCCCTCCTCTGCCTTGCTTTCCCTCTCCCTCACCCCTTCCCCCTCCCCTGCTTGGTTTTCCCTCTCCCTCACCCCTTCCCCCTCCTCTGCCTGGCTTTCCTCTCCCTCACCCCTTCCCCCTCCCCTGCCTGGTTTTCCCTCTCCCTCACCCCTTCCCCCTCCTCTGCCTGGCTTTCCTCTCCCTCACCCCTTCCCCCTCCCCTGCTTGGTTTTCCCTCTCCCTCACCCCTTCCCCCTCCTCTGCCTGGCTTTCCCTCTCCCTCACCCCTTCCCCCTCCCCTGCTTGGTTTTCCCTCTCCCTCACCCCTTCCCCCTCCTCTGCCTGGCTTTCCCTCCCCCTCACCCCTTCCCCCTCCTCTGCCTGGCTTTCCCTCTCCTTCACCCCTTCCCCCTCCCCTGCTTGGTTTTCCCTCTCCCTCACCCCTTCCCCCTCCTCTGCTTGGTTTTCCCTCTCCCTCACCCCTTCCCCCTCCTCTGCCTGGCTTTCCCTCTCCTTCACCCCTTCCCCCTCCCCTGCTTGGTTTTCCCTCTCCCTCACCCCTTCCCCCTCCTCTGCTTGGTTTTCCCTCTCCCTCACCCCTTCCCCCTCCCCTGCCTGGCTTTCCCTCTCCCTCACCCCTTCCCCCTCCCCTGCCTGGTTTTCCCTCTCCCTCACCCCTTCCCCCTCCCCTGCCTGGCTTTCCCTCTCCCTCACCCCTTCCCCCTCCCCTGCCTGGCTTTCCCTCTCCCTCACCCCTTCCCCCTCCCCTGCCTGGTTTTCCCTCTCCCTCACCCCTTCCCCCTCCCCTGCCTGGCTTTCCCTCTCCCTCACCCCTTCCCCCTCCCCTGCCTGGCTTTCCCTCTCCCTCACCCCTTCCCCCTCCCCTGCCTGGCTTTCCCTCTCCCTCACCCCTTCCCCCTCCCCTGCCTGGCTTTCCCTCTCCCTCACCCCTTCCCCCTCCCCTGCCTGGTTTTCCCTCTCCCTCATCCCTTCCCCCTCCCCTGCCTGGCTTTCCCTCTCCCTCACCCCTTCCCCCTCCTCTGCCTGGCTTTCCCTCTCCTTCACCCCTTCCCCCTCCCCTGCTTGGTTTTCCCTCTCCTTCACCCCTTCCCCCTCCTCTGCCTGGCTTTCCCTCTCCCTCACCCCTTCCCCCTCCTCTGCCTGGCTTTCCCTCTCCTTCACCCCTTCCCCCTCCCCTGCTTGGTTTTCCCTCTCCCTCACCCCTTCCCCCTCCCCTGCCTGGCTTTCCCTCTCCCTCACCCCTTCCCCCTCCTCTGCCTGGCTTTCCCTCTCCCTCACCCCTTCCCCCTCCCCTGCTTGGTTTTCCCTCTCCCTCACCCCTTCCCCCTCCCCTGCCTGGCTTTCCCTCTCCCTCACCCCTTCCCCCTCCCCTGCCTGGCTTTCCCTCTCCCTCACCCCTTCCCCCTCCCCTGCCTGGCTTTCCCTCTCCCTCACCCCTTCCCCCTCCCCTGCCTGGCTTTCCTTCTCCCTCACCCCTTCCCCCTCCCCTGCCTGGCTTTCCTTCTCCCTCACCCCTTCCCCCTCCCCTGCCTGGCTTTCCTTCTCCCTCACCCCTTCCCCCTCCCCTGCCTGGCTTTCCCTCTCCCTCACCCCTTCCCCCTCCCCTGCCTGGTTTTCCCTCTCCCTCACCCCTTCCCCCTCCTCTGCCTGGCTTTCCCTCTCCCTCACCCCTTCCCCCTCCCCTGCTTGGTTTTCCCTCTCCCTCACCCCTTCCCCCTCCTCTGCCTGGCTTTCCCTCTCCCTCACCCCTTCCCCCTCCTCTGCCTGGCTTTCCCTCTCCCTCACCCCTTCCCCCTCCCCTGCTTGGTTTTCCCTCTCCCTCACCCCTTCCCCCTCCCCTGCTTGGTTTTCCTTTTCCCTCACCCCTTCCCCCTCCCCTGCCTGGCTTTCCCTCTCCCTCACCCCTTCCTCTGCCTGGCTTTCCTGACACACCACCAGTGAAACTCGGGTCCTGGGGAGCAGAGCTGTCCTCCTCCCTCATCACCAGCTCCCTCCCCTGCCCTGCATTCAAGAGTGCTGGGTGTCAGACAGGGTCCTAGGTAGGAGTGGGAATCCAAAGAGAATAATAACAGCAAGTCTTCCTAATACAAGCCATAACACAGAGCCTTACTGAGAAGTCTGCTGCCCTTGTGATGGGTGGTCAGGTGCAGTCTGTTCTCAGGGAGCTCACAGTCTCTCCAGAGAAAAGAGAACTGGGATTTCAATCCCAGGGTGCCCAGTAGGGCCCTTAAATCAAGAGAGGTGGTCCTGGCGGGGGGGGGGGGGGGGGGCAGGACGGTTTTTCCAAGGCCAGGATGGCCAACTTTCCGCCTATCCCCAGGGAGTGACCCTCAGAGGCCAAGGCAGACAGGGTTGTGTCCCTGGGACCGAGTCATCTGAGGCCATCGCTGCACAAGAGAACACCGGCAGGATGTGACTGTGGAAGCATTACTAGCTCTTGCCTTTGCCTTTTTAGAGGGGCTGTTTGCTCTTCCCTCTGGGAAGGATGTGAAGGGTGGAAAGCAGAAAAAAAGAATCTTCCAGGCTGTGGTTTCCAAAAGCTCAGCCCTTAGGGGAATAGAGAGAAGCTGGACATAAACAGGATGCTGGAGGGAGGGAGAAAGAAAGGGCGAGTCTGAGCTGTTCTTGCTTCCCCAGAGAAAGTGCCTTGGTCTCTGGTCTGTGCTTCATCAGGGAGCCGAGCCTGCACCCAGGCAGGCCTCTGATCTCACTGAGCTAGGACTGGTGGGGGCCCATTGCTCCCCACCTTACGCTTGCCAGTGACCGAGTTTGAACTGCTGCCCTGCTGGTTCCCACTATGCCCTGAGTAAGTTATTACACTTATCTGACCACGACTCTCACCTGTGACACGGGGGCCCGGCCTCTCCTGGTGGCTGGTGTGGCTGCTGTGAGGGAGCAGAGTCCAGCAAAGTCTGGCCCACACATGCCCATTCCTTCTCCCTCCCCAACACCCCTCCTCTCCTTCCACTCCTGGCTCTCTGGCCCTTAAGGAACCCTGGGCCTAACTTGGCCGCCCTCATCCACCCATTCCTGCTGCCCCAGCAGCCAGCCCCAGAGCCGGGCTCCCCTCATCTCTGCTCATCAGTTTCTCGACCCCTGTTGCCATCTCTGCCACTGGCAGGAGGACACTCTTCTCCGCTTTCTTCCCGCTGCGCCCCAGCACCCCACACAACGGCTGGCGGGGAGTGGGCACCCGACAAGTATTTGTTTAGTAAAATGTGCGGTTTGGGTCGGAAGAAGGAGAGTGGAGAGCAAAGAAGAGACCAGAGGCTCAGGTGTAGTGGCTGCCAGAGGCGAGGAGCCTGCCTTGCGCTGCAGCCATGCCGGGCCTGGGGCTACGGAGCCTGCTCTGTGCAGCAGGTAAGGACCCCGCGTACCCCTCTTCCCCCCACACATACTGGGCTCCCTGCATGGGTTTTGAGGCTGAAGGGGAAACAAAGTGGAAAACAATGTTTTTCAGAGAGTTGGTCTCAGCCAACTCTCCCCGCTGGCTGCCTCTTCTCCCCCTGTCCCTCCCATGCTGAGGCCCAGGGCCCAGAACCCAGCCCCTGCTGTGCTTCACCTCATTCCACTCACTCAGGTCCTCAGGAGGCATCTAGCCAACATGTAGTAATGAAGTGCCTCAGGAGCGTGGCTTCAGAGAGCTCAGGGTCTAGCGGGGTTAAAGACATTCGGCAAGAAGACAGTAAATAAAATGATTGCAGAATGTGACAAGTGCAGTTAAGGAAATAGTCAGGGTGACAAGAAGGAATATCTTAGAAAGGTCCTTCTGACCAGGAGGGCAGCAGCGAGACTCCCTGGGGCCAGTGCTGTGTGTCCCAGTGAGAGGCCAGTGACTTGGGCCAGGGTGGCAGTGGGCATGGAAAGAAATGGAAAGTTCATGAAGGCTCAGATACACATTGGGTAGAGCTGATGGATTTGCCGTGAACCTGGATGCCCGGAAGGAGAGAGAGCAGAACCAGCCGTGACTCCTGGGCTGGAGCTGGAGACACTGGAGGGAGGGAGCCGTTTAATGAGCTAGGGGCACCAGGACGGAAGGTGAATCTGTGAGTGGACAGAATGACAGCTGGAAGGACACATGCAGGAGTTCAGTGGTGGAGGGCAGAACCGGGGAGGCCCCAGGACACTGCATGAAGCCAGGAGATCAGCGAGGCAGCAGGGTTTGTCACAGTAGCCTAAAATCAATGTGGTGGGCCACAGGCAATGAGTTGAAAAAATTAAACAGATTAGGATAAAACATGGCAAAGTGTCCCTGGCCAGTGTGCTCAGTGGTTAGAGTGTCAGCCCAAAGAGTCATGGTTCAATTTCTGGTAAAGGGAACGTACCTGAGGTGTTGATTGAGAGACAATCAATGTGTCTCTCACATGGATGTTTCTCTCTCCATCCATCCCTTCTCTCCCCCCAATTCCTCCATTCACTCTTTAAAAAAAAAAATCAATGGAAAAAATATCCTCTGGTGAGGATTAACCAAAAAAAAAAAAAAAAGTGTCCAAGTGATTCACACATCATATGAAAGAATAACTGACTTCTTTCCTCTGACACAGCGGGTCTCCAATTCTTCTCAGCGACAAGTGGCATCTGGAACGCTGGTGGGTGTGAGCAGCTTCGTTCCTTTTGGCAAGAGCCTTCCTGGTCCTCTCCCTGTGCCCCCCACTCAGGGCCCAGGCTGGGCACTCTGTGTGCCAGTTCTTCTGCCTTATCTTCCTCTCCTACAGCATCTGACTTGAGGCCTAGGACCCCCTAGATCCTGACCCCAGGTCCTTCATCCCTCTTGACCCCTCTGCACCTCGGGACCTGCGCAGAGTTGCTGGGACCTGGGCAGAGTTGCAAGGGTTGGAGTCAGGAAGCAAGGACGCGGACACAGAGGCCTTGAGACTGGTTCCCAGGAGAAGTATAATTTGCTCATTAGTGCATTTGTTCATTCATTCATTCATTTTCAACACATGGAGCCGTTGTGGTGCGCTGGCTGCCGAGAATATGATGAACGTGGCTTGCTCATTGCTCCCAAGGTGCCTAGACCTGGTGGAGGAGACAGACAAGCAAAAAGGTCCTTTTCCCGGGCTTTAAAAAAATTCGGATGCTGGTCCCAGCACATTCCGGTCCTTGCTGCAGGGTGGGCCTGAGAATTGGTGTATTAGAAAGGCTCCCCAGGTGATTCTATGTGCAGCACCTATATCCGAGCCCTGACTCCTACGTCAGGGCGGTACGTGGGATGACTAAGGGTCTGGACCTGGAAGCCCCACCACGGCCCTTGGGTCCTGGCTCTATCCCTTCCCACTGGGTGGATGACCAAGTCACTCAACTCTCTGACTTGGTTTCCTCAGTGGTCAAATACGCACCGGGACACCTGTCCTAGAGGGTTGCTGGAAATCACGAGTACTCAGTAAATACCATCTACTATTGTGCTCAGTAAACACCATCTACTATTGTTAAGCGCTGACAAGGTGCACCGCAGCACACAGGCGGGGCACCTACCCAGAATGGGGCATAGGGTTGAGTCATTAGCTGGGCAAAGGGAAGGGGGAGGTGAGGGGATTGAGGGAGCATACAGAGGGTGGCCAGTTCTTCCAGGGACGAGAGAGCAGCTCATGCAAGGGCAGAGAGGCAGAGCTATGGGCCACGGGAGGGCCAGTGGCAAGGGACAGAGAGGAAGAGAAAAGGCTAGCTTTGAGAACTAAGGGTGGGGTGGAGATGGCCATATGGTGACAGCCTCTCCTGCCCCAGCCGAGAAGCTGGTGAGTGATGGCAAGACATTCTCGAGGGTGGAGGAGCAGCTGAGCTGGATGGACGCCCTGCGGTACTGCCGGGGGCACCACACGGACCTGGCCGACCTGCAGAGCCTGAACAGCGTGAGCAGCATGACGGCCCTCTACACCCTCACCAGCGGCACTCAGGCGTGGATCGGCCTCTTCTACAACGTGCGCATCGGCGGCTTGAGCTGGTCCAGCGGGTCCACCTTCACCACTCCGATGTGGAGCGCCATGCCCATCTTCAAGGAGGGCATCTGTGCCACGCTGTACTCTGTGTATGTCGTCCCCAACCTGGGGGCCGCCTCATGCACAGATCAGAAGCCCTTCATCTGCTACTATGGTGTGTTCACAGCCCCAGCCTGGACACAATCTTCCTCCCCGGGCCGCTTTTCACGAGCAAATGAAAGCGAGGGAGCTCAGGTCTACATTCCTCTGCCTTAATTTCTCTCTCCTGTCCATCATGTCCAAGAGTCCGCCAGCGAAATGGGTATAAATCAGGGCAGAGAAAAAGTAAAATCTGGAATGTTCCACTTTGTCCCCTCCTTCTGCCAATTAGAGATTTAGGAGAAGAGAGAAAAAGAGAGGAAGAAGGCAGGCAGGTTGGGGGTTCATTTGCCTCTGTGCAGAAACTAGCAGAATTCAAGGTCTTTCATCTTTTCTAAAAGCACAGGGTGGTTCTCTCTCCTGAGGGGGGAGAGGAGAAGGAGTGTAAGCCAGCTACTCTCTGGGGGGCTTCCTGCTTCTGGAAGTGGGTGGGTGCGGCCAGCTCCCTGGGGTGCCTCTTGCAGAAAGTCTCCCATCAGTACTCACTGCACATGTGCTGGCCACGCTTGCCCTGGGCGGGCCCCTCTGCCCAGGCGGCCCATTCCACTGACTTTTGTCTGAGATCACACGGGGATGGTTAGAGACCAGGGAGCGCTTTCCGGGTAAAACACCAGTTTCTGCTTCTTTCTCAGTCAGTCAAGGCCTGCCCAACTCAATACCCCGACCCCTCAGATAGGGGCACAGAGGACCGGCCTGATGAATCCCCAATTCTCCACCATGTTTGTCAGAGATCCTTGAAACGTAGCCCACAGTGGCCCTGGTGTGAACTAGGATTCTGGACGCAGTGGGGGTGGTGTGCTAGGATGGAGCCCCACCAAGGAAGTGCGCAGCCCCACTAAGGCTGGTGTCCAGGGGGCCGCCAAGACAAGTCCTGACCCCACCCACTTCTCCTCTCTCTGCGGGCCCACCCACTAGTGCACCCCTCCTCCTGGGGTCTGCCCTACCCACAGTGGGCTCTCTATACAAGGAACTCCTAAAAATGTAAATCAGACATTTTGCTTACACACATTCAACAGACCCCTCAGTACTTAGAATCACACCCGTTGGTAGCCACCTGATGTGCTTGCTGGGTCTCTTTGGCCTCTGGTGCTATTTCCCTGGCTGCTTTCTGCTCCTTAAACCATGTGGCCCCTTCCCACCTTAGGACCTGGCCTTTGCCCCAAGGCGGGTTCTTCTCCTATTCTCTTTGGGAGCAAAGATCCTGCTTATCTTATTTCTGCTATATTTCCAGGGCCTAGAATACCATCCGCCACACAATAGCTCAATAGATACTTTTATAGAACGAATGTAAATAGGCACAAAGGAGCCTGCCTAACCTTGAGGGAGGCTTCTCCCAAGTTCAGCTTGGCAGCTCCTGGTGCCTGCAGAGGACCCTCGGCAGCCCACGCCTGCCCCATAACTTGAGGTCTGTTTCTGTTTTCCAGATCCTCTGCAGAGTCACTACAACCTGGAGGAGCCCGTTCTCAGCCTGACCACCACTCCAAAGCCAGGTGCAGACCCACAAGCCTGCCTTCTGCTTGCCGTATCCACTGAAACCGGCCGGCGGGGGCCGCCCACCCCTCCACCTGGCTCAGGGGTCCCTGGCTTTGCTGCCCCCAAGCTGACACCCCTGGGGAGAGTCAGTGCCTTTGTTATTAAATGGATCCAGTGGAGGAGGTGATTTGGTCAAGGGCCCCAACCAAACATGGGCAGGGCCCAGGCTGCATCCCAGCTCTTCAGATGCCCCCATCTACAAGGCTTGGGAGGTGCAGGAGGCACCTCCTCACAGCCCAGGCCTATCCCTCTTGTGGGGGTTGGGGGATTTCCCTCTGGATATCACTGTCCTGGTATTAGAAAATGTACCCCCTTCATGCCTGGTGTAGAGAGATTCTGTGACAAAGGAAATACTAGTACACTCCTCAATCAACCTGTCTTGTGGAGTTGGTTTTCTGCCTGTTACAGAGTATGGAGTTGGGGAGTAAAAATGACAGTTTTCCAAGGTGGGCACACCTGCGTGTGCCCCTTGCCTTGCCAGGCAATCTGGCATGAGTTTGGGCAGGTCATCATCTCCCTAAGCCTTGCTTTTCTCTTCTTATAAAATGGAGTTAGTAACACCTACTTCTCAGGGTCATAGTGAAGATTTTAAAAGAGAACACATCCACCTGCGAAGCTCGGGACTGGTGAGTGTTATGTGCATTAAAAATCAGTTCAGACGGGGGAAGTGAGGGGAATGCCAGGTAAATCTTGATGGGCTTTGGTGAACAGGTGTGTGTCAGAGGTAGGGGCCCCATTTGAATCTGAGGATGTGACTCCCAGTTCCGCAAACAGACGCGTTTCCTTTCTCAGGTTTCCTCCGGAATCAAGCCCTCAGGTGGTGCCAGACCATGCCCTTTGCAAACTTCCCTTGTTCAGAATCACAGGTGTGTGGTCCCTCTGTTCTTTGCCCCCAGCGGTGGTCCAGATTGGCAGGCTGACCTTCAAACGATTTAACCAAGGAATGACGTGGCTGTCAGCCCTGCTGTACTGCCGTACCCACCACACAGACCTGGCCGACCTGCAGATGGTGACTGACGTGGAGGCTCTGAAGTCCATCACCAGTGAGACAGAGGCCTGGATTGGCCTCTACTTCAATGGGGCCACTGGGTCTCTAAGCTGGTCCAGCAACTTGGGTGACAGCATCCCCACCTGGCTGCAGGTGCCCAAGTTTGGGGCAGGACTGTGTGCGGGGCTCCGCACCTACGTACGCTACACTCCCAGAGTTTATTCAGTGGCCTGCTCTTTCCTGCAACCCTTCATCTGCTTCTATGGTGCGTGGCAGTCCTCCCTGCTGGCTCTCAGTCTGCATGGGATGGGAAATGGGTTTGCTTGGCAGCAGGAGACACTGAAGATAGAACTAAGGAAGCCATGCTAATCTGAAGATATCTGAGTCTTGGAGCAAAGCTTATCTTAATTCTGGGAGCTCTTTAAAGAAAGGACTAGGCCCCATCCAGCCTCAGGGCATTCACAATTAGCAACAGGAATTGGTTATTGGGCAACTAAGTGGTTGAAAGCAGGAGCTTTGGAATCAAGATTTTATCACTCACTAGAAATGAGTCTCCTTTTCATTGGGAAAATATATTTAACAAAATAGTACCAATGACCCGATGACCCACCTCACAGGATGGCTTTGAGGGCTGGCTGAATGAGGATGCACATTAAGGAGCTCTGAGAGCCCCTGGCACAGAATGAAGCACCCCGCAGATTTTTGCAACTGTTATTGCTATTGTCACTGAATGCTCAGAGCCAGGGGCCACCCTGGCTGTTTGGATCTTGTGCATAGTTTGCCTCCTCAGCAGCAGGCTTCCTCTTATCTTCTTCCTTCCTTCTTTTTTTTGTAACTGGCTTTATTGTGATAAAATTCACTCTTTTGAAGTGTTGTCCAATCAGCACTACCTAAATTTAGGACATTTTTATCAGCCCCAAAGAAACTCCTTATTGTGTAAGATCAGAAGGGAGGCCTTGCAGAGCTGTTGTGTGGATTGAAGCTGTGGTGGGCCCGACTAGGTGTACAATACATGCGTCCACCTGAGTGTGGTCTGTGATGGAGCGGTGCCTGCGACAGACCGGCGGGCGGGCGGGGGGGGGGGAATCCCCTCACACTCACTCCCAGTCTTTACTTGCAGACCCCTCTCTTGGACACCGGCAGTGGGCACCAGTCCCCCAGCTTATGAGCACTCCCTCCTTGGAAGTGCCGGAGGAGATAACGCCCAGACCAGGTACGCTCCAGTTCGCTGCTCTGTATGGGTGCGTGGCCTAATTCTTGGCTGGATCCTGGGGTCTCCAGGGTCTGGAAGTGGAGAGGGAGGCCTGAAAGCGGCCGCACAGGGAGTCCCCTGGGTCCTCTCAGAGGGCCTGGGAGAGGCCAGAAAAGAGGTGGGCCAACTGGATGGCAATCAAGGGCCACTTACACAGAGAGGGATTTCCTGGGGTCAAGAGGAGTCCTCGGTCACCATCAACCCCTTCCCACCTTGAACTGGGCCACTGAACTTGCGGTTCCAGGGCCAGGAAACCAAGAGAGGCTGTGCAGTCTCTCAGGTGAAGTGACCAGGGCCTGAGACGCTGAGCGGAAAAATCATCAGAGGCCTTTGAGGCTGGATATCCAGAGAGGGACGCACAAGAGAGGTGCCTGTGGAATCCCTTCTAGCTCTGGGAGGGGAGGAGATGACAGGTGAGCTGTGGGGACTAGGAGTGGGGACATGGCTGGGAATGACAGTGACGGTGTTCCTTTAGCATTTTTAAATTCCTGAAGCATCTTCAGAACTATGATTTCATGTTGCTTCCCAAGTGCTTTGAAGCCAACGAGGATAACGGAGGGCATATTCCCAGTTCCGCCGGCTTCTTTCCAGTTCCTACTGCAGACAATAATACTGCCCTTTCTGAGGACAAGGAGAAAAGTAGGGGATTTGCTCCCAGAGCTTCATTCATTCTGGGGTCACAGACAACAGGCAGCAGGGCCCGCTGGGAGAAACTTGTGAAAGGCGGTGGGGACTCTAGTCACAGGCATGATGGGGACACGGAAGGGCCCGTCCCAGCTCCAGGAGGAGGAAGTGAATTTGAAGGCAGAGAGCTTGCAAAGGGGAGTGGTGGTAGACTGGGTGGCGGCTTGCAGGTAGGAGCTGCAGGTCGGTTGGGGGTACTGGGCGGGGAGCCCCAGATTCTGCAGGGGCCCGCTGTGAGCTAAGGAATGTGGCCCTCACAGCACCAGGGCCGCGTCTGTGGTCAGATTTGGTTCAGGAGCCGGGAGAGTGTCTTCTGCTCTCCCTCCAAGGTCTCAACTGCACCCGGCTGCCACCCAGCGGGTTCAGGAGGCCCTGCTTCGCTGTCCCAGTGGGTGCGCAGGGCCACTGCAGGCCGGGCCACCGCCCGACTCGGGCTTCCTCCCAGCGCCTGGGCCTTGGCTCCATCGGGCAGAGCCCGCCCTGGGCGCTCTTGCCTCCGAGGGCCCGGTGGCTCCCCAGACCACAGGGGCTGCGGCCCCGAGGGACTCCTGTCCCCAAGGAAAGGCCCCGGACCCTATGACCTACGGCAGGTCGGTGACACCGCAAGGGGCAGCGGCGGAGGGAGGGAGTGGGGCTGGCTCGGCTCACCCTGCGGTGCCTCAGTTTCCCCCAGGATGGCGGGGCTCGGCGTCGGCTACTTACCTGCCGCCGGCCGCGCGGTTCCGAGCCTCCAGGAGCTTTCCGGGTCCGGGCCCAAGACAGCGGCTTGGGCCTTGGGTTCAGGGAGCCCGCTGGGCGGGAGGAACACCGCGCACCCGCGCCCTGAGTGGGCAGCCTGCGGAGGCCCCCCCCCCCCGGGGGGGCTGCTGGAATCACGGGCCCACCCGCCCTCAAAGGTGGGGCCTGGGGACCCAGTCCGCGCCGGCCCCAGCGCCCGGCTCTTGCCTTTGGGGAACTTCCGGTCTGGCTTCCACGCCCAGGTGGCGGGGCTGAGGCTGGGCAGGTGGGGTGCTGGGCCCCTGGCCGCATGCCGGTCCACTCGCAGGTGATGCTGTCCCCCGAGCCAGCCCCCCCCCCCCCAATCCTATGTGGGTGATAATTTGGGTGGGGGGGTCTGGGGGGGGGTGAACACTCCTTAGATGCAGAAGACGGACGGAACGCTGGCTCTACTCCCTACAGTGTGTCCTTCGGCAAGTTCCCTACCCTCCAGGAACTTCATTTTTCTCTTTAACCGAGGAGCGGGGAGAAGGTGTTTGTGTGTGTGTGTTGGGGGGGGGGGGGGGGGGAATGCCATTGCCATGAGGTAGCTTTCAGGGTCTGGCATCTGGCAGAGACTCCCGAAATGGTGGTGATTACCATTTTCACCTCGGTGCTCCAACGAAACGACTTGTGATTCATTCATCTCCTGCCTCTGTCCTTACCTCACTGTGATCATAAGATTATACACGATTGAGAATGGTCACAATTATGAATCCACGGGACGGTTTTATGCCTCCGTGTCTTCTCCGTTTTTGCACTCTGGGCGATGATTTAACCCCGCAACCACTTCCTGAGCACCTGTTCGGAACAGGCAATGGACCGTGGGTGCCGGGGCCAGCAGGGCCTCTTCCTGTTTCTGGAAGAGCTTGGCTCACGGGGGCCTGACCGTGACCATGAGACTCCACAGTCCCGGGAATCCAGGATTGTGATAGTTTTGTAGGCACCGCTCCGGTGTGAGCCAAAGTCCAGGCAGCAGAGGGACTGCCCCTCTGCCTGGGGAGGTGGTACAGTAGTCCCTCTTATACAGGGTTTTACTCTGTTTGTTACCTGTGGTCAACCACAGCCTGAAAATATGTATTAAATGGAAAATTGCAGGAATGAATAATTCATATGACTTAATCTGTGCATGGTGGTTCTGAATAGCATGATGAACTCTTGGGCTGTCTCACTCTGCCCACACTGTATTGCAGCAGTTTTTAGTAATCAGTTTATTTGTGCCATGAGGTGAAAAAAGGTTGAAAATCACTTCTGCTGGTCAAACTCCTGGTAGAAGTGACAATTTGCATATTAGCCTTTTATTATATAGGATATACACCGAGTGGCCAGATTATGCGTTCAGAGATCATAATAACCTGGCCACTCAGTGTATATCCCCAGGGGTAAGGGGGAATGACTACAATTGAACAAAAGGTAATGGGGGGATTTCATCAGGCAGCAGAGAGCAGAAGGCTTTGCATAGGCAGAGGCAGGGAGACGTGGAAGTACAGTTTGGAAATGGCCAGCAGTCTCCCCATTTTTGGGGAGGCAGTGGCAAGGGGTGAGCGGGAAGAAGTTGACTGGGGGCAGACTCTGAAGGACCTGGCCCTGCAGCCAGCGGTGGAACCATGAGAATGAGCCAGATGCTCAGACCTGTAGTTAATAGAAGCAAGGCAGTTATGACGACATGGGATCATGACTGTGTTAAAGGAAAAAAGCATGAATCAACATCATACACACAATACAGTCACACACTGTTGAAAGGAAACATCAACAGATTGGGAGGAAATGTGTGAAAATGTTAACAGTGGTGATATTCAGTGGATAAGATGTGTTTCTGGATTTTACAGATTTACTCATTTCATTAAAGACATTGACAATCCTTGGGGTGGGGAAGGAAGATGTCATTTGAGGAGGCGGCTGGCCAGGAGGGAAGGAAGCCAGGGCAGGTCTGGAGCAGCAGAAGAGAAGGGACGTGAGGGAATCGCTTTTACATCATATGCAAGTGACATTAACTGCAGAGATAGAAATACAAACCCACTTTTAAAAATGCTCAGCTTTATCACAGAAATGCAATAAAAGCAAGCTGTATTTTTGCAATGAAATTTTACCAGTTTGGCAAAGAACGTGGGAAAATCCGCGAACTCAGACATTGGGTAGGAAAGTAAAACTGGCGCTACCATCCTGGGGATGCCTGTCAGTTTTGAAATGGGCACACCCTTCCATACAGAAATTCTACCCATAGACATTTATTAAGGAAATAATAGCACAAGATGTACACATATACCAGTACACGCATCCTCCACACATGGGGTTGTTGGTTGTAGCACTGTTTGTTACACTGAAAATCTGGAGGCAATCTAATGTCTATTGAAAGCAAGTTGATGAAATAAGTTTGGGTACATTCGATGAAATACTGCACAGTCTTGCCCTAGCTGGTTTGGCTCAGTGGATAGAGCATCGGCCTGTGTGTTGAAAGGTCCCAGGTTCGATTCCAGTCAAGGGCCCATGCCTAGGATCCAGGCTCGATCCCCCGTGTGGGGCATGCAGGAGGCAATCAGTCAATGATTCTCTCTTATCATTGATGTTTTATCTCTCCCTTTCTGAAATCAATATATATAAATATATTTTGTGTGTGTGTCTGTGTGTGTGTGCATATATCCTATATAATAAAAACCCTAATATGCATGGCAAAACGATTGGTTGCTATGATGCACACTGACCACTAGGGGGCAGGAGCTGCCCTTGGTGGTCAGTGCGCTCCCACAGGGTGAGCGCAGCTCAGCCAGGAGCCAGGGTCACCACTGGCAGCGCAGTGGCGGTGGTGGGAGCCTCTCCCACCTCCACTGCAGGTGGGCAGTAAGGAGCGAGGGGTCCTGGACTGTGAGAGCCCAGACTATGAGAGGCATGTCTGATTGCCAGCTTAGGCCCGATCTCATCTCCACCCCTACTTCATGCATGAATTTCAAGCACTGGACCTCTAGTGTATATATGTGTGTGTGTGTATGTGTGTGTGTGTGTGTGTGTGTGTGTGTGTGTGTGTGTGTATATATATATATATATATATATATATAGAGAGAGAGAGAGAGAGAGAGAGAGAGAGAGAGAGAGGGAGAGAATAAGGTAGATTTTTACACATTCAAATTTAAAAAATTCAAGTTGCTGAAACCCGTGTGGCTCAGTGGATAGAGCGTCGGCCTGTGGACTGAAAGGTCCCAGGTTCGATTCCAGTCAAGGGCATGTACCTTGGTTGCAGGCAAGTCCCCAGTAGGGGGTGTGCGGGAGGCAGCTGATGGATGTTTCTCTCTCATCGATGTTTCTAACTTCCTACCCCTCTCCCTTCCTCTCTGTAAAAAAATCAATAAGACATTTTTTTTTAAAATTCAAGTTAATAGTGGTTGCTTCTGGGTCATCGGAGGGATACTTTTGCTTACTTTACAGTAATATACCATAAAAACAATATGGTTATCTCCATGTTTGAAATAAAAGGTACCTGCAAGGCACTGATAGGACTTTGGTGACTGAACATGAGAGCAAGTGACAGGGAGTAAGGGAGCAACTGAGGCACCTGGGGTCCCTGGCTGGTGCCTCAGAGATGAGTAGCCTCGCAGGGCAGAGGGGGCTGTGGGGGAGGCTGAGCTTGGTTCTGGGATATTTTGATAACACACTTTGATGAAGATGTTGGGGGTCCCTGGATACCATGGTGGGGTTCAGTGTGGCTATCAGACATAAGGGGTTGGGGCCTCTTGGGTAGGAACTGCCAAAAGGAAACGTTTGCTACTGAGTAGAAACCCCGTTAACATGGTACAAGCCCCACACATCCTTGATGAGATGATGGAGTAGCAACTCAAGGGCTGGAAAATCAGCCTGCAGGCAAGAGGCATGGCAGAGGCTCAGCTTCCCACTTGAACGTTTCTGCACCAATTGTGTGCATGGGCAGCGAGGCCCAGGCCTGTCTCCCAGCTCAGGGGCAGTCAGAACCTCACACTGCCTTGTTCCTGGCCATCTTTATGGTAACTCCTTCATTTCCCCTCCTGCAGCTATGCCTAGTGAAGAAAGTGGCATTGATGTAAGATATACAACTGCTGCCACGCAGGCCCAACACGTGAGCGCATCTAACCACCCGGAGCCACAAGAGAAGACCCCAGCGCCACGATCAGGTAACTGCTGCTGGTTACCAAGTTCCCGCTCACTTGTAACAAGTAAGCAGTCCCATGTGGACAGCCACTCCTTCGCACAGATTCAGAGACCTTCTTATGAGGCAGCGTGAGATGGTGGGAAAGTTCGGAACAGCAGCAGGAGGAACAAGGGTGAGGATCCTAGTTAGCTCCCTGAGGGCTGTGAAAGCTTAGTGAGCCTTTTCCTCACTGTGCACTCTCATTTCTCACCTGCAAAAGGGGTGGAGTTAAAAACTACCCTGCCTACATCACAGTGAAATAATTATGTACTTTATAAACCATAAAGTGCTATACAAATATAAAGTAGTCTTACTATGAGCTGGTAGTTCTGTGATGATTACAGCAGCCCACGCCCGAAGGCTGAGCTTGTGTTTAGGCTTAGAGAACTTAGTTTCCTGGGGCAGAGTGGGCCTTTATGAATGTGGGCCCAGGGAGGGGGGTGTATTTCCAGCATCTACTGAATAGAGTTATTAAGAGGAAGGTGGGAAATACAGAATGGAAAACAACTGCCTGATGTGTGAGGAAGGCCAGTGTTACCCTACGACATAAGACTCTTTCAGCCGCTGTTGTTGGTCCTAATTGTGGCCCAGCATTCTCCTGTTTAGTAGGCTCTTTCCTCTCCCTTTTGAAACCCTAATCACATGTACCATCTGTGGTGTCCAGTGTGCACTCTGGCCGCTGGCTTTCAAATGGCAGTGAGATCATTTCCCCTGGACCAGGTAGCCCTTTCTTTTTCAGAGCAATTCTTTGGAATCCTGAAAGCAGATTTTACCATCCCAGCTCTGATGGACTCAGAAGATATGAAAGAACAATTTTTGAGTGAGGTGAGATTTCTGCCCACTTCTAATTTTGACCAGATGATTTGACAATGCAAGGCAACACTGTCAAAACCAATATAGGGAGAAAGCTTTGGAAAATTCGCTGATCTGTTCCTACTGCTATCAATTTGGCTCATGTTCCGAGATCTTTTCAGATCTTTTTTTGTAACTTTTGCCAACAATTTTTCTGAGAGCTGGGGGTGGGGGGTGGGGGTAGGAGTAGAGGAAAGGAAAGAGGAAAGGAAAGAGGAGAGGAGAAAGGAAAGGAAAGGAGAGGAGAGGAGAGAGGAGAGGAGAGAGGAGAGGAGAGGGGAGAGGAGAGGAGAGGGGAGGGGAGAGGGGAGAGGAGAGGGGAGAGGAGAGGAGAAAGGAGAGGAGAGGAGAGAGGAGAGGAGAGAGGAGAGGGGAGAGGAAAGGAAAGAGGAGAGGAGAAAGGAAAGGAAAGGAGAGGAGAGGAGAGAGGAGAGGGGAGAGGAGAGGAGAGGGGAGAGGAGAGGAGAGGGGAGGGGAGAGGGGAGAGGAGAGGGGAGAGGAGAGGAGAAAGGAGAGGAGAGGAGAGAGGAGAGGAGAGAGGAGAGGGGAGAGGAGAGGAGAGGGGAGAGGAGAGAGGAGGGGAGAGGGGAGAGGGGAGAGGGGAGAGGAAAGGAGAGAGGAGGGGAGAGAGGAGAGAAGAGAGGAGGGGAGAGGGGAGAGGGGAGAGGAGAGGAGAGGAGAAAGGAGATGAGAGGAGAGAGGAGAGAAGAGGGGAGAGGAGAGGGGAGGGGAGGGGAGGAGAAAGGAAGGAAAAAAGGAAAGGAAGAAAGGGAGGAAAAAAGGAAAGGAAAAAAGGAAGGAAGAACCCCTAGCAGGTTTGGCTCAGTGGACAGAGCGTCAGCCTTTGGACTGAAGGATCCTCGGTTCAATTCCAGTCAAGGGCACATACCTCGGTTGCAGGCTTGATCCTAGGTTCCAGTTGGGGTGTGTGCAGAGGCACCCAATTTATGTGTCTTTGTCACATCAATATTTCTCTGTCTCTCCCTCTCTCTTAAAAATTCTCGGGTGAGGATTAATACATATGCACATACACAAATTTAAGGCAGCATAGTCAGAAGGATCTGAATTTGGGTCTTGGCTTTCTACTTAATTGTGGTGACCTTAGGCAAGTAACTTAATTTTTCTGAGTCTTAGTTTCCTCATACATTAGGAACAACAGTACCTAACTCATATGGTTGGTACTAGAGTACATGAAATATTCCAAGTGCTTAGCAAATTGGCACATAGTAAATGCTCAATAAATATAAACTTTAGCTATTATCAATATTATTATTGTTCTAAATATACATTTCTTCCAGGAGTTTTTTCTCCTTGTTCTTTTAAAGTACTAGTATGTGAGAGATGGCAGATTGTCAAGAGGAAGAATTATTCCTAACTATTGTGACAAAAGCCTCAAGCTGATTTCGAATATGGCCTAAGGGCACGTATTTCAGTTATATCAGATAATCATATGTCAGAGCCAGAGAGCTCATTATGGGGCATCCAGCCCAAACCATAACTTTACAGACTGGCATATATCTTGTAGATTATTGCAATTTACTCACAGGACAAAGAAAGAACACCTAGGCAATTTATTCTAAAATCTCAAAAACTCAGATTTCTAGAAAGAATTGTGGTGTGTGTGTGTGTGTGTGTGTGTGTGTGTGTGTCTGCCAGGGAATGGGGAAGGGCACTGGTGAGCTTTTAGTGCATTTCATTATTGAAGAAAGAACAGGTACAAAAGATGCCAATTTCAGCGTCTGAATCTTTTTTTTTTTTTAGTAAAAGTCCAAGTAACTTAAGACGACAGTGTTGAATATCAGCTCCATAAATATCAAGGATTTTTTTTTGGCGAGGGGTGGTGGTGGTGAGGATAGGGAGACCAAACCAGAAGCAATCTACCTTCTGTCTTAAATTAAAACCAATGATAGGAAGGTTGGGGTCCAAATGGAGAATTCCATTTTCTGGCCACCTTTGTTGGAATGTATCTATCCCATATTAATGGAGAGAATGTCTGTCTTGCAGATTTAAAGGATGAGATTGGTAAGGACAAGGTGTGAATGAGAAAGGTAGAATATATATCATTAGTTTTAGCAGCATATAAAATTCCACACAGAAGACAGATACCTGTAGCCGACTTATCCCAGTTCCAGGGACACAGAGAAACATTGTCACAAACACACACTGTGCTCAGAGCTTGATAGGGACTGGTGGTTGTTAACCCTGCTGAGGTTAGAATCCCTGGGGAAGTTAAAGAAAAGCATGGCTCCAGTCCTCAGAGACAGTCTATGGAATTGGTCAGTGGAGGAACTCGAAGGCAGCCCTGCTGTGTGTGTGTGTGTGTGTGTGTGTGTGTGTGTGTGTGTAAGTTCTGCAGTGATTCTGATGAACAGTCCCTGTTGAGAAGCACTGATTAAATCATTTGTTTTAGCCTCCTTTGCCATCAAACTTTCTTTGTTGGCTGGGGTGTTGGAAAGGGCCTAACTGATTTATGTGCCTTCCCATTGGTGACAGTGTAGGATAGAGACAAGACAGTAATAAGTTTTTCTCTTTTTGATGTTTCAGATCCATGAAGTCTTGAAGCAAACGTTAGGAGATGAGCAATTCAGATTGAAATGGGTTGGCTTTGAAGTAAATAAAAAATAGCGCATGTCTACTGATCTGCAGTCTCCTTCTCACACAGTCTTCTCTGAGTTTTGAGTACATTTTCACTTTTTAATTCCAAGGAATTAAGAATGAGAAATAACTCCACATATGTGAAGAGGCTAACTGTGGAACTCAGACCTCCACCAGCACAAAAGAAAATGTCATATGCAACTGGTATGAAACAAGGGAAGGTGGAGGTATTTGGGAACAATGACACTGAGAATGACAAGCAAACAAGAACAACAACAAAATAAATAAAAAAAGGAAACAAAACCCAAATCCTGAAACAAACCCCATTAATCTCTGGGGAACTAAGGACAGTAGTGGTTTGGGAAGCCAAATGGGGCCATAGTTCCAAATACAGGGGCTGCTTTCTTTACCAGTGACAATCTATTAAAGGGATTTTCAGTTCTCCAGAATGAGAAGCTCTCTGGGATCTTATCACAAAACCATCCTGTATGTTAATGCTATCTGCCCTAAATCTAAATATTTCTTACCTGTAAGTTGGGAAATTCAAAGACATTGTTTTTAATGTTAAAATATACATTCAGAATAATGTTCCTGCATATATATATATATATTTTGTGGTCTTTCTCCAGGTGTCCTAATCACCCAGATATACATGCAAGAAATAAGAAAGTAATATGTCACATACCATAGCAACTTTAGTCTGAAATGTTTAAAGTTAAAGTTTATTTGAATTCTTTGTAAGATTATCAATAAAAGACCTCAAACGTATCTATATCTGTACATGTACAAGAACCATCAAAAATTATTTACAGAACAAAAATAAATCTTCTTTAGAACAAACCCAGGTAATGAAATGCAGATATGGATCTCACATGTGGAACAATCTAAGTGCTACCAGCACAAAAATATGGCTTTAAAAATAAAATAAAATCTTGGGTTTTGTTTTTCTAAGGTGTATTTCTCTTTCTTGAAATAAAAAATAAATTATTTAGAACTATCATTGTAAAATAGTCATGTGTATTAACACACTTTTATTAAGGCCCTGAAGATGAAAAAAGGAAAAGCCAATTTAAAAGGTAAATTCCTCACAGGTGTGATTCAGGTTAATGTGCTGCTGTCTGCTTGAGTTATTTTAATGTAACTAGGAAATGTCTAAGCACCAGTCAAAACTTAAGCTTTGCTATTTATTTCAACTTCTCTGCAGGACAGGGGTTACTGACTCACTTAGCATTTAATCTTTTGGTGAACCGGAAATTAAAATTTTTCTCTTGGGAGTTTAGAAATGATGCAGATATGCTATTTATACACAAATGTGTACCCCCACACAGATGATGGAGGCTCCTAAAACACAGCTTCTGTGTTAATCTTTCTACAGCAGGTACATCTGGTTCTAGGTCCCAAACTGAAAAATTCCCTAGGGAAAAATGAGGGCATTTGATTGAAAAATAACTGAGTAGGAAATTAAAATGCATAATGAAATTTGGGCAAAAACTACCATTTTGCTTTCCTTGGGTGGCTTATTGCATTTGCCAAGTACAGCTGGGTTTGTTATGCAAACACCTGAGGACTAACTGATCAGGAACCAAAGCTGCTTCTTTCTGGATCCCACTGATCTTCACTGATCTGAATTCAGATCAGTGAGATTCAACTGTCTTTCTATGACACCCTGAGGTATCAATAACGAAACCTAGGGTTCTTGAGACAATATCAAATCAATTTCAAATTAATATATATATGTGTGTGTATATATGTGTGTGTATATATACACACACACAACACATACGGTACTTTTTTAAAGAGAGAGAACCACTGTCATAACATCTAATAAATGAGAATAAAATCTAAACAACCCAAGAAAGTTTGGGAATCACTGCTCTGTAGGTGGATTGACATTCAGAAAGAGGAAGCTCCAGGATTTGTGTTTTGTGTGGATGTGCACACGGTGTCTGCAGAAACTGTCTCTCCACATATTTATGTATTTTAAGTGTGGGCAAGGCTGTGAATCAGGAGGCTGATTCCTTGAACTTCTGGGCTACTGAAAAGGCTGCTGTGCACAGATCCCCTTTTGGATCATGTTATCTTCCTTGGGTTCTTTCACTCCTCATGACATATTTATCGTATCTCATGCAAATTTCATCACTGTTGTCTTTCTTAAACTCAAGAGCTCCATAACTGGGTCATGACCACAAGAGAATGCTTTTGGAACTTAAGCAATCACTCAAACACAGAAAGAGATTCTATTTAAAAATTCAACAGCCCAGTATATCTTACTTAAAAAAAACACACACACAAAAAAACTGCCCTCGCTAGTTTGGCTGAGTGGATAGAATGTCAGCCTGTGGACTGAAGGGTCCCAGGTTTGATTCCAGTCAAGAGCACAAGCCTAAATTGGGGGCTCGATCTCCAGTATGGGGCATGCAGGAGGCAGCCAATCAATGTTTCTAACTCCCTCTCCCTTCCTCTCTGAAATCAATAAAAATATATATTTAAAAAAACTAGTAAAATAGGTCTTTCCAATTGACATATCAATAAAAACAAATTCTTGGCCCCCAGGGGTGGGAAGGCAACGGTTTACTGTTGGGGCAAACAGGAGGTTTCACTGCTAGACTTGAAAGGGGAAGGTGACGGGAGAGGAAAGCCCCTTCCAGTCTGCAGGAGAAGGTGGCCTCCAAAGGTATGGCTGAAAAGTCAGCGAAGCTGTGGTATGGGCTTCGGAGGTGCTGAGTCAGGCCCAGTGACAAAGTCCAGTCTGGTGGCAAGACTAGGGCTCAGA
Source organism: Antrozous pallidus (assembly GCA_027563665.1). NCBI lineage: Eukaryota > Metazoa > Chordata > Mammalia > Chiroptera > Vespertilionidae > Antrozous > Antrozous pallidus. Next base: position 22,366,743 of record CM050527.1, on the reverse strand, counting down.
GGCATATGGGACTTGGTCATCCTGAAGAGGGTTCCTTCCCCAAATTCAATCCCACAACCAGACTTCTCAGGAACTCCCAGCTGGAGATAACTAGAGCTAAACCTAATGGAAGGAACACAAACTCCAATGCAAGCTCACTTGATGGCAACTGGCTCACTCTGGGGCTTCCAAAACAGAACTGCTCCCAACCTGGTATACCTCTGGGGACAGGGTGGACAGGATTGCAGATCCACAAGCAAAGACCACAGGTAGACTAGGATGTGAGAAGCCTGACTTCTGAAGTCAAGCTCATTCTCAAGGGTATACAGAGGTCATGACAGAAAATTCTGCTTTCCCTTGCCCTATCTGATAGAATCACAGGGAAAGGTGGAAGGAGCCCAGAAAAAGCTAATTCTGACCAACTCGATATCAAGGGGAAAAAGCCAAAAGCTACAGCAACATGGTTACCTCATTTTGCTATCTTTCTTGCCGACAGATTGCCCCAGACCTCAACAGCACCTGGGTGATAGAGCCCGGCACACAGATTGTGCTCGAGTTGCCTAGTTACAACCTCCCCTTAGTATACTGTAGAGACTCAGGGAATATGATGACTTGATGGAAATGTAACTCCTTTGGCCCACTGATATAAGAGGGGAATATGAAGCTCTTTTCCTGAATCCTATCAGCACTGTTCTTGTCAATAGCCACGTTTGGTTGGTAGTGGGACAAGCTAAACTTGGTAAGCATGCCCCTGACCTCCAAATTCCACACAATCCTGTACTCTGCAGTGCACACAACGTGGCAATGTGCTGGGTAGAAGTGCAAGGCCGGGCCCTCTCAGTCCACCCGCTTCTTCCCTATGTCTCTCCTCCCAATAGCACAGAGGCTGGCACCTATGGGGGCCGAGCAAGGCCAATGAAGCTAACCTCCTTAAAGTCAGCTGTTGCTGCCTTCTTCAGAGTTGAGAAAAAAACCTTTCAGAATAAGCTCAGAAAAATATTTGTATAGAAACAGGCTCAAAGGATAATCTAACATTTAACATCTGGCAACAACTCTGAACTTCTAGCTTATGTCTAACTTTATTATTTTTTATTCTCCTCATTCCAGATAACCTGATATTATCCAGAGGGCTGCATAATCTACCCAAACATTTGGGCATTTAGTCTTCCAAAGTAAGCAAGCTCTAAGGAGCTCCCACATGCCAACAAGATAAACTGCATCCACCAAAAACCCATTTGATGTTTTGTGTCTAGGCCCCCAGGACAGGTACGTTTATCAGCCTTCTGTAACCCATAACCAGCATCCGAGAGCTTCCGAACCTCAAGCAGCACATCACCCATGTTACATTCGTAAGGCCCTTGACACCAACTCTTACAGGTTTTCTGCAGCACGGCTGAAGGCCTTTTACGAAGAATGAATTACAATTGAACCTGGCTAGAGCTGAGAGACAGCGGACCTGTGTCTATGTTACCCTCTCCCAACAAAAGGCACTACTGCAGAACTCCCCCCCCATTTAAATAAGTGATTTGACTACAGTGTGCCCTCATCTTGGAGGAGAGAGAAGAATTTGTGAAATAACTATCAAGGGTCAAGAAAATACATGGGTACCAAACACGTGGGCATGAGGCCTGCAGATCAGATAAGCACTGTGAGAAACTCCTGTTTGAGATTTCTGACTGGCACAACTGGGAGTATTATGAAGGGAAATGCTTTAAAAGTTCGTGGGTTGGGGAGGCTGCTGAGATACAAGGACCAACACAGAGACCCACCTGAGAGAGGGCAGCGCTGAGGTGTCAGAACGTAAGCTGGGGCACAGAGGAAGGGACTGGAAGCCGCTGTTGAGGCTTCACTCAAAAGAGGACCCAATAGATAAACGCTCTCCTGTTGACTTCCAAATGTTCTGTTTTGTGGAAACACTCATTCCTGCACAGGGCTCCCTCCGGTCTTTCTCTCCCCACTCCTTTTTTCCTTTTTAAAAATTTCCTTAAAGTTTATCATTTGAAAGAGCATTAACTAGAGAAATGTTCTCTGCCAAATTAAACAACTGCTTATATCTTGCTTAAAGAGATTCAACACCCTTTTAACATTATATCTCACAGCATAGAAGGCATGAACGAGTTCTATTTGTGTGGTTATATGTACACATGTGTGAATAAATATGTATATATATTTGTATATATAATGGCTAACATGTAACATTCTATGCTTCTGATAATCAGGGTGGCATTCAAGATGACAATTCACACCTTTGGAAAAAAGGAAACCAATCAGCTTCCACGACTGTTTCTGTCCTACACTAAAGCCAAGGATGACTACTGGTGAGACAGTAATTACTGACGATCTACCGAGAGCATGGGGGCAACACACGGAACACGCTGCCCCCCATTTTGGGTTTCTTTTCTTACAAGAGGAGTCATCACTTTTCAGAGTGACGCTTCAGATTTGGATTTTCTTCCCAAATTTTACTTAGGTAATTAAAGGAGCAACTTAAAAGTTAAAGATTGAGATAAGATTACCCTGCCTAGAGATATGCTAGTATAATGAATAAAATCTTTATTCCAAATAAAAATTATAATTTACAAATAGAAAATGTTTTCTTTTTAAATAGGAAGTAGAGACTCCTGCTAGGGTATGGTTAGCCCTTTTCTGTGCGGAAGAAAGGGTGTCTGTTTTGGATGATTTATGGACAGTATATTGGAAGAATCTCTCCAGGGGAGAGTAAGCTCTGTTGGTGACACTGCTGTCACCATGGGGGAGGGAAGGGCAGAGCGTGTGGGAAGGTGGAGATGGTGTGTAGACACACAAATATTTATAGTTTTGTAAACTCTAAAGAGGAAAGAGAACACCCTTTATTACAACTGGGGTAAAAAAAACAACCCCCTATCTAAAATGGAAAATTCCCATCTGCTACAAACAGATGGGATAAAACATCAACAGGAGTTCAATAGAACTCCCTTCTAAAGTCCAGTTTTGATGCAAGAGCTCTCATCTGTGTCCTCTGAAGCAGCGTGTCCCCAAAGTGGAGTAGCTGTCCATCCAGAGCCAGTCTTGGTTGATCAGTGGGACTAAATGTTTAGTTTAGACCTTAATATTTGCATGTTTTCCTAAAGAACTAGGGGGCCGGAGTGAGATTTTTTTAAACTGGCAGATGAACCCCTGAAAAATTCATTCTGACAATGTTCTATTGTACGTCGTGCGCTTCTACCAGACAGACAGACACTGGGTCTCTACCTACTGACCCACTGGGCTCATTTCTCACTCATACAACTAACAACTGCAGTGCTTTCAACAAGAGGAAAACAATAATAAAAATAGCAATAATTAAAAAGGTAATCTACATTATTAATTTCCTTTGGGTATATTACAGTGGTATTTTCTGTACATGGCCCAGAACTAAGTTCCCTATGTACACAGAGACATGGGGGGAAAGCATCGACCTCGGAAGTCTTCGCCTTATGCCCTGAAAGACAAGGTTCTTTTTCAATTGAGAGCTTCTCACCTCACTGCTGTTCTGAAGTAGCAATATTCTGTAAACCTGGTGGGGTTGGGGGAAGGGCAGGGGACAGGAGAGCGGGGACATTTCCTTCTGTCTCCTCCCACAGTCTGTCTAGTCACCAAGGCCGTCAGCAGCTGCTGTTTTTGAATTCACCATTCTCCGTGATGGAAAGCTTGGTGGGGTTGGTGGGAGAGAGGCCATTTCGGACCTGCATGCTGTACCGCTCCTTCACCTGGGTCAGTGCGCTCATCAGTCTGGTGTTGGCCGAATCCAGAGACACGATCCGTTTTTCCTACAACACACCAATCATGGCTTTATTCCGGCTCCACACAGGAAATCACATCATAATACGCTTTAGAATGACTGTTCTAACGCTTTCTATCACACTGCTGCACACATGATGCTTTTTGGATCAATGGAACGTCTCTGCCTCTTTCTGCACACCGAGACCAATGGGTCTGTGCTTATTATCTTTTTTGTCCTGTCAGCATAGCAGGATGTGTTATTAATAATCCCTCAGGACACTAAGATATCATGGTAAAGTGATACCAAGTGTTACTTCAGACTATGCAACACAGGGTCAAGCTGCCTGACTGTATCAAGTGCTTTTGGTCAAATGTAAAACATGGACATTAGATGGCAAAGAAAGAAGCACCAGAGGTTTCATTTCACAGAGAAGTGCAAGTGACCCGTGGGTCCTTAGCCCCCAAAGAGGGCACATCAGTCGTGTTTGCAGAGAACTCACACTGTGCTCAAGATAAAAACAACACATGGTGGCAGTTTATAGTCACCAACAAAGTGAGGATGCAACACGCAAGAGGGGGGGAAGCAGCCAAAAGCTCAGGCCAGGGAGTTACTTGGATACAGGTAGGGAGGTGTGGCCGAGAGGGGTGCCATAAACATAACACATGAAAACAAACAGAGAACACAAGCTCCTGGACTCATTCCAGCTCAGAGTTACTCCAGGAAAGCTACCCGACATGGAGAGTGCTTTCATTTTAGTTTTGAGCCTCTGAAAAACAACACCACACGCTTTAGAACCAGTATTTTGGAGCCAAAGGTGTTGAATACACACACATTAAAAAAAAAAAAAAAAAAGAAAACAAAAGAAAAAAAACCTGAGGGGGGAGAAAAAGCCCCACTCGCCCCTCAAAAAAACATCTCAAGAAAAATAGGGCCATCTAAATTAAAAAAAAAAATCACCCTACCAGTGAGGTAAATCATTCCAGAAGTTAATGCCAAGAAGAGCGAGCTTTGCTTATGCTCATGAAATTAAAAAGAAAATAGCAAATGAGGAACAATGCCCAAAGCCAAAAGGAGCTTTCCTACCCCAGAAGCTTCTGCATTTATGGGGAAAAGTGTGGTAAGGTGAGTCACGGTCAGGCTTGGAGAGGACAGCACTGAGGCTTTGGCGCTGGCTCCTTGCTGTTGAAGCCAGCAACACAGGGCCTACGGGGGCTCTGTGGGAAACTCACTGCAGCGGATACAGAGTAAAGACCACTGCCCAGGAGTGGTGGGGGAAGGGTGATTTAGGTAAAAGTACAGACACAGCATCAAATGACCCTTCCGTACTCTGGGGTGGAGCAGGGATCTGTAAGGCAGCAGTGTGGTGGTCATAGTTCTAATAGTATAGAAAACAAAACCCAGCTCATGCTTACTATCATTAAAAAAAAAATCTTCCTTTTCCTGATGGAAAACTCAGGAGGTAAGATACCCCAAATCAGCATTATTAACTAACCACTAATCTAATATGCTTTTGACATTGGAAGGTGAGTATCTTGTTGGAAGGACAGGCAAAACTCAAAGAAAGAAAGATCAATGAGGCTTTAAAAAATGATAATAATTTAAAAAAATTACAGCCACTGGAACTTACTGGGATAATAAGTATAGATCTTTTTCAAATCAGTCAGTTGGTAAGGACTGGTCCATGGTTATTAAAAAATTAAGGACTGGGAGCCAAATCTGATGTTTTATCTTATGATCCCTACACAGAAAAACATAATTTCTTGAAATAATGAAAAAAGATAATTCAACATTAGGCTAATCTGTAAGGCCCCAATACTAAGGAATATTCATTATACTAGCATATTTCTAGGATTTTCCAGGCTTATAAAAAAAATTAGGCATTATAAAACATCATTTGATTCTTAAAGGGTTACAAAGAGGTTTAGAATGATTGTAATTATTTATTAACTATGAGAGTAATAACAGAAGCCAAACAACTCCTCTCCCCGAAAACGATAAAAGTTTCTAAGTGGAAACTTTTGTAATTCCCCTCACTGCCAACTTCTCAAAATAAAACAAAAAGTAAAGGGGAAAAAATCAAGTAGGGACTTTGGAAGCTCATGTTTAGTTGACAAAAGATGCTCTGACATTGTGGTTCTGCCTGGATTGAAAGACAGAACAATCTGATCCAGGCCTGACAGGAAGGATGTCAAGGGTGGGGAGTCAGGAGCTGGAATGTGTAGGAGGCCAGTGCACTGGGCCAGGGCTGGGAACTGCTCGGCTAGAGAACGACAGGGTTTACTTGCCTGTTTGAATAATCTCATCTCCATTTAGGACCTGTAATTTAACACAGTGGAGGTATCACTTGCAACAGTACCTAGGCAGCTGCTTGCTTCTCAGAAGAGGAAGCCCTTCTCTGTTCTCCATCTGAGTCACATGGAGAGATCCTAGAGGGAGGTGAAAGGTGGCACAGTCCCTGGACTGATGTTTGAGAAATGGTCCCTTAGTACCATCACTAGGCTCCCCATGGCCGTGCTACAAGGTCCAGGATGACGTACCCCGCCCTCACCAATGGAGTGCTCATCCTCCCCCTTCCAGTTAGAAAGTGGCTGGCCCAGGCTGGCCTTGCGGCATGAACTGACTCTAGAAGATGGAGAGGTTGAATTCAGTGACAAGCCTTTCCTGTGAGACAAAGGGCTGCTGAGAGAGATGAAAACCAGTTCACTGGGCATCTGGCATAGCATTTTGGGAAATGCTGGCTCAACTCTAGTATAAGGAAAGATACTGTATTCATTTCAGAATGTTTTTTCTACTAGTGGCACCAAGCCATTCATTACAAAGGAAAAAGGATGTTCACAGTCTCTTGCTATAATAATATTTTAATGTATCAGTAAGACAATAGCTGGGACTGGGAAACCTACTTTTTAAGGAGATTATAATTTTTCAAAAACTGACTTTAGTGTCTGATTTGCGCTGTGCATGGTACAGTGGTTTCCACATGTGCTCTAGTGGATTTTCCCAGTATTCTTTGGGAATCCACACTGGGCATCTGGTCGAAGAAGTAGTATACAGTAATGCCTATGTTGGAATTGGCAATTGATTACATTCAGCTAGCTTTGGTGTCATGCGACCTAATATTTGAGAGTGGTTGTTATTGTTGAGTGGTCAGTAGGAGCAGCTAGAAACTGATCTATAAAAGGTACCTCTGGTTTCACCAAAGTAGTCATGGAATCAAACCATTTGAACACCAATGTCGTGAGGGATGGACACAAAATATTATCTAATTGAGCTAATATTATCACAAGTCTGGTGCACAGAGGGTAATATTTCTTCCATTCTGATCAGTGCCACACTACTGGTTAACATACAGAAAGTCGTTGTTTTCCAGAGCATTTGAGCCCTGATAAATTCAATTCCTTCTCTCGCTTTCATCTTCTAGCCTAGGGCTCCTGCTGCATACCAGTCATCTTGCCCCAGATGTCAAAACAGGGGCTGGGGTGAGTTAACAATGAGAAGCTGATGATGAAGCTGTGTGGATGAACAACCGAGAAAAGGGCAATCCTGCATGCAGAGCCACCACTATGACACAGCCACGCTCCCTCTGCTTCAGGCTAACACAATGTCAGGCCGGCTGAAATTATTAAAACGGTCTGTTGTATCTTATTGGAACTAAAACCTCTCCTGGTGTGGTTATTAGAACTCTCCCTGCTTTATACTGCCATATTGAAAATTCCAAAGTGAAAACTTACCAACACTAGTTTTCCTGACTAACTTGCCCTCTTTTTTCAGGCTGTTTCTCTTAAGCCTTTGGGATGAGTTTTTATAGTACACAGCGAGATGGCCTTGTCTCCACTACTCTTCCCTCACTCACCCTGGGGACCCCTGAAAATCTTTGTTTTTAAAGGACCATGTAAGATAATTAGAGCAGAAGTTTCTTCTGCTACTTAGGAGGTCTAAATAGCCAGAAACTACAGTTTAAGAGACCAAAATATTTTGGGAACTATGCTGACAAGAGAGCATCACTCAACTTCCAGGTCAGGTGTCTCTGAAGGAGTACGAGGCCATGGAGCATTCTTCCAATGGCTGTGCTTTCAGCTTCACTCCCAGTGCCTTTAAAAACAACTCCTACCCAGCACCTAGACTGCTGGTGGCAAGGGCACATTTCTGAACAATGGGGGCTCTAACACAGCCTGACGTGCAGAGAAGAGAGCAGAACATGAAGTCCTTGCTCCCAACTTTATTTTACAGTTGAGTGATATGGTATGTACTTAAGGGTGAGAAACGCACACCTGACTGGGTTGTCTTCAGGCAGGTGACACACTCAGTGGGTAGACTAGACGGTCTCAAAACCTCACCTGCCTTTTGTGATTTGTTTCGTCCTAAGACATACAACTAGATGTTGCACTGATAAAATAAAAAGAATTAAGAAACACTTTCTGCCTGCTGGATTTTGTTCTGAACACTGATGTGTCCCTGCCTCTTGGCAGTCATCACATCATTGCTGTCACAGGTATAGAGTGAGCAAAGGCCCAGACTGATTTCATCAATCGAAAGAGGCTCTCTAAGCACAGCTAACAACCAAGCAAATTCCAAGCATCAATGCCAAGCCTTGAAACAAAGGTATAAGGAAGGGTACCTTTGACAACCTTGTCTCTCCCCTACATTTGGGGGCTAGAGGTTGATGGCACAGTGGACGTGACTGACAAGACCGTGAACATCACAGCCAAGCAATGGTCAGTGGAGGTCACAAGCCAGACACATGCAGTTACTTTTCACAGCTATTCCCTTAGAGAATGCCCTACTTTCCATAAGGAAAGAAGTAAAGCCCATCATGCACTAGGTTGAGATCTATCAAGCAACTGTACTAAGCACACTCATACTTTGCTGGATTAACAGACTTGTCACTAGTAAAAGAAAGGATAAGTGAGAGATCATATAGATATCTTCAAAAGTTAATGGTGAGAACTTCCAGTGACCCATTTTCCAGTACATGCCTTGGCTTGCACGAGGGATGGGAAGTCAGGAAATAACAGTTATTATAAACAAGTGCCTTCCACCAGATTCCGAGCCTGCCTACCTGTGCATCGATTATTTTCTGCTTTGCATCAATAACTGCTTGCATCTCAGCATGATCTTTCTTCAATTCCTCTTCCACAGCCATTAGCCTAGAAAGTGGCAGGAAGGACATTTCAGCAACTTCAAAGAGAGGACTTCATAACGAACGCAGAGGACAAGAAATCCAAATTCATCCTAGCTCAATATTTCCACTTCATCCCAATCAGAGATCTAAAACCGTGTACTCTTTCTTCTCTCCTACCTTGGAAGACACCCAATGTTAGTTTCTCTATCTGTGACTAGGTCACTCACATTTTCATCTCCTCGGGACAGTATTTCCATGATGACTTCTTCCCTCAGATCCCTCAGCACAACTCATTTCATCTTAAAATATCAAACCAGTCAATAAAAACCCAACAACTTCCTCTTAATCTCAAGTTACCCTGTGACAGCTATCCACTCTGTTCTCTGCACAGGTTGGTTCTCAAAGAGGACGCTATACTTAGTGGGTCTAGTTTCTTTCTCATCCACCATTTACATCTCACCCCACTGATGTCTAAACCCCATCAAACTGCCCTCAGCAAGACTGTATGGCTGAAACAACAGACTGCCTCTATCTTCAGTTTACCTGACCGTCCACAGCTTTTGACAAGATGGGAGCACAGTGGTTGTTGAGCATGGACTCTGGAGCTTGAGCCTGGTTTCAAATCTTGGTTGCACTGTTAGGTGACCATGGGCAAGTGACTTAACCTGTTGCTTATTTCTTTTATTTGTAAAATGAGAATAGTAATATCCTACCTCAGATACCTCAGACGATGTCATAAAACAAATAATTACTAATAGATTAAGGAATCTGTAAAGCACTCAGAAGTGAGCCAGGCCCACAGTAAGTGCGATGTGAGTGTTGGGTGAATTAACATTCCCTTAGTCTCCACTAACATCCTTGACACTCTCTTCTCTTGGTTCTCTGGCACTAGCCAAGAGGAACTTCCTTCCCTGTTTTTGGAACTTTTGTGGAAAACTAAGTTAGTCTTGGACACTGTATACTCAGGTTTTTAAAACCCAGTTCTCCTCTAAAGCCTCTCAAGTGCATTATGATGTTTTTATTTTTCCTCATTGTTAAAATGAAAGAAAACAGACCACCTCTGTCTTCAAAGGAAGTGCACAGAGGTCTCCCACTTGGAAAATTTAAGAGACAGAGGCAGTCATCACCTTTGTACTAAGTACCACAAGCATATGCGGAGTTGCAAGTGGCACTGCTGCAGTTTCTTGAAGAGTCTCTGGTTCCTGGTTCCACCTCTTTGTGTGCCTGGCTACCCACCCCCTGTGTGCCGTGTGACCCTCTAACCTGCTGATGATGCTCTTCATCTGGCTGTCCTTCTCCTCTTGCTGCCGGCGCAACCGCTCCTCGCTGTCCTCCAGCCGGGCCTTGTACTCCAGCAGCAGCTTCTGCATCTGCTGCTCCTGCACCAGCAGCCGACGCTCATACTCCTCTAGCCTCCGGCTGGACACTCGCAGGCGCTCCTTCAGTTTAGTGATTTCCTGTTCATACTAGAGGACAGAAAAAGGAGTTACACAAGTTGTAGAATCAGTGATTTGCTTTTGAAAAAAGAAACCCTCTGAGGCAAGGTAGCTGGATATCGTCTGAGCTGCCATCCCACCTATTGCTGATGTTCTTGAAAATTACCAACAGGCACAAATGAGAATGGAGCTCTGCCCTCCACCTAAAATCACATTTATATTGTTAACTTGGCATTCCAAATCTATATATTAATGTGTCTCTCTCCACATTAAACTACCAGCTCCTGCAAGCCTCATCCAAACTGTGATGGCATCAAATAGCAGTAGGAAAATAAAATGGTCAAGCACTCAGAAGCCTGACAAATCATTTAAAATGAGCCAAAGCCAGTTGTTGACAAGAGAAAGGTTCTGTCATTGCCTGTACTATAGGATCTCAGACCGAGCTCAGCTCATTGTTCCTTCACTCTACTAGAGTCAGCCCTGTAGAAAACACCCAACATTCTGCAATGTTAAGCATTACTAAACAAGTAACTAGAAATTTATGGCAAAGTAGACTATTGCTTCTTTCTCCTCAATTAGAAAAGTATAAAATATTCAGGTCACAAGCATTAAGCCAAAGGCCTACAAGTACTTTAGGGCTGATGGACACTGCCTCTTGGCCCTTTTTCATGACGTGGTTCACCTGTCCAATTGAGTTCTTCTTTCTCAACACACAGGTCTGTTTTCTCGCAAAAGCTTTATATAAGTAAAGCTTTATATAATTCAATTGGTTACATAGCCCTTTCTTGTATTGAAGTTGCTGGGTGTGAGGTTTGAGAAATTGTCAAATTTCTAGCAAGGTGAGAAGCATAAGCTTTGTTAAAGATGGTCTACATAAATTCATTAGGAATTAGTAATAAGTCTGTACAATAATTTGTAGAATGGAATCTATTTTCACATAATGTTTCATTTAATTGACAATCAGACAATTAGCTTCCTCAACAACATGGTCCTAAATAATGACTCAATCCAGAAGGTCAAGGCGATAATTTTTAGGACAGTTTGAAGAGGGAGACTGCATCAATGAGCATGTTTCGGGTCTTGCTGATAGGTAAGCAGAAACTAGCTGTCTGGTTCTTAATCAAATAAGATAATGCTATACATGGTGTCAAGTTCTTATTTGGTAATTTTTTTCCATGTCAACTTAAAAAAAAAAACTGAGTCAATAGATATCTTTTAAAAAAATCATCTATAAGACCAAAAGTTCTTTATCTAGAAAAGACAAAAAGAAAACAAACAAAAAATCATTATCAAGATAGAGAAAGGAAGTCTAGTCTAAGGGAAATTTTGGTTTTGGATGAAGCGTACCAACCAGTTTATAGAAACACTATAAGTGCCTAAAATTACTAGAAACTTAGAGTATTCTCCCAATTAAGGCAATCTACATTAAAAAAAAAAAATAGAGCTGGTGCCCTCCCCGCCAGTTTAATGGACATTTTCTGTGCATTTCCACATGAGGACACTACTAGTTATTATTCATAGATATGTACACAATGGTTAACATAAGAGGTGGAGCTGAAGCTGGGGAGAGGCAGAGCAGGTCCTTGGCTAGACAGCCCTTTTGTGGCCTATCACTGTGGGGCAATACATCAATAAACACAGCTTTGTTTCTACCTTCTCAGCATGCTTGGCTTCATCTTGATTTTGCTCAGTTTCTTCCACATCCTCTTCATACTGCCCATTGTTCAGAACCCAGGCTGCTGTCCTCTCTACTGGGGACATTGTGGCAGAGTCCACAGGTGACTGAACCTGCATCAGAAATACTTATTAGCATCCCCCAAGACAGTTCATCCACTAGTTATGTTTCACAAAGAGAACTATTGTTGGAAGACATAACTATGATCCCTGTTTTCTATTATTCAACAGTAGTTTGAGTTAAAGGAGCCACCAAAGCTAATAACAACTTCACTGTTTAGAACTTGTTACATCAAGGCAGCTAATTCAATAGCTTTCTGCTTTATACAAGTTAACAAGATGTTGCTTGAATAAATTTCTTTCCCTGTGATTTGTTATGCTGTTGAGTATTTCTATATGTACTGCAAACTAACAATACTCCTAAGAACACACTAAGGAGAAACTTCAGCCCCTAAGAACATATTGAAAACAGCCATTCCTTAGGGTAATCTCAGCTTTAACTGTTAAATGAGAAGCCATAAAAATAAGAGTGTTTTCATTCCATTGGTGATGGTGGTAGCTACCATATCTCCAGGATTAACAATGTCCAATGAATTATGAGAGATTGTACGATGGGAACTGGGCATTCATGTCTATTCCTATTTTATTGGTTGAATATGATTTTCAACCACTTCCTAATATATCCTAGCACTTTCTGTGGCATATGGTAGGTAGTAAATAACTGTTGAAAAAATAAGTGACCAATATTAATGATAAAACCTTTACACAATAATAAAGAGATGGAAAAGTAATACTGAACAAATCAAAATTAGCTATTGTGTTAGACTTGAAGAAAATAGAGGTGATTTTTGTTTCAAAATTATTTTTTGTTGTAATATATTCTTCATATGAAAAAAAAAACACAACTATATTGTTTACATTTTTTTCTATTGGCCTTGTGTGTGTTGGTCTTATTTCCAAATTAGACTGTCAATATTTGAGTTATTTATTAAGTAATACTCTAGACAGAATTATTATAATTTACTAAAGGCCCGGTGCACGAAATTTGTGCACAGGGAGTGGGGAGCGTTCCTCAGCCCAGCCTGCACCCTCTCCAATCTGGAACCCCTCGAGGGATGTCTGACTGCCCATTTAGGCCCGATCCTGGTAGGATCGGGCCTAAACGGGCAGTTGTACATCCTTTTCACAATCCAGGACTGCTGGCTCCCAACTGCTTGCCTCCCTGCCTCCCTGATTGCCCCTAACAGCTTCTGCCTGCCAGCCTAATCACCCCATAATTGATGTCTAACTGCTCCCAACAGCCTGTTTGCCCCCAACTCCCCTCCTCTGCCGGCCTGGTCACCCCTAACTGCCTTCTCCTGCAGCCTTGATTACCCCCAACTGCCCTCCCTTGCAGGTCTGGTTCCTCCTAATTGCCCTCCCCTCCTGGCCTAATTGCTCACAACTGCCCTCCCATGTAGGCCTGGAACCTCCCAATGGCACTCCCCTACTGGCCATCTGTGGTGGCCATATAGTGTCCACATGGGGACAGGATCTTTGACCACATGAGGGCAGCCCTCTTGTGTGTTGGAGTGATGGTCAATCTGCATACTACTCTTTTATTAGATAGAGACCTGGTAGATGGGGGAGAAGCAGCTGGTTTGCCCTGAAGGATGTCCCAGATAAGGGTGGGGGTTCACTTGGGGCATGGAGCAGCCTGGGCAAAGGGCCTGTGGTCGTTTTCAGGCCGGCCACATTCCCCAGTAACCCAAGTGGAGGCCCTGGGATCTGGAATTAATTTATGTTCTACAATAAATTCTGCTGGCTCCATGGCTGCGATATAATTGAAACATTGTAGCCTGGAGTGGAGGCCTAGGCTGGCCAGAGCTGCAGAAGCTTGGCTTCCTCCATTGCCTGGGCAACCATAGCCTCTGCTCTCTCCAGGTCCTGGCTGCTGCCGTTTCTGCTGGGATTATGTATCTTCTATAAATGAAAGTTTGTAGCAGTGAGTGGGCTTAGGCTGGCAAGGGCAGGCGGAAAGCTTAGCTTCCTCTGTTGCCGGGGAAACCCAAGCCTCCCTCCTGCTCTCAGTGGCCCAGCCATCTTGGTTAGGGTTTATTTGCATAATTTGCTAATTGGCTGTGGGCATGGCTTGACTAAGGTATGGTCAATTTGCATATTACTCTTTCATTAGATAGGACTAGAGACCTGGTGCACAAAAATCGTGCACAGAGGGAGGTGTGTTTCCCTCAGCCCAGCCTGCACCCTCTCCAATCTGGGACCCCTCGAGGGATGTCCAACTGCCTGGTTCCTCTCACAATCCAGGATTGCTGGATTCCAACGGCACACCTGCCTGATTGTCCCTAACCACTATTGCCTGCCAACCTGACCACATCCTATCCACTTCCCTGCTAGCCTGATTGATGCCTAACTGCTCCCCTGCCAGCCTGGTCACCCCTAATTGCCCTCCCTTGCCAGCCTTGTCCCCCCTCCAACTGCCCTTCCCTGCAGGCCTTGTCCCCCCCTAACTGCCCTCCCCTGCAGGCCTAGCTGCCCCCAACTGCCCTCCCTTGAAGGCCTGATCCATCCCAAATGCTCTGCCCTGCTAACCTGATTGCTCACAACTGCTCTCCCCTGCCAGCCATCTTGTGTCCACCTGGGAGTAGCCATCTTTGACCACATGGGGGAGGCCATCTTATATATTGGAGTAATGGTCAATTTGCATATATAGGGTTACTAAGAAAAAGATACACTGTTTTTCCTCTAAACCTTCTGTTAGTAATAAACTACACTTTTTTTTTTTTTACTATATATAATAATACAGTGTAGCAAAGGCTTTTCTCCAATAATGATTCCATCTTCATCATAAGCTGGATATATAGCAGAACTTATTACCTCCAGTTTATAGACAAAGACATTGAAAGAGAGGTTGGTAATTGATTCAGATCCCACTTTGCTTCACTGTAGCCTCAGGACGAGCTTTTATGGCACTGACTCACAATAGTGGATTATTAAAGAAAATGAAGGATGAAAAAAAGACAAAAAGTAAAGAAGTAGGAATTCCTACTAAGAACATCTCCCTCTTGAGATAAAGCTGTATAGGGTTTCTCTGGGAACAATCATAATACTTTAGGGCAAAAGGGCCTAAGGAGCAGTCTGGCTGACCCTATAATTACTCATAGCCTGGCTATGCTGAGAAGGGGCAGCTCCCTGGTTCCTTGCTAGTATTCACTGTGTATAAATGAGACTTGTTGGTTTCAGCTTCTCCACAGTCTGAAATGGTCAGGTTCCCATCAACGAATAGCAACACTTCTGCTATCAACACCAAAGATGGGTGGATTAAATTACTAAGTAAAGGCCGAGAGTGCTTGAAGAGGTTGGTTTAGGGGAG
This sequence comes from Antrozous pallidus, assembly GCA_027563665.1. Taxonomy (NCBI): domain Eukaryota; kingdom Metazoa; phylum Chordata; class Mammalia; order Chiroptera; family Vespertilionidae; genus Antrozous; species Antrozous pallidus. Next base: position 22,351,423 of record CM050527.1, on the reverse strand, counting down.
GGTCAACAAATCCAAATGTGAAAACTACAGCATCATTCAATAGGCTGGTCAAATACCAATTTTAAGAGCTTCTTCAAATTTGAACTTCTAAGTTTAGGTAACATGCTATATCTGAACAACTTAGACATTGCAGATAAAATGTTTTATGCGTACAGAGTACATGATGCATGAAAAACAAAATGAAGAGGAGAAAAAAAGTCCACATAGAGGCTGAAAAAGGACAAAAATTAAAGTTTCCTGGAAAAAGATCCCTCTGTAGATTGCTTTACTGGAATTTTATTTCTTTCTTACTCAGGAGATGGAGGAGACTGAGGCTAGTTACAGTGCCAACAATGGCCACTCCTTTGTGCTCAGACACAAATGGAATTTGCACAGGACAAAGCCACTGATAATTGCAGACGCCTACAGAACAATCCCCACAAAGAAGTCCTCTAGTTTTGGGGAGAGAAGAATTCTCTAACACAATTTGCAATTATAATATGTAAAGGAATTTGCCCCAAAAATGCGCTGATTATATAGAATTTCAGAGGCTTCATGGGAGTAAGATGAGAAGAGCAAGCAATAAACAGAAAGGAATTTTAAAAAATAACATAAATTCAAAAGAATGAACCATCTGCCTAGAAAAAGCCAGTGTAGAAAAACCAGAAACTTGAGCAATCAAAATATAGTGATTTATGGTTTAACTGATATGAGGTGGCAGTACCAGCAAAGACATAAGCAAAGATGACTATTTAAAGCTGTGCTTGGACATCTGACTGTGGCTATGCTCACTTTAAGGCAATAAAATGTAGACATTCTTTAATACATTAATGGCTGTGACAAAATTTCAAATTGGTTGTTTGGAGACTGTATACATTTATTACTGCCCATCTATCACCTATAGAAACATGTACTGAGTGCTATGTGATAGGTGTTATATTTTCCTATAGCACAAATATTGTAACGAACAATTGAATAATCTGTCTGAGTCACGAGCCTTGGGAATTTATGACTAAAGGAGGAATGGGTGAGCATTCCTTTCTTCTGTCCAGGGATGGGCCGACATCCACTGTCAACCTTAAAAGGAAGTAGACATCCTTCTCTGTTCTGTCCTTCTCTTCCAATCAGATATTCTTCTCTTCTCCCTATCTCATCCTCAGGTGCTCATTCATGGGTAAGCCCCCTAGTTGCTGTTTGCCTCCACAAAATATTTCAGCTCTAAAAGTGCTTATCTTTCTTCTCTTGACTCAAGAAATACTTTAATACTCTAAAAGGAGTTGATCTCAACTGGAAGCTGGCATAAAAGCAATGTGTGGAAACTAATTCACCATAAGGTGTGAATGACTAATAGCCTCCTAACTAGCAAATTAAATGTGTATATATGAGATATAGCTATAGGAGCAATTAATAAGCATTTTCATTTAAAGAAAAAGAAAACCATGTATATTATTGTATTCTATTATACTAAAGGAACAGTGCACAAAATTCGTTCACAGGGTGTGTGTGTATGTGTGTGTGTGTCCCTCAGCCCAGCACCCTCTCCAATCTGGGACCACTTGAGGGATGTCCGACTGCCCGTTTAGGCCCAATCCCACCACCGGGATTGGGCCTAAACGGGCAGTCGGACATCCCTCTCACAATCCAGGACTGTGGCTCCCAACCACTCGCCTGCCTGTCTTCCTGACTGTCCCTAACCGCTTCTGCCTGCCAGCCTAATCACCCCCTTACCACTCCCTGCCAGCCTGATTGACATCTAACTGCTTCACTGCTGGCCCAATTGCCCCTAACTGCCAACCCCTGCAGGCCTGGTCACCCCCAACTTGCCTCTCTTGCAGGCCTGGTCACCCCTAACTGTTCTCCCCTGCAGGCTGGGTCCCCCACAACTGTCCTCTCCTGATGGTCTGGTCACCTCTAACTTCCCTTGCTTGCCAGCCTGGTCGCCCCAATTGCCCTCCCCTGCCGGCCATCTTGTGGTGCCATCTTGTGTCCATATTGGGGGGGGGGCAATCTTGTGTGTTAGAGTGATGGTCAATTTGTATATTACCTCTTTATTATATGAGTATAATTTTCCGTTTCTTTAATTGAAAATGTTTATTAAATCAAATGAATTGGTAAATTTGGGAAAATACAACAAAATAAAAATGAAAAATTTAAGACTGAAGAAAACCTTTAATCCTTAGGAAAGAATGGCTTACTAGGAAGTTTTACCCAGGAAGTCAGCCACCAGAATCAGCTGAAGTTGGACATGTTTCCCTTCCTCTTTCTCTGCATCCAAGAATTCTGCAAATGTTCTAATTTTTTAAACAATAATTAAACAATAGTTATCAAAGTAGGAGCAAGGACTCTGATCACAGCAGAATGGAAGCAGAAGCAGCCAAATTAGTAAAGGCCTACCTATAAAAATGCAAATATATTAAACAGATACATTGGAGTTTTATTTTAGTCTCCTCTGACAAGTTATTTGGCCAACAAAGGCCTTTTTTAAATCACAAAGCTTCCTAGCACTTATAAAGTATGATTAGGTTTCAAAAAATCCAACAAATACAAAACTTTTCAGGAGAAAAATCTTTTTCAGATGAAAGAAATAGTCTCTCCTCTCTCTCTCTCTTTCTTTCTTTCTGTCTCTCTCTCTCTCATATTCCTAAGGTTTCAGTGTGTTTTTAAAGAACAAAATATATATTGTTGCCTCTTGGAAAACCTTTTTATCAAGAAGAACAGATTTTACCACTCTTATATTAACATTGGGTAGGACACTAGCTGGGCTTTGCTTGTAAAGCAGGGGTGGGGAACCTTTTTACTGCCCAGGGTTATTCGGATATTTATATAATTCACAGGCCATACAAAATTATCAACTTAAAAATTAGCCCACTACACTTTGTCAAACATTTAATTAACTCACCCCTAATGCCTTGGCAGGGTCAGACCAAATGATTTTGTGGACTGTGGGCCACAAATTCCCCACGCCAGGTTTAAAGAGAAAGTATAAGGAAGTTGTAAATGTTTAGAATCCTTGTCAACCACCTGTGTGTCTGTCCACCCCCACTCCTTTACTTTGTCACTATCAGTGTGCAGTTGTTTATTTTCCTAGCGATTTCCAGGAAAAGGCACAAGGGACTTGATATTTCCAGAGGGAGCTGGAGGATGGAGTAGGAATAGTTATATTAAATTCTTGGCTCAGAATACAAAACTTTATTTTGGGAGCTTAAGAAAAAATATTTAGGGAGAATTAATGTCCAGGTCTCCAAATACTTTCTAGTTGATTTGGCCTATAGATTCCATAGTTTAAGTGAGTAATTATTCATTCAACATGATGGATCTGTTCTCAGTGCTGAGCGAAGGGAAGGCCCCTGCGTGGTTGTTACAGAGTCCTCAGGGTGATGAGTCAAGCTACATTCTGTTGCCTCACCTCACTAGAAGCCTCCCACACCTTTTATTTCCTCTTCCCATTTAAAGGTGGCAGAAATATTTTTAAGTGGAGATCTTGCTAGCAATGGGGTTTCCCAATGATTTCTACACAAAGACCCGAGGAAACAGCTGGACCAGGTGGAAGCCGGGTCAGCCGGCACTTGCCCTACCTGTTGTGTTTGCTGCCTCTGGATTGCTCTCACTTTGGGAACAGGGCTCTCTCTGGAGGAAGAGGACTGCTGCCGGGACCGGCTTCCATTCTGCACAGGCTCGGCCACCAGGGCTGCTGAGGCCACCGACATGCTCCCTGTACTCCGTAAGGAAGCACTGTGTGGCAGGGACGGCACGGCTTTAGCTCGGGCACCCAATCCGGCTTGGTCCATTTTTCGGATTTGCGCCTGCCCAGTACTATTTTGCCGGGGCAGAGCAAGAGGTATGTGTCTGTCTGGCATAGTGTGCCGCCTGGAGAAGTCCTCACTCTGAGTGCTACGTTTGCTGAAGTCTTCCATGCTGCTGTTGCTGGGTCCACTGAGTTTGAAGTCTTCACTGTTACTTTGGCTTCTGGAACTGGCAGTGCTTAGGTTCTCCAAACTGGAATCCACCGAGGCCTTTGGCATTGCTGGGATGGGGTTACTGAGGTGATAGACAGGGTTTTGGAATGACAAGGGCTGGAGGCTGCCTGGCTGGTTCAAGGCTGGGTGCAGGGGCCTTCTGACCTGCGGTGCACTCTGGGGTGTGCTTTGGGTTTCCCGCAGTTGCTTGATGGAAAGCTGACTTCCGGTCAAGCGCAGAGGCACATCGAGCATGACGGACGGATGGTCCACTTGAGCAGCGTGCGTGTCCTGGAGGTCCATGAGGGAGATGCTCCGCCCATTAGGAAGGCTACCTTCCTTTTCATCCTTCTCAGAATACGTCATGCTCTGGGAGGAGGCTTGCTGAACCAGCAATAATGTTTTCCCCCTGAAATAGCTATCTGTGTTGTCCTGGCTTGGAGACTTTAGTTTATGCAAATCACTGTAGAAACAGAAAGGACCCTCAATTACTCCTGAGACACATTCAACATAGTTAAGATTCCTCAGCTCAGGCATCTCTTCTGAAGGCTCGCAGGCCCAATGCAGATACTTATATCTAAGTTCAGATTTCCTCCTTACGATTCTCAGAATAAAATCCAACATTTTTAGTTTTCCTCCAAAGGTGGGGAATAATACTGTGTATACCACTCCATCACTGTCTTCCATTTTTACTAGCATTCCAACCATTGTATAGTTTGACTTTAAGGCCTCCCAAGGTATCCCAATTCATATTTAATTTGTTCAAGAGGAGAGGCTCCAAGGGCACAACCCAAGGGCCATGCCAAAGGCACAAATCTTGCCAACACAAAGTGAACAAAGTCTAAGCATCAATATTGTGTCTACTGTGCAGCTGAAACAGCCAGTTACAAAACATTTTTAACTGAGGTTCTCCAGATTTTTGAGTGCTACAATATAGGAAAATGTCAATTTCATAGAGCCCTTAAGTCTTCCATTAAGCAGGACACAGTTTTTTTTACTGCATTTGTTAAATATAACTTTACAATATCATTCTAAAAAATAAGTATCCTACATCTTATTATTTGATAAACAATTGGCTTTATCTCAGATCAGATGATTATTTCCAATTGCTCAAGACTTTAAAATTTGTAAATTCAACACATAAATTAAAAATATTTTTGCTGAATCTCTGAACATTGTATCTCTGGGACAGTACTTCGAATTCTCTCTCATACCTGTCAGTGGGGTCTTCAAATATCTTCTGCAGCCCAGAGAGGCTTCCACTGACATTGGGACTTGAGTTATGCTCAGTGAAGCGTCTCAGTTGCTGTTGTATTGGCGTAGGGTTAGTCAGAGACTTGGTGATATCGGCAAGAACGCGAGGGAGAGGTCCCAGTTTTGCCACAGTCGCCTGTAGGAAGGAATTTTCACCCTAATTGGATAATAAGCATTGCGACATCCACCACAGATTGTTTTGGGGACCATGATGCCCATTGATGAAGGGGTGTAGGTTGGAGGGAAGGGTAGGTGTTTGCATGTGGGAGTGGCAGGTTCGTAATGCATTGTTATGGAGCAGCGGACCATGGCGTCGAGATGGATGGAGGACGGGAAACAAGGTGCAGCAGACATCGAGGAAAGAAAGGAAATAGAAATTAGGATTATGCAAATAAAAATTAAAAGACATGCTCAAAACAACCAAAATATTGCCATTCCAACTAAAATAGGCATGCAAAGCAAACAAAATCTTTGGAAGGCTAGTAGATCAAGCTGGGGGAGGGGGGGAAGGGGAAATAGGGGAAGGACCAAATACCTTCTAACCAAAAGACTAGTGTGATAAAACTTCCAAAGGAAAGGGATTATGTGAGGAAAGAAATGCATGCCACATACAAGAAAGTGTTGCATGCAGGGGTCCAAAACACTCCAGGACACACAGTTGACAATGCTATCAACTATGCCATTTAATCTTGGGAACCGGACCTATTATTGCCAACTAGGTTGGCATAAGCATGACAATTAAAAAAACACACACACAGAAAACTCAGGTAAACTTTCTCTATAAAATATGTCTAAATGTACTCCTAGTTCCCAGGACCAAACAGAGATTAAAAAAAAGAAAGAAAGTGTATTTACACAGCAAAGCCTGTTAAAAAGACCTTGACCTTGAATAAATCAGGCTTATTTCACAAGAAAACTGTAACTGCATCGCACTGATACAGCTAAAAGAATAACTTTTTAGTACTTTTTTTTAGCCATCTCAGTCATTTTTTTTGGAGGGGGGTTAACGCTTATTCTCATGGCAGTTTTACATGGCTGCCTATGGGTCTTCTATGGTTTTTCAACAGCCAATAGATTCTTCAACCTTGCTCAGATCAGTAGAATGCCTGATCAAATGTCGCCTGGAGAATGCCTTACATGCTCAACCTTCTTGAGCCACGACTTATAATCAAGGGATCTACCCTCAGCACAGCTACAACTTGAAGTCCAGCAGGCATTTCTACAAGTACAGAAGGGGTCCTCAAGAATAAGGAACAGTTTATTGTTTTACAATGTTTAAAACAGCAGTGGACACCCTACCATTTCCCCAGGAAAGTGGTCTTTATTAATAGGTTTTACACCCCTCCAATATTATTGAAACATTTTTAAGGATAATAGAAAAATGAAGGAAAACAAATTCTCAACACAGAAAAATAACTTTTTCTTTTTAAGTTATTCTAACATACCACACCAACATATTTATAAAGTACCTGTAGTAAAGAAAAGCATCAATAAGTAATTATTGTGATAAATCTAACCTAAGTCTGTTAAGACTATTCTCCATTATAAAACCTATTCCTCTTTGCAAAATCACAGAAGGAAGAAAATGATTGGTATGGTATATATCTAGTTATTAATATAAAATTCTTATTAAGATTTAATAATAATATTCTTAGCTTATAATAAAATTCTTAGCTTATATTATAGTCAGAAAATAAATGATTAAAAATTATAATTGTTTTCTGTATTCTTAATTTACATGTAGAGAGAAAGAAACCACTAGGATTTTCAAATCCCAGATAACTCTGTATTACTAGTAGTTATATTAAGCCCTCTGACTAGCATAACAACAAAAAATTCTCAGAATAAAGCTGATTAAAACATGATAGTCCACTCTTACATTCTGAAGTCCACCCTTTTGTTAGAAATTGCTGTAAAAGGCTTTATCTCATCCTACTGCACATGAATAAGGCTACATACACTAATAATAGATATTAGTTTCTAGGCAAGTTTTTAGATATGTTACATATAACGTATTTATTTATTTATTTATAGAAATATATACTCTATTAATGCAGATAATTACTTGAAAAATAGGTACGTAATTTCTTGGCTTTCTAGAATTTCCTGGTTTGTAGGGTGCATATTTCACTCAGAAATGAGCACTATTTATTCTGAAACTTACAGGACAAAAGGTTGCTTTCAATTAACACAAAGGTGAGGGCTATCACCCTGTGGATGCTCTGCAGAATTCAAGTTCTCTACCTCCCTTCTCCCTTTACTGTTCCAGCCTACTTTACCTTATCAAGTTGGGAAACTACTTCCCACAGTAAGGAATGCAAAACTGAAAGCTCCCGGCCCAGGTCAATGTAACCATCAAAGCCTGGGGTATTTGAGATGGTGTCTGGATTAGAGATCTCCAAAAGAAAGCGCTTCATTCCACCCCACTCATGTTCTAAAAAATCATTCATGAATGCCATGTATTCTTCTTTGTTACCAAATCTAAAGGAGAGGGAGAGAAAATGACAAAGAACATATTCAGGAAAAGAGAGGTGATCATTTTGAGTTGACTGTATATAGAGCTATAAAAATTTCTTTTATTTTGGGGAGGTAAGTGACTAATTTTGTTTATCTATAATAATAAAAGGGTAATATGCTAATTAGACTGGATGTCTTCTGGATGTCCTTCCTGATGAAGCTGGGCCGGAAGGAAGCAGCCCAGGTCTCGGGTGCCTGCAGCGGCCAGAGGAGGGAAGCAGCCTGGGTCCCTGGTGCCAGAGGGAAGCCGGTGCCTGCAGCCAGGGGAAGGAAGGCCTACTCTTGCAAGAATTTTCATGCATTGGGACTCTAGTTATTTATAAGTAAGTGATAAATGCTAATACATACTTTCTTAATATTAATACTCAAACTTCTGAATAGCTTCCTATTTTCTATTGTATAAAGCTAAAACTCCTTTTTCTTGTATTTAAAGAAATAACCTTCATTTACCTACCAAATGTTCATCAGTATAAACCGTCAATATCATTCATGTCTCCAAAGTTTCCCAAATATATATACTCTTTCTTCTCCAAGCTCTTGCTCCTGTTCTATATTTCTACTGAAGAAGAACTTCCTCTTCTTTGCCTATCTAGATTCTAGCTATCTTCAGGGCCTAGCTTAAGTCCATAAAACTTGTTCCCAAATAGGCCGGAAATAATTTTTACTAAAATTAGCTCAGATATGAGTAAATATGTATGTTTTTGCATTGGGTTACCTATAGGGTACTCAAAGTTAAAATAGTGCACTTCTAAAAAGTAACTATTTAAACCAGGAAACAATATATCTCACCGAAGTTCTAGTTTTTTCCTTCAGTACATCACTAATAAAATCTTGTCTTTAAGCTTCAGTATTGAGTGAGTCTGTTCTGATCAATTCTGCCAGTGTGAAGTTTCTTTCAGTGATTCTTAAAACTATTTTTTATAAATTATAAAATTACACAAACTGAGAAAAATTTGAAAACAATGAAAAGTAGGAAAAAAAGTGTGGATGCACCCACTCTATCACCTGAATTTATCTGCTGTTTACATTTGTGTGTATTTCCTCCAACTGCTTTCCAGTGTCTTTTTAAAAAGCTTTAAATCTACCAAAAATTGAAAGAATATGCCTCATGTACATTAACAAAGTGTCAACATTTTGCAAAGTTTGCATCCCCCTTCCTTCTCTTTCTCTCTCTCTCTCCCTTCCTCACTCCCCTCCCTTCCTCCCTCTCCTTCTCCAATGTACATATTTTGAATAAGGAATACCTCTTACATAAACCAATGTCATTATCACAGTAAAATTTTTTAAATTAAGTTTCATCAATTGTCCCCAAATGGACTTTTATAGACTTTTTTCCAATTCAGGTCTAAATAAGATTCAAGCATTGCATCTAGTCTTCTTTTAAAATCTAAAACAGCCCCCCTTCCATATTTTCCAGTTTTCATGACATTGACTTGTTTAAAGGGGCCAGGCCAATCGTCTTAGAAAATGTAACTGCAGAATTTGTCTGATTATTCTTCCCAACTTGTTCATACTAAAGTTTTTGTGTTTTTAAGCTGCTGGAATAATAGCATATACACATTTAATATAATTTTCCCCCTAAAGTTTTTAATAGCCCTTTTCATTTAATATAATGGTACCTTCATCATATTATTGACTATTCTTTGAAAACACTGTCTATAGTGGCTGCAAATGTTCTGAATGCAAGTACCCTATGTTACTTAACCATTCCTTCTATAAAATGAATATTTAGGTTGTTTCTAATTTTTTTGTTATTTATAACAATGAAAGTCTTATAACATGAGTGACGAAGAGCACTATCACCACCCAAATTTGTGATCTCATGTATTTTTTAAAACAATGTTTTGGAAAAAGGGGTTATGGTAGCAACACATACTTGGCAAAGTTAGCCAGGTTCTGAATGACCTTGGCAATCAGAGTCAGAGTGCGAGACGTGCGGTCATCAGGATACTCCTGCATTAGGTTGAACAGACTGGGAGACATGATGGCTGGGCACAGGAAACGCAGGAACAGCGAGGCACTGATGAGCCGTTCACTGATGTCTTGCTTCCCGCGGTTTAAGCACTGCTGCTTCCATGATGCAAACACCTCTTTCAGTTCACGAGGGAAAACACTGGGGAAGGAAAAAAGATCAAAATCTCTAAATACCCAAGGAAAGTGCAAGCAATCTCACTCTGGCCCCACACACCTCCGCTCTAGGGCCAGGCAATGAGGACCTAGTGGAGACCTTAAATGGTTTGTGGCTGAGAGGTGGCGGAAAATTCACAGAACCCCAAGTGGAGACTAGAAACCCAAAGCTGATAAAACTCAGGAATTAGTATAAATTTAGTTTTGCAAAGTGGGAAAATGGCATGAGGCTCTTGTCTATACCATCTGGTTTAATCAAAATCACCATAATCTCTCTAACGACTGTTCACCCAGAATCTTCCAAAATCTCACCAATTGCTGGAGTTGGAGCAATGATAAAAAATAACTAACACACCTTTTTAACACCAGTAAATATTTTAGAAACCCATTAGAGAATGTGGCATTAATATTGTACACAAACGTTGTATTTATGTATATAGTTCAGAAATTCTTGGGCTCACAATGAAGATTTAGATTTTAGACAGGAATGTATTAGGGAAATTGTCAGTTCCCCCTAAGTCCTTCCTTTGGTTGGGAAATACTAACACTGTGATGACTTTTATATAGAAAATGAAAGTTCCAAAGGTGGTGGATGAGGCACTGACACCAGCTCACCAGTACGAGTTGATGATCTTGCAGAAAGCCAGCTCACAGCACATTTTCAGGTTGCTCTGATGGTCTATCAATTCACTAGATGAACATTTACTGGGATCCACTTCACAGTTTTCATCTGACTCATACAAAGCTTTGATGAACTCCCCTATTTGAAGAGAGAAGATGACAGAACTATAAATAGGGTTTAAAGTTTGTGCCCAGAATGTTCTGTGTTTTCCATGTGAACCATCAACTTATTACTATCTAGCATCTAATTTCATGTGCAGAAATATGTCAACAGGTATGAACATATTACTGCTAAAAAAGTATTTGCCTTTGTCACTAAGGATGGAAATCAGGCCTTTTTAGGGTCTACTTTCCTGTATCTCATTGGTGGTATTTCCTGTGTGTCACAGGCCATCAGCACGCAATCTGACTTCAATCAGAAAGGTAAAGGGGGCTAACAGATGGAAGATTTAAGTCTGAGGCAGAGCCTGTGAAGTAAATAGTAATGCTTTCATCAAGAGAAATGAATATTACATAATATACCTGGTAACTTTCAACTCAATTTTCTTAAAGAATTCTTTAAGTAGTCTGGAAATATCATCCCTTTTTTTCCCTCCCAAAATGTATGAACTATAGCACAACTTTAATGATTCAGAGCACTCATCTATACTTAATTTGTTTTTCTGAGTTTTCATTTAAAAGTCTTTTTATTTTATTTAATGCTTTTTTGATGAAATCTTCAATTGAATCATTAGAGACTCCTGCCATAACACATACAGTATCAGCTAGAATCAATTTTTTTTTAAGTCTTTGAAAAAGCACATGATTTCTCCTATTTAGTTGTAGGGATTCATATTCTTTTTTTTCTTATCTCCCTACACTGTAAGCTCTTTGAGGGTAAAATCTATCTAACTCATTCAACATTCTTTATGGTCTACTCCTGATAGTCATATGTGCTACTGAACACTTGAAATGTAGCTAGTGCAAACTGAAACGTGTGATAAATGTAAAATACACATTGAATTTCAAATAGTATAAAAAAGTAAAAGAATTTTTACTCATTAATAATTTTTATAATACCGATTACCTATTCATATTTGGATAAAATGGGTTAAAATGTTATTAAAATTAATTTCACCTGTGACTACTAGAAAGTTTCAAGTACTCACATAGAACTCCATCATGTTTTTATAGTACAGAGTCGGTCTACATTCTGTGTGAAGTACAGGGATATGGAGATAAAAGAAATGACTATGTTCTCCAAGGAACTCATGCCTGCTTTATCATGATGTGCATTGAAGTGCCCAGCACGTGAGTTACTTTAATGGTTGAAGCCTGGAATTGCAAGTGAGTGGCTTAACAGGAACTACTGAGTGAACAAAAGTCAATTACTGTTGAAAAATTTGAAGACCTTGAAGATAGAAACTGAGAATTGTGGGACTTGGCAAGAGTTTCCTAGTTTATGATGCATGGTAACAAATGTTAACACTTTTAAGACAATACATTTATAACACGATGTAAATAACCAACACATCTAGGGAAACAGGCCACCCCCACTGGTATTACTGTGTATCTCAGACACTGAGGATCTTGGAGTAGCTGCACATGCTGATGGGCTTTCTCTTTCTGTACAAATTGTAATAAACCCATCTGCTCTTCCTCCACTGGTGAGTACTGCAGAGACTTCTTAAAGCCAAATCTTGAATAACACTCCAGTCAGCTAGACCTAAACAACACCCAGAAGTTTAGCCCAATTTGTTTGTCTCATAAGGATGAAATAATTTAAAATCAAAAGGGGAAGAAAAGAAAATGTTTTCCTTCTCCATACCCAAGGCATCATGAAGATACTGCTGTCCCACCAACTTGAGGTATTCCTCAATGGACTTGGTGGCAATGGTATTCTCTCTGAAGATCAAGACATCATGTTCTCCACAACGATCCACCTCAGACATCACCAAGTCTGTCAGAAAATCCTGGTAGAATAATGTTCAATCAGGCAGAAAGCAACTGAATAAATAATATACATCAGAAGAGACTGTTGAAATATCAGACATCCTGGGAACCCTGCTTTAAAACTAAAGCTACCAGATTCATTTGAAAGAAAAAAGTTAAATCAGGATAAAATCCTAGGTGTCACCACTTCTAAGTTTAAAATTCCTTCACAGATTTCTCCACTGTACTTGAATAAGGACCATAATTTTGAGTGCAGCTGACAAGTCTCCATATGTTCTGGTTTCTGTCCACCTTCCTAGCCTCATCTTGTGCCACTCTTTCCGTATTCTGCTCCAGCCTCAAGGGCCTCCTCCTTTATAGGTCCTCGAACACACCAAGTCTTTCCTAACACACAGCACTGTCTATTCACTACAAATTTTGTGCAAATGTTGCTCTCAGCTTTGCTTCACTCACCCACCATTCCTGCCCCGACTGTCATGAAGTTAATTCCTGGGATCTTTTGGATCTTAGTTCGCATATCCTTTCCTCAGTGAAGTCTACTTTGACCAACACTGCCACGAAGTCCATTAGGTCCCCATAATGGTCCCCATTAGGCCCCCCCCCCCCCACTTCTCGGCATTTCTCACTCTAATCACACTTTTTATTTCTGTAATTACTTGATTAATATCTATTTCTTCTAAAAGACTACGAGCCCCACGAGGTCAGAGATAGTATCTACTTTTGTTCACCTCTATATTTTTAAGCACTTAATGGTTTCTGCACATATTAGGTAGTCAATATCTAACAGTTACAAATTGGTCCACAGTATCAACATGGAATTTCTTGAACTCAACATTTTAACTTATTTTCTAGACAGTTTGTCTGCTACACCCCCACCCCAATCCATCCACGAGAAGGAAGGCATGATGAGAAATAAAATTCTAAAGAAAGAGCTGATTCATTTCTCAATGGTCTTAAAGAACATGTTTATTGTTCTTTGAAATGTGATATCAAGTATTTTGAATGTTATGTATTCACTGGATATATAAAAGTCTCTAAAGTATAAGAACAGAAATACTTGAATTTATTTTAAAATTAAGCATTTTAAACATTAATGGGATTTACTCTGGGGCACCTTTAAGTGTGTAAAAGAGTTGTAGACTTAGGAATCACTATTTAAACTCAGGCTAAGGGGCAGGATGAAACTTCTGAGGGTGATGGTTAATATTCAGTATCTTGGTTGTGCTGGTGGTTTCAGTGGGAGCATCATCTGTCAAAAATCATTCAATTTTTCACTTTAAATGGGTATAGTTTACTGTTTGTAAATTATACCTCAATGAGGTTGTTTTAAAAATTCTGCATATATCCTGAACTTTGAGCTAATAAAAAGCAGGAGGAACAGACCCTACAATTTCAAAGATGACAATCAAAATTTCAGTGACACCTCACCTCAAATTCTTGAGCTTTTTTAATGCCAGAAACATAAAGTTTATTATCAGTAAATCCAATCATAAAAATTATAATCAACAGGAAGGCAGATAAGGGACTAAGTACTGAATATATCGGCATATTCTGATTTATATCAAGAAAGTGTAATAGCACTTTTGTAAATAAATTATTCTATCTGTGAATGCCTCTAGGTCTGAAACACAATGTTACTGTGGCCAATTTGTATATATCATAATAGCGACTAATGAAACGAATGTGCCTCATAGAGGTGATAATTACTCTAGTTCAGGTTGATCAAAGACTATCATTTGCTTGTTGTTCTTCATACAATTAGCACATTTCCTTCATCTTCCTAAATTTTTACCTTTATCCAGGATGAAATATGATTCATATTATGCCAATTATATAACATCACTTGCTATTTTTATTCTAAATATAGATTTTAATCCCATGAAGATGCTTGCTAATACTAACACCCAGCATGGCAAATGGCAAATGTGTTTAAAAATACCCAGCATGCTCTGGAATACCTCCTTCTGTGACCAGGGGATATATTACTGATTAACCTTAACTCAGACAAGATATAGTGAGGAGTAAAACCACCATAAGAAACAGCCTTAAATGTACTGTGGGATTATCATGCCCATATCACCAATTTATTTTTCAGACAATAAAAGACTAGCTGTGGTATCTATCTTCAATGCAAATGAACTTTAGTTTTATAATCTCTATCTTTTCTGCATCTAAGAACTGCTAATAGGTTTCCTTTTCAATTCTTTTTTTCTTTTTTGAGCATTAGCAGTAAGTATTTCTCTAATTTGCATCTCCACAGTATCATATTTTGGTTTCTTCGTACAAGGGAGGGAAGAAGCTTTGGGTAACATAATCCTCCTTTTCACTTACCTTGGCTCTGCCAGTACTTTGAAGAATGTGCACTAAGGCACAAGCCAACTCCTCCTTATTCCTCACACTAATTACTGGTTCAAGGACAGAACATAGCATGGTATAGTTGCTGGTGACAAATTCTGCAAATTCCTTGTATTGTTCCATAGGCAGAATGGTGATAGTTTGGAAACGTGATTTAATGCGAATAGAAGGTCCTCCTGTCTTCCCTTTGTTCGGTGTAGGTGTACTCACAGGATACCACTTTTCTACAAATTGGCGACCAGTCACACTGGCAGAAGGGATGTTGACTAGACCTACATAATTATTCTTGTCCTTCTTTTTCTTTTTTTCCACATCTTTATAAATGTGAACTGTGATGCTATGAAGAGGTGGAAGGCTATAGAATTCAAAATGTTCACCCCAGAAAATATTGTCTGCTTTGGTCTTGCTGGTTGTACGAGCAAAGAGGGTATCATCAAGGCACAGTTCACAAAAATATTTTTTTTTAGGGGCGAGGTCCTTAGCTTCAATGATCCATAAACGAAGAACATTTTCAGCTCGTCTGCAATTGTCCTATAAAGAAGTAATAAAGCTAAGTTTGAGAGCTGAAATCCCAGGAAGACATTTTCCTTTTGAAATAGATGATGCGGCTTATATACTTTATTATGGGTAATCCTATATAATAAAAGCCTAAGGTGAAGTATCTGGTCGTCCATTCAACCAAAGTGTAATATGCTAATGACATGCTCAGGCCTCTCAACTGCTCGCTATGATGTGCACTGACCACCAGGGGGCAGACAGTCAACTGATCAGTCGCTATGATGTGCACTGACCACCAGGGGGTAGATGCTCCAACTGGTAGGTTAGCTTGCTTCTGGGGTTGGCCAATTGGGACTGAGCTAGACAGCCCAGTCACGCCCTGGAGCCCTCCCGTGATCCCTCCCCGGCTGGCCAAACTCCCACATCCCTCCCTGGCCCTGAATGTGCACCAATGGGTTTGCTCGGGCTGGCCTGTACCCTCTTGCAATTCAGGACCCCTTGGGGAATGGAATGTCAGAGTGCCAGTTTCTGCCCATTCCTGCAGGCCAGGCTGAGGGACCCCACTGGTGCATGAATTTGTACACCTGGCCTCTAGTCAATAAATAATGAAAGGGATTGTTATGTCATTGTTCAGGATAATAGGAAGCTCTAAATAGAATGTTTCAGAATCTTACAGAGCCATATACATTCTATTTTACTTGGGTTAAAAATATCATTCTGTAACATAAGTTCTCATGCACTGGACTGATGTCTACAAATAAAAAAAAAGGTAAGTAGTTAAGAAATTTGTGTTCTAGTCCCATTTCTATAATGTATTAGCTTCTGATTTGGGCAGGTTACTTAAATTCTGAGTCTTCTTATCTACATTGGTAAAATCATAATACCTGCAATAAAATTATATTCAACATAAAATGGCATACTATGTTTGAAATGGCAAATATGTTTAAAAAGTTCTGTAAAAATTAAGGTATTATCACTGCATTTAGCTTCTATCAATTTACTGCTTTTAGAGTTAAACATTTTTTTATACCTCAAAGCCACTATTACCTTATTTGGTTGAACTGTCCTGCGAAGGTTTTCCATCCACTTATCTCTTTCTGAAGCAGAGTTACAGCTGAAGCATTTACTTCCACTCAAGTAAGTAACCTTCAACATAAGGGTTAGACATAAGGAAAAGCAAACATAGGGCTTGGGGCTCTACTTTCCTACTTGTATTGTTTATGAGTTAAGATACGCTATGAACCAAAATCATACTACATGAAACCAGCTTTGTGATTTCTACATTTACATTTACCTTTTGCTTTGCATCCTCACTTATCTCCTGATGAGACAACAAAGGCCAGTGAGAATTCAGCTTAGGATCCTAAAACTGTTCTGAAATACCAAAATTAAAAACCTCCCAGGACACATCTTAAATGAACTACTAATGAATATGTCCAATTCTGAGAGAGTTAATATTAATAAAGAATAAAAAGGGAAGAGATTCTCTAAAACAACTTATCCAGTTTCTTGGGACTGCTTTTGAGGCATGAGGCATCAGGCTTTACCCCTCCCCTTCTCCGTTGTCTGAAACACCACAAACTCAACCTTCACTCACCACCTGTTCCCCTGCTTCCCCCTCTCCAGTTTCCTGTAATTGGAGGACCAAAAAAATAAAAATAAAAATAAAAAATAAAAATCACTATCTGGAGAGGAGAGAAAAGGATGAGCTGCATTAGCAGTCACTCTACCAGAGTCAGAAGCAGACCACTCAATCCCCTCACCCCTTGCCCATCCTATCTAATAAAAGAGTAATATGCAAATTGAGCATCACTCCACTACACTCACAAGCCATGCCCATCAGCCAATCAGGAGCAAGTATGCAAATTAACCCAACCAAGATGGAGGCCGCCCACAGAGTGAGCAGGAGGCTTGGGTTGCCTCTCGAGATGATGGAAGACAAGCTTCCTGCGCACCATGGCTGGCCCTGGGCTATGCTCAATGCTACAAAGTTTCAATTATAGAAGATAAATAAATCCCAGATATCAGGGCCTCTGCTTGGGTTGCTGGGGGGGGGGGGGCGCGTAACTGGCCCGCAAACCACCCCACGCCCCAAGGGAACTTCTACTTTGATCCGGACACCCTTCAGGGGAAACCAGCCAGGCCCCACCTGTGCACCAGGCCTCTACCCTATATAATAAAAGAGAAACATGCAAATTTGACCGTACCTTCGCTCCTGATTGGCTATGCTACCAGCCGAGCAGGGGCAGGGCCAAGTGGCATGAGTGCCGGGCCCCAGGGGTGGAGATGAAATGGCAGTGGCAGCGAGTTCCCAGCCCCCGGGCACTATGAGGGGAAGTGGCGGCGAGCACCCAGCCCCCGGTGCTGGGTGGTCACAGGCAGCTGGGGCTGAGCTGAGCAGGACGATGGCTGGGCAGGCTGGGGGTGAGCCATCAGTAGGACACCCCCTGAGGTCTCCCAGTATGTGAGAGGGGGCGGGTTGGGTTAAGGGACCACTCACCTACACCTATCTAATAAAAAAGTAATATGCAAATTGACCATCACTCTAACACACAAGACAGCTGCCCCTATGTAGTCAAAGATCTTTTCCCCATAAGGACACAAGATTGCCATCACAAGATGGCCAGCAGGGAAGGACAGTTGGGAAGGACCAGGCCTGCAAGGGAGGGCAGTTGGGGATGATCAAGCCTGCAGGGGAAGGTAGTTAGGGGTGACCAGGCCAGCAGAGGAGGGAAGTTGGGGGCAACCAGCCTGCAGGGGAGGGCAGTTAGGGGTGACCAGGCCTGCAGGGGAGGGCATTTAGGGGCAATCAGGCTAGAAGGGGAGCAGTTAGGCATCAATCAGGCTGGCAGGGGAGTGGTTAGGGGGTGATCAGGCTGGCAGGCAGGCAAGCAGTTGGGAGCCAGCAGTCCTGGATCGTGAGAAGGATGTCTGACTGACCCACCCATGCACTGAGTGGCCGGATTTTTATGAGTTCAGAGATCATAATAATCTGGTCACTCAGTGTATATCCTATCAATTAACAATGGGCTTGGTATTCAACCTGTTGAACCAAGTTTCAAAATACAGGAAGTTTAAGTGCCTTATTAAAAAAACACTAACAAGTGACTTGTCCAAATTGCTAAGTGTGCTCACATATTAACTCAATCTCAAATTATAACCTAGTAAATTAGATCAGATTATAATTCTGATCTAATATGGTAGCTACTAGTCAAATATGACTAGTGAACACCTGAAATGAATGTAGCTAGTCCAAATTAAAATGTGCTATAAATGTAAAATTCACAGGAAATTTTGAAGACTTAGTACCCTCCTCCCCCCAAAAAGAATGTTAAAAAAATCTCATTGATAAGTTTTATATTAGTGACATGTTGAAATGGTTAAGGACAATTTGTTCATTTAAGAAATGAGGCACCTGTAATGTGTCAGGAACTGGGGAAGGTGCTGGGGATTATAAAAATAAAGAAGACATGGTCCAAGATCTTAAACTACCCATGATACAGTTAGAAAAATTACCTTTTGGTCAAATTCCTTAGAGAATCATTAAAATTGGGGCTTAAACTTTTAGGAGAAAAATAACAAGATAGTGTATGCTATCTTTACCAATATTAAAAAACTGAAATAAAAATTTAATGTCTTGTGGCCTCTGCTGAGAATGTACGAAAGAACTCATTTATTTTGAAAGCTGATTAAGTTAAAAGGAATGAGAAGCCATCAGTGACACTTTAACTACCAATATAATTAGACTGACAGATTTCTAAGCCTTTTCCCTAGAAGTAGGTAATTTCCAATAATGGAAAACTAGTTAAGATGACCAAATCATTAATATCATAGTAATAAAACCACAGAATTATTGGATAGAAAATCTGCTTGTTGTTCGACTACTCTTTCTTTTTTCTATACTTTTTTACCTCGAAGCAGAAGTCTTGTCCAAGGATGCTACTATGAAGCGGTTTCACTGATACAGGCTCTCCTCTGCCAAGATCCAAACACTCCACTGCACTGCACGGGCTCAGCAAGGACTCATGGGAACGGGACTCTTTCAGTTTAGGCAGCCCACGAGACCTAACATAGAAAAAGATGTATAAGACAGTGTAACCTCATGCTACATGGCCAACAAAAAAATGACAGTCTAATGCAGTGAAGACTGAATAGAAATGTATAAATGATTAAGAAAAAAATAAATGAGGAACAAATTAGTAATCTGTAACAATAATAACAGTAACCATATTTATGTGGCACATATAAATCATATATATACTTGTGTGTACTCACACACATTTTTTCCTTAATAAAGCAAAAATACATCCCATAATTTTACTAGTCTCAAGGGAGCTCAAAGCTCCAGTATAGACATTTTTGTCCTCATTCCTGTTTGGAGATGGAGAAATATATACTATTCAAGATTATCTTATATATTCTTACTTATACAAAGGTATTATCAAAAGACATTATTTTTTCCCCAGATTATCCTCTTCTATTACTGATAAAATAGTAGTGGCTAAATCCTCATTCTGTTTCTTTCTGCTTTGGCAGAATAAACACACACACACACACACACACACAGCCAAGCTTTTCAGCACAAGACCTTGTCTTTCAAAAGGTCTGATTTCCATATCAATATGACATTCTTTTCTGGCAAGCTTTTGGTTCTATCCATGCTTTACTGTATAAATATGAATAAAGAATAAAATGCCTTGAAGAAACCTCCCACCCACAAAAGAAATGTTCAAGCTCTCATCTAGAAGAACAGTTCTTTGTGAACACATTCAGGCATCCTGACCGATTTTGTTTCCTAGCTGTTTAGAAGGCTGGGAATCATGACTCTCTTCACCACCGGAGCCAGAACGTTACTATCTTCCCCTTGGAAAAATTAGCAAAGTCAAACAATATAAAGAACGATATTTTTGAATCCAGTAATGGATAGCCATGCAGTTTTACTCAGTAATTATAGTATTTATTGGCTGAAAACACAGTTTTTTATATATAAATATATAAATATATATATATATATAAAAAAAAAATATATATATATATATATATATATATATATATATATATATATATATATTTGAGAAGTACCTAGTAATAGCGATAAAAAGAAATGCCTTGTGTGAAGACATTAATTTTTGTAGAACACATTAAATAAGCAGCTCCATTCATTTCCTTAAAATAACTTTGATAACATTAAAAGGAACTGAAATATCAGAAATGTCAGAGTAGCTTTCAGTTAAATTATAAAGTAATGAGATATAGAAAATCAGCACTAAAGGCTGTTTTTTCCCTCTGTTTCCATTCTAACATAGTTTAATAAACTCCATATAATAAGAAACATCTTAAGCAATAGGATTTTAGTTCATTCTTTCCATATATAAAAACCCGACCACCATTTAATGTTTAGACTAACAAAGCTGTGCTCTGATGTTCAGCAGTCTTTTTAAGGTAAAAAAGGCAATAATTATATTTAGCATCAATAACACACAAAAGTGTGCACAAAAGCCAACTAATGCTTCATGAAAGTATGCACAAAAGCCAAATGATGTTTTATACATAAAAATGTAGCAGCTCCACATTTATTTCCTTTTGTTTTACTGGATAAGATAATGAGATGTTATATAATGCAAAGATAGCATAACTATAAATTAAATGCTAAAATAATTTTACTTTCATGTAATTAGCATGCAACTTTCCCACTATGCTTCATAGGAAGCTTGGTTGAGGCAATAGGATACTGTAATCCTTTTTAAACATACATAAAACAACAATTCCAGCCCACTTTCCCTGGAGGAGGGATTTGGAGGGGAAAAGCCTCACACTCTGGGAGTGAGCGTCGCAACAGGAAACCAAAAGGCATATTTAACATTGAAGGAGGGGTGACAAAAGGCTCACTTTTATTTATTTTTTTAAATTCTCTACGAAAATATAAAACAGGAATTAATTTTGTTTCAAACAAAATAAATGTCTACCTACATGAAGCAATTGTACAGCCAACTGGCAGTGCAACCCCAAAGCATAGCGGTGCCACATGTCACGGTATAGCAAGTCAGTTTCTGAACTACATCTCAGAAAACAACTCTCTGTTCAGAAGATAAGAACCAATAGAAGATGGTTTCCCTGCTGCCTTCGATTACTGATAACATCTTTGGAGCAATGTTTTCCAGGTGTAATTTCAAGTCCTCAATAGAAGCAGAGCAGGAAGACCAACAGCAGAACATGAAGTCATCTTCCAAACAGACAGCAGGATCGGTAATATCCCTTCCTCTCTTTCTCAGACTGCATCAGCCCCTAAGGTAACACAAACAAGGTTCCTGGGCTCTCGGCTGGGCCTGTTGCCATGGTGCTACACCTATAAGGAGATTAGAGCTGAAGGCAGCAGGGAGAAGCTGCAACTTGAAGGACTCAAGGAGCATGCTCTGCAAGCTTGACCACTTTAAGAGAGAAAGAAAGGAATGGCAAGGTCCCTCACCTATTACCATTATCAATTTCTCATAGTCAAAGGCTGTAGGAAAAACTGAGGCAACCTGGGGATGGAGAAGAATCTCTTAACTCTACTAGGAAACAAAGCTGAGAAGCTTTAGCTTGCTTCACATGATTCCCTGTTTCCTGTTAGAAGGTATTTGCTACATCCTACCTTGCAAGTACAATCTTTCTCTTACATCTATTCTATTTTCTGTGCAGTGCTTACTCTAATGTTTCTAGGTATGATTTTATATTTATCTTATCTGGGTTACACATTCTTTTTTCTTTTAGAAAAAATTGGGTAAATTTCTTTATTCACTGAATTTCCAATGCTTAACAAACTTCAATACTTAGGTCTAACTACCAAACACATCTATAAACAGATTTTGCAACCAAGTTATTTGGAATTAGAATTCAAAACTCCTCCCAATTACTGAAATGGCAATTATTAACAAATAGTTCAGAATCTTCTATTGTTCACCATTTATGTATATATGTACATGCACATACTAACACCCACCCAATGAACTGAGCTCCAAAGTCACTAATATGTTCCACATTACTGAATAAATAAGCAAGCCCTTCCTGTATTGAGAAGAAGTAATTCCCAGAGAAGCAGGTTACAGTAAACAGTAAGATCAAGCAGCCTGGGAATGGCTGGGGGATGAGTAAGTGGGGCTGGCATTATCTGTGCAAATAGTGTATATAATAAAGAGGTAATATGCAAATTGACCCTCACGCCCTCACAACATGGCTGTCTACTACCAGGCCGGCATGGGAGTTAGTGAGGAATGACCAAACAACTGAATAAGCAGGCTGTGTGGGGCAACCAGGTTGGCGGAAGGGGAAGACACTTGGGAGTGACCAGGCTGATGGGGGGGGGGGGGTAGTAAGAGGTGATCAGGCCAGCAGGGCAGGGGGCAGTTAGGGGCGACCAGGATGGCACACAGAGGCAGTGAGGGGTGATCGGACTAGTGGGGGAGAGGGGAGTTAGGGGCGACCAGACAGACAGGCAGGTGAGCGATTAGGAGCCAATAATCCAGGATTATGAGAGAGATGTCTAACTGTCTAACAGGATTGGGCCTAAACCAGCAGTCAGACATCCCCCAGGGGGGTCCAGATTGGAGAGGGTGCAGGCTGGGCTGAGGGGCCCCCCATGCACAAATTTCATGCACCAGGCCTCTAGTTTATACGTAATAGCATCAGTACCCTCAAATCCCCTCTAAATCATGTTTATCATCTCCTGTACCTTCCTTCATAAGAATTTATTTTCTTAGATCTGCTAAATAGAGAATATTAGCAGCAGATAAGGCAGCTTATTTACTCTCCAATGGAAAGCAAAATGTGAATTTATTAAGAGAATAAAAGTTTAAAACATTTTTTCTGGTCCACTTTGACAATCACCCTCATTAAGAAACCTAACCTTGAAAGTGAGTCCCTTAAGTTCTTTCCCTGATCCACAGCCACACCCTTACCCACTATGCCAAACACTATATAAGGATAATTCAGGGCTCCAATTTAACTATTTCTCGCTTTCATGAAACTGCTTTCCAGAAATGATATAGTTCTTAGTAGTTCTCAATTTCTGTGTAAGCTCTAAGACCTCCCTCTAGCAATGTGAGATATAAGGGTTAAAAATCTAACTGCTTTGCAAATGAAGATTACCTGCAGCTTCTGACCTCTTTAAGAGATAAACTACAGGCTGGAGAGGCTTTCTATTACTTACAACAGTGAGTGATTATTATATTATATTAACAAACATGTGTATCTGAAATGAGTCTTAAAAGACAACGTGAAGGGGTGGGGTATGAGGAGCCAACACCATTGGACACAGTGATGACGAAGAAAAAGGGAGTCAACTGAACTTTGATTAGTGCAGTGTTAAGTAAAACACAGCTGGATCTTACTCAGCTTAACAATCCAATTTTTTCAAAAGCCGTATTTCCCCCAAAGCACCAATAGTGCTTGGATGTGCTAGCTCAATCTGCCACATGTTTAAATTCAGCTCCAAACTTGGGAAACTTTTCATTAAAAATGCTTATTGCCTCACAAAATCCTGTACTCTGGTGCAGGTGAATTTCTGCTTGGCTTGGCAGTCCTGACTCCATATTGCGCCACTAAATTCTTGAAGAGAGAGCGTAGCCATAAGTGGGTACAACAATGTATACTTATATTCAAGGCAGTTTGCTCACCTGAAAATTTCCCAGGTAGTAATTAACAAAATGTGGTTATCCTAACATCAGCAAATTTACACAGGGTCTAATCATTTAAAAAAAAAATTGCATCTGTGACCTCACTTTGGGAAAAATGTAGCTTTACTTGTTTCCCAATTTCAATTGTTTTTCCAAACTGGTATCCCTGAAAATATCCAACTGATGTTTTCTGTTTGTAAAAGCAGATCCTTTCCTATACCACAATGCTGAAGGTTTTGCTTCATAAACTAAAGGAGAAAGAAAGAAATTAAAGTTCATTCACCAGAGTTCTACTTGTATGTCACACACACAAAAAAAGTCCTTCTAGCTGCACTGGGTACCTGCTGCAGTTAAAGCCAGTCTCTACTGCTTATATACTAACTGCTTTTATGTTAGCTTAAAAGAAACCCACACAACCAGCCACACAAAAAGCTATTTATGGAAACATAACATACACTGCTGATCTTCCTTCTCCCTGTTCTCTGCCTCTAGACAGGATGGTCTAATGAGTCCAGATGCTAATGGTAAAAAAGGATACTTGTCAGCCTGAGTTGTCACTTAAAATGAACAAACACATGGGAAGGAAATATATCATCATAGACAAAAAATGACATTCAAGGTATTTTGGTACAAATACACGTATACATACAATGAATTTGGACACAGAAAAAAGACAAGATTATAAATATTAAAATATGTTCTGCAGGGCAGAAAATTCAACAAGCCTCCAATATGACAATCTCTTTACAGAAATTGTACCATATTCCTTTTTGTCCTTAAATTACAAATGGAATAAACTCTATTATGCCTACTAAACAATTTAATATAAACACAACTATTCTGAATTAAAAAACACCCATGAAACTAAACCAAATCATACTCATAAAGCAACTCAACAAACATACTTGCTATTTAAAGGGTGAGTGAAAAGACTACTAATTTTTCTTTCTCTTTTTCTGAGATTGTTAGACTTCTAATCTCATTATTGCCATAAAATTAAGTATGGGTGAAAAGAAGGTAAAAGCAGGAAAAAATTGATGGAGTTCAATGACATTTACTTGTTAAAATCCATGACTATTTGCTTTCCCATTAGTTTCTGGTTTAGCTGAATAAATGAATATATGCATGAATCCATCTATTCATCCATAATTACTAGGTGTGCGATATGCCAGGCACTACGTTATAAGTAGATGAAAAAAAGACAATGAAAGACAGACTCCCTTCAACTGGCTTGGCAGGAGCAACTTTGCAGTTTCGATTAATACCTTAGACTGAACAAAAGCTAAAAATCATAAAACTTCTAAAATCTAGAAGAAAACATAGGCAAAAATCTCTTGGGACACCAAAAAACCCCATAAACATTGCTGGTAGGAATGTAAAATAGTACAGGTATTTCAGAAAATAGTTTGATAGTTTCTTATAAACCTAAACATGTACTTATTATACAACCCAGCAATTGCATCCTTGTGTATTAACACCAGAGAAAGGAAAACTTATGTGTATACAACTGTTCACAGCAACATTATTCATAACTAGAGGCCCGGTGCAAGAAACTCTTGCACGAGGGCGGGGGGCAGGGGATGTCCCTTAACCCAGCCTGCACCCTCTCCAATATGGGATCTTTCGAGGGATGATCCTCCTACGAGGATCGGGCCTAAACCGGCAATCGGACATCCTTCTTACAATCCAGGACTGCTGGCTCCAAACTCCTCACCTGCCTGCCTCCCTGATTGTCCCTAACCACTTCTGCCTGCCAGCCTGATCACCCACTAACCACTACCCTGCCAGCCTAATTGATGTCTAACTGCTCTCCTATCAGCCTGTTTGCCCCCAACTTCCCTTCTATGCTGGCTGGTCACCAATAACTGCCCTCCCCTGCAGGCTTGATTGCCCCCAACTGCCCTCCCTTACAGGCCTGGTCCCTCCCACCTGCCCTCCCCTGCTGGCCTGATCTTCCACAACTGCCTTCCCTTGCAGGGCCTGGAACCTCTAACGGCCCTCCCCTGTTGGCCATCTTGTGGTGGCCATCTTGTGTCCACAAGGAGCAGGATCTTTGACTACATGGAGGCAGCCCTCTTATGTGTTGGAGTGATGGTCAATCTGCAAATTACTCTTTTATTAGATAGGATAGAGGCCTGGTGCATGGGTGGGGGCCAGCTGGTTTGCCCTGAAGAATGTCCCAGATCAGGGTGAGGCAGTCTGGGCGAGGGGCCTATGGAGGTTTGCAGGCCAGCCACACCCCCAGTGACCCAAGCAGAGGCCCTGGTATCTGGGATTAATCTATGTCTACAATTGAAACTTTGTAGCCTGGAGCTGAGCCAAGCCTTCTGCTCACTCCAGGGCCGCAGCCATTTCTGTTTGAAACTTTGTAGCCTAGAGTGGAGGCCTAGGCCAGCAATGGCAAGCTTAAATCTTGGCTTCTTCTGTTGCCAGGGAAGCCCAAGCCTTCCTCCTGCTCTCAGTGGCAGCAGCCATCTTGGTTGGGATTTATTTCCATAATTTGCTCCTGATTGGCTGGTGGGCGTGACTGTGGGTGTGGCTTGTGGGTGTGGCGAAGGTCCGGTCAAATTTGCTTATTACTCTTTTATTAGATAGGATAGATAAAAACTAGAAACAACTCAAATGTTCTTCAGTGGGTGAACGGTTTAACCAGCTCTGACACATCCATACAGTGAATACTAGCCAGCAACATGAGGAACAAAACTATTGATAGATACTACCTCTTGGATGGATTTTAAGGGCAATTCTATTTAGTGAAAAAAAAGAAAGCCAATCTTTAATGGTTCATACTATATGATTCCACTTATATAACATTCTTGAAATGGATCTATAGAAATGTGTTAAAAAAAAAAAAAAGTATGCCCTGGCTGGTTTGGCTCAGTTGATAGAGCATCGGCCTGAGAACTGAAGGGTTCCAGGTTTGATTCCAGTCAAGGGCACATGCCCAGGTTTCAGGCTCGATCCCCAGTGGGGAGTGTGCAGGAGGCAGCCAATCAATTATTCTCTCTCATCACTGATGTTTCTATCTCTCTCCTTTCCCTTCAATAAAAATATATTTAAAAAGAAAATAAATGGAAAAAATTAGTGGTTGCTAAGAGACAGAGAAGGGTGGGAGAGGTGTGTATGACTATAAAAGGGCAGCAGGAGTTCTTTCTGAAAAAGGAACAACTCTGTACCTTAATTGTGGTAGATAATCAATGTATACATAAGATAAAACTGCAGAGAACTATAAATACGCACAAATGAGTGCATACAAAAATTGGAGAAAACTTAAAAATGTCTATAATCTAGTTAATAGTATTGTACCCATGTTACTTACCTAGCTTTGATATGCATACAATTATAAGATATCACTACTGGGAAAGCAGGGAGAAAGGCGTGCAACCTATGTACTATTTTTACAACTTATTTTTAGTAAATTCAAAATAAAAACTTAAAGCAATAGTTCCAAATAGGAGAAGATCAAGAACACTACACTTAGTTTTAGGAATCTCCTGACAAAGTACAAACAAGCTTTGTCAGTGAGCCTCAGAATAGAGAATATTATTTTAAATTCTACATGTGCTTATCTTTACCTCAAGACTGGTTAATTTAAGCAGCACTTCCAGAGTAAAGTTGGCAACCTGACAGGCATTTGGAATCCTGGAATGCCTGATAATGTAGTTGACCACCGTTTTTCAGTATTTCCTAGTTTTTCAAATTTTTCAAAGTATATTTGAATGAAAGGCAGAAATATCAGAGTCTTCTCCTATCCCACCACTCTCCCACATAACATGGCTTTAATGTGAAAACGCTGCCAATATTGATTCTAGGAAATCACTTTACCAGCTTTTATCTGATTAGATGGCTTTGGAACAATAATGACTTTGTGACATCCTATTGATTTTGCCTCTAAAATGTTCGTCCTATCTTGTCTCTGCCGCTTCATTCCCACTGCCACTACTACACTCTTCAGAACCTTCATTATTTCTTACAAATAGCTTTTTGCTAACAGGCCTCCCAAACTTAGTTTCTGCAAATGAAGTCATTTGAAGTTCCACTGCTGGATTAGACCACACATAGCACAATTCTTAATAGGTTATTTTCTTACTAAAAAAATGTTTAAAGGTTTCCCATTGCTTATACAACCAACTCCCGACTTCTCAGTCTCACATTCAAGGACTGCCCTGTTTGAAATATTGGGACTGAAAACAACTTCCACTCAGAATTTTACAGACATTGCTCCACTGACTTCTGTTTCTCAGTATTTCTATTAAGAATTCCAATACAGTCCTCCACCCTCTCTTCATATGTAATCTACTTTTTCTTTCTAGAAGCTAAGGTATTTTTAAAGTCTCAGTGTTCTGAGAGTTCATGATGATATGAAGTGATATGTATGTGCGTGTGTGCACGTGTGTGCTTGGGGTGGGGGCACGTCTTTTGTCTTTTTTTCATTCACTGTCCTGGGAATTTGGTGGTATTTCCAATGTGGACTTTTATGTTTTCTTGTTTTAGAAAATTTCCTTGTACTATTACTTTAACAATCTCCTCTCCAAAATTTTTCTATGTTCTCTTTTACTAGAATCTTTTGGGTTGATTTTTCTCATTTTCTGTTCCATTTTTTGGGAGAGGGACATGACTTTAGCTTTTATATTTTTTATTTCCAAGCTCTCTTCCTTATTTCATTGTTGTTCCTTCTTGCTATTGTCTCATAGATACACAATCTTATCTTTTGAAAAAAATTCACTATGTTCTGAAGTTGTTTTTGGCTCTATATATTGTCTCTGTTACGTTTGGGTTCTTTTTCTTTCCTCCTATTTATTTGTCTTTCATGTTGGAGACTTTCCTCCAATATCTGGATAATCTTGGCTATCTGTTTTTATTTAAGAGTAATGCGCTAAAAAGCTCAATGGAAGCTTTGTTTGCTGGAGTGGAGCTTATGGACTAATGAGGCTCATTGTGAAATACTTCCTGGCTAGCTCTTTAAAAAAACAACTTAACATCTTTATTGAGATATAATTCACATACCATAAAACTACCCATTCAAAGTGTATTTCAGTATACTCAGTTGTGGAATTATCACCACAATCTACATTTAAAACATTTTCATCACTCCAAAAATAAACCTCACGTCCATTAGCAGTCATTCCTCATTTATCACCCTCCACCCCCACATAACTCCAGCCTCTGGCAATCATTAATCTACTGTCTCTAAATATTTTAAAGATTTGCCTACTCTGGATATTTCATACAATTGGAATCATATAATAAATATATGGTGTGTTGTGACTGGCTTCATTCACTTAGCACACAGTTTTCAAAGTTTACCCATGTCGTACCATGTATCAGCACTTTATTTCTTTTTAGGCTACATCATATTGCACTGTATGAATATACTGTGTTTTTTAATTCATTCATCAGTTGATAAATGTTGGGTCATCACTACTTTTTGGGTTTTATTAATAATGTTGCTATAAACCCTGATGTACAAGTGCTTGGGGTGACATATGTCCTTTTTCTTATGCACCAACTACAAAGCAGTGATGTAAGAAACTCTAAAGAATATAATCTTTTAGTAATTCAATCCAAGAATTCCTATAGATTACCTAAAGCAAAATGGAATAGAAGAGAGCATCTGTTTGAAAGTAAGAAAGTGATATTTAGTACAAGTTTAAGAAATAAAGTATACCTCGTGTAAAAACTATCTATCTCATCTCCCTTATTTACACAGATGCTGCAAAGCTGGCTATTGAATCGAGAGTGTTTTAGTTGCTGCACAACCTCATTCTTAAAAAAATCCAATATTCTGAAAAAAATTATCATTCCCTTTTATTAAAATATTTATAAAATAAGTTAAATTCTTATGATAAAAGCTGCAGAATAACAGGAATCTATGGAAAAGATATGAGAAGAAAAGATCAGTTTTTTAAAATTACCTTTACACAGAGGTATAACAGAGATAATGAACAATACAATTACACTGCAAACTGAAGAGACTTGCAAATTTCACAGAACACCTCTAATGTATTTCAGGAATAAGGAGAGTAGATAAAGCAGTAGTTCTTATCAACTCAGTATAGTAGACACATTTCTTCCTCTACAAAATGACAGTAATTCTTTCTGGTAAATCTATAATCTGCTATTAGTGATTATAACCCGTATTTCTGAAGTTTGTTTTGCAGATAACTGAAAACAATGGACTTATTGAAACAAAAGAAATTCAAGTATAAATAAGAGTATCAAATATGAAAGGCAGATGTGAGTTCAAATGTGACTTTGGGCAAGTCTCTCAACCTCTTTTGCCTTAGGTTCCTCATCTGTAAAATGAGGATAGTAATAGTAGTACTTAGGGTTATATTACATGAGGAACTACATTAAAAAGGCTTGGCACATAGTCAGTATTCAATAAATACTGATGATGGTGATGATGTGTCAAGACACAATAAGGTTATTTCCTAGATTTTATTTAATAATGATGAAATATGAAGTATTAAAAATGTATCCATCCTAGCACACTTGCAATGGTTTTGGAAGGTTATCATTAGTGAGCTATGCATTTGGGGTTTACTCAAGCTGGTAGTTCTAATTATTAAAATCCACTTTTCATACACGTCTTACAGATACCACTGAAAAGCAGTTAAGCCCTAATCCATATGATGGACAAGGAAAACATAACAGTGAAAAGTGTGGACCCTGGAGCCAAACTGCCAAAGTTCAAATACCATTTTTGCCACTTATCTATAATAATAAAAGAGTAAAATGCTAATTAGACCAAACAGCCGGATGACCTTCTAGATGAAGCTGGGGCTGCAAGAGCCAGGGCAAGCGGCGGTGGCTGCGAGGGCCAGGCCCCTTGCACAGATTTTGTCCATCAGGCTTCTAGTAGAATTATAAGAGGTTAACTTCATATCTTATTGGATTCATATAAAGATTAAACAAGAAAATGTATATAAAGCATTTGGTACAGTGTCCATAAAAATGTTAGCTATCATCATCATCATCCCTTACAGTCATTCTACAAAAAACAACAAAACAACAAACAAACAAACAAAAAACAAAGGGGGGCATATCTCTGACCAGTAGAACTTGATTCTATAAAACAGCACTATGAATCCATACATTCTCCAATATTATAAAGTTCTTAAACTGGCCAGGTATTTGAGTCAACATTTTGGACCTTGCTTTAATATGAGCAAGACAAAAAGTAAGATTTGTATTGGATATTTCTAATTGTCATTGATGCAAAGTTACAGATGACCAACGTGTCTTATCAAAAAAACAAAAAACAAAAAACAAAAAAAACTACTGTAAAACTACTCTTTCTGTTTTAAGCAAGTTAATTTCCTACCTGTCATCTGTATTGCGAAGAGATGGAAGCCGAAAGCTCGTGTTTCTGTCAAGCTTTGACTGGCTTTTGGTCCTCTTGATGGAGCCTTTCAGGCGCTTGCTGAAGAACCCCTAGAATGAAAAGGCAGAGGTGATGGGAGAGAACTACAAGGGAACATTGCTGTCTCCAAATTCTTCTGCACTACCTTTGCAAACACTATAATAGATTTTTATAATGAAGACCAGAAACAGAGCTCAGCATTTAATTTTTTAATTTGTAAATAATAGTGGCTTGAAACCACCTGATAATGAGATCACATTTTTTCTTCTATCGTAATTGGGATAATTAAACTTTTTGATAGCACTTCATTTCTTATTTCTTAAATAGTTTCTATACTAGTAATAGTAGGAAAACTAATTCTAACAATATATTTAAAAAACAAAACAACATAATATAGAAAAATATAGAAGATGGTGTCAACAATTTCAACAGAAATAGGATCCAGTAATTTTCTGAACTAAATTAAAGAGAGAAAAAAAAAAGAAAGAGAAAAGCATATGCAAAAGCCCTGAGGTGAGAAGTTACTTGGTGCACTGAAGAATTTTTAAAAAAGATTAAGTAATTAGTACAGAATAATATATTTTGGTCTCGAAGTGTTAAAACTTGGTCTAAATCAAATTGGATATATTTGTAAAATTAAGTTTCAAATGTAGAGAAACTATTTTAAAATGAAATAAGTATCATTTATGAAACCACCAAAGCATCTAAACTTCAGAAGAACAAAAAGTCCTTTATAGGTTTTGGTCCCTGCTTTCCTCCTGCCACTTTCACCAAACTATCTAAAGTTCCTTGAACTTCTTCCTAGTCTTAGCACCTAGTAAATAATGGTCTTTCAATAAAAAGTTTGTTGGCTCTAGCAGATTTGGGTCAGTGGATAGAGCATCAGCCTGAAGATTGAAGAGGTCCCAGTTCGATTCTAGCCAAGGGCACATGGCTGGGTTGCTGGCTCAAACCCTAGTGTGTGTGTGGGGGTGGGTGGGGTGGGGTGGGGGGGTATGTGCAGGAAACAGCCGATCAATGATTCTTTCATCACTGATGTTTCTCTCTTTCCCTCTCTCTTCCTCTCTGAAGAAAAACGTATTTTAAAAAAAGTTTTGGAGTAAAAGAATAAACATAGGAATGAATGACAATGGTCACTATTTTCAAGAAAATTCTATTGTGGGCAGATGAAAGGAAACTTACAAAATACATCAAAATGCCTGTGAAAATGTTGTAATTCAAAGTATTTTGACACATGGAAAATGACCCTAATCACCTTGAGATCATTATTATCTTACTAGAGGCCCGGTGCACAAAATTCGTGCATGGGGGAGGGGAGGGCGGAGGATGTCCCTTAGCCCAGCCAGCACCCTCTCCAATCTGGGACCCCTCGAGGAATGTCCGACTGCCCATTTGCCGACTACCAGGATTGGGCCTAAATGGGCAATCGGACATCCTTCTCACAATCCTGGACTGCTGGCTCCAAACTGCTCACCTGCCTGCCTCCCTGACTGCCCCTACATGCCTCTTTGACCACATAGGGGCACCCCTCTTGTGTGTTGGGGTGATGGTCAATCTGCAAATTACTCTTTTATTAGATAGGATAGAGGCCTGGTGCATGGGTGGGGGCCAGCTGGTTTGCCCTGAAGAGTGTCCTGGATCAGGGTAGGGTTCCGTTGAGGTGAGAGGCGGCCTGGGCGAGGGGCCTGTGGAGGTTTGCAGGCTGGCCACGCCGCCCCCCCACCCCCCAGAGACCCAAGCAGAGGCCCTAGTATCTGGGATTAATCTATGTCTACAATTGATACTTTGTAGCCTGGAGCAGAGTCAAGCCTTCTGCTCACTCTGGGGTGGCAGCCATTTCTGTTTGAAACTTTGTAACCTAGAATGGAGGCGTAGGCTGGCAACAGCAGGCTGAAAGCTTGGCTTCTTCTGTTGCCAGGAAAACCCAAGCCTCTGTTCTCTCCAGCTCAGTGGCTGCCGCCATTTCTGTATCTTTTATAATTGAAACTTTATAACACTGAGTTGAGGTCTAGGCCCACAATGGCAGGCGGAAAGCTTGGCTTCCTCTGTTACAGGGGAAACCCAAGCCTTCCTCCTGCTCTCAGTGGCAGCAGTCATCTCGGTTGGGGTTTATTTGCATAATCTGTTCCTGATTGGCTGATGGGTGTGGCTTGTGGGTGTGGTGAAGGTAGGTCAAATTTGCATATTACTCTTTTATTAGATAGGATAGAACCTATGTCCAGTATATGTTTCCATAAGAAAGAAAAAGAAACATCAGCACGTCAAATCTTTTATATTCTTTTAGTTACCACCATACCCACTGTTTTGGGGTGAAGGCTATATTAACCAGGATAAGCAAGATTATGCTTATCTAATAGCTCCACAATCTTAGTAGTATAAACCATGCTACATGTCTATAAGCAGATCAATTCAGGAAGTTGGAGGTCCAGCTTTATACTGTTCTGACACAGGGACTTTGGCTAAGAGAGGCTCTATCCATGTACTTCTATACTTGCTGTAGCAAGACGAAGGAAATGCAACAAATTATGTACCATCTGTTAAAACTTCATGTCACTTATGGTATCATTTCATTGGACAAAAAAGGTCATATGCCCACACCTAATTTTGATAGGGAAAGAATGTGCAATCTTACCATGTATCTAAAAAGAGAACTGGAAATATTTAATAAACAGCAGAGTGGACCTCAGTATTTTTCTGTCAAGTGTTTTGTAAACACACAGACATTCTTTCCAATAGAAAAAATGGAAACAATTTTATTTAAATCAGAAGTAGAACCATTTTGCTGACTAAAAAAAAAATTAAAAAATGCTTATGCCATTTCTTATTGTTCTTATATAACAAAGAATAATGGTAAAAATTTCTAGAAAATACCACATAGACAAATTCCCTAGGCTGTTTTTATCCCCTATGCGCTCTCTCTCTCTCTCTCTTTTTTGTTTGTTTGTTTTTATTATGGGTTTACAAAGAATGATTGACAAGGCTGTTTTTTAAAGACCATATTTCTTGGAGACAGGCATTTGTCTGGTCTCCTGTACAATCACAGCATAATTAGGAAAAGTCACTTTTATTTGTTCTCCAAGATAAAGGCTCATTTACTACTGTCTCTAATTCAACAAGGACTAGTCACC
Organism: Antrozous pallidus; assembly: GCA_027563665.1. Taxonomy (NCBI): domain Eukaryota; kingdom Metazoa; phylum Chordata; class Mammalia; order Chiroptera; family Vespertilionidae; genus Antrozous; species Antrozous pallidus. The sequence continues at coordinate 22,317,039 of CM050527.1, read as the reverse complement.
ACATTTGCTCAAAATTGTAGTCAGCAAACCAGACCTAAGTTTATAGAAATCCATTAGGATTTGTTTACGGTTGGTTAAAAAACCATTGACCTAAGCTGAGATCCAGCCCAGGGCTTGACCCAACACCATATGTAAATACATTTCTAACAAACACAGTTAAGCAGTTAAGTGAGATGTACTAGTAAATGTTTACTCAGGTAGTACTCTAACTTACCCCTTGGTGGCACTTACTAGTATAGCATACTTCATTTAATCCATTTAATACTTATTTTATGTCTATTTGTTGTAAAGCAATGTGCTAAGTGTTATAGAGATTCAAAGATAAAACAAACATATCCTCTACCCTCAAAGAGCTCATATAGCATAGGATATAGAAATTAAATATAAATATATATGACACAATTAGGAAGATACATATTCTTAATGCCTGACATCCTATCTAATAAAAGAGTAATATGCGAATTTGACCATACCTTCACCACACCCACAAACCCCGGCCACCAGCCAATCAGGAGAAAATTATGCAAATAAATCACAACCAAGATGGCTGCTGCCATTGAGAGCAGGAGGAAGGCTTGGGTTTCCCCGGCAACAGGGGAAGCTAAGCTTTCTGCCTCCCTAGGCCTCCACTCAATGTTACAAAGTTTCAATTATAAAAGATACAGAAATGGCATCAACCACTGAGCTGGAAAGAACAGAGGCTTGGGTTTTCCTGGCAACAGAAGAAGCCAAGCTTTCAGTCTGCTGTTGCCAGCCTACGCCTCCACTCCAGACTATAAAGTATCAATTGTAGACATAGATTAATCCCAAGTCCCAGGGCTTCCACTTAGGTCGCTGGGGGGCGTGGCTGGCCTGAAAACCACCAAAGGCCCCTGGCCAAGGCTGCCCCTTGCCCCAAGGGAACCCTCACCCTGATCTGGGACACTCTTCAGAGCAAACCAGCTGGCCCCCACCCATGCACCAGGCCTCTATCCTATCTAATAAAAGAGTAATTTGCAGATTGACCATCACTCCAACACACACGAGGGCTGCCTCCATGTGGTCAAAGATCCTGCCCCCATGTGGACACAAGATGGCCACCACAAGATGGCCAGCAGGGGAAGGCCATTGGAGGTTCCAGGCCCTGCAAGGGAGGGGAGTTGTGGGCAATCAGGCCAGCAGGGGAGGGCAGTTGGGGGAGATCAAGCCTGCAAGGGAGGGCAGTTAGGGGTGACCAGGCCGGCAGAGGAGGGAAGTTGGGGGCAAATAGGCTGGCAGGGGAGCAGTTAAAAATCGATTAGGCTGGCAGGGTAGTGGTTAGTGGGTGATCAGGCTGGCAGGCAGAAGTGGTTAGGGGCAATCAGGGAGGCAGGCAGGTGAGCAGTTTGGAGCCAGCAGTCCTGGATTGTGAGAAGGATGTTCAATTGCCCGTTTAGGCCTGATCCTACTAGGATCAGGCCTAGATGGGCAGTTGGACATACCTTGAGGGGTCCCAGATTGGAGAGGGTGCAGGTTGAGCTAAGGAACATTCCTGCCCCCTGTGCACGAATTTTGTGCACCGGGCCTCTAGTATTTAATAACAAAAATAAAAGTTACCTTATTTCTTTGAATCTAGTACACCACCGACTGTCACACCATTATTTCATGTATGCTAGCAAGAAAGCTGCCAATTAAACTATAACAAAATGCTTTTGGGATCTTTTATTCTATATTAAGAAAATTTTTTTAAAATGTCCTTAGGCAGATTTTGTCACATCTCTATCTCTATCTCTATCTCTATCTCTATATCAAAAGCCCATGGCCGTAATGCCATAATGACCAAACTACTGATCACCAGGAGGTGCATTCATGTTTGGGTCTTGCCGGCATGGCAGATCTGGGGTCCCACCTTGTGCAGAAGGTTTAGGGTATGGGGTCCTGCCTCACGCGATGGGTTTGGGATCTCACACAATTTTGGTTCACAAAGCGAAGCCCACAGGCTCCGATGGCAGCAAGGCTGGCAGCTGGCGGGGGGAGGAGGGTGTGAGTAAGCAGGGCTGTAGGCACAGCAAGGCATGCACGGGTGAATGGGGGCCACGTGATTTCGTGCACTGGGATTCTAGTATCTACACAAAAAGAATATACACAGCCCAGCTGGGTGTAGCTCAGTGGTTGAGTGTTGACCCAGGAACCAAGAAGTCACTGGTTCGATTCCCAGTCAGTGCTCAATCCCCAGTGGGGGGCGTGCAGGAGGCAGGCAATCCATGATTTTCTCTCATCACTGATGTATCTATTTCTTCCTCTCTCTTCCTCTCTGAAACCAGTAAAAATATATTTAAAAAAAAGAATATACATAAAATAAATTGGTTAACATAGTCCTAATGCTTCTTCATTCTCTGAGCTACTGTTTGACTCAGAGAATTTGTCATTCATGTTTTTTTTTCACAGACTATCATCCTGTATTCTTTTGAGAATGTTGATGACAGAGCATATCTTAAAAGAGTAATCTACAGAGATGTTAAACAGTGAAAAAAATGTGCATCTTAGAATTGATGAAACAATGTATTATTTGAGAGAGGTACATAGGAAATGATTTCAGGAATTCAGAGAAAAAAAGAGATTACATCATCTGGAGAAATAAGTGGAAGTTATATGGAAGACCAGAATATGCTAGACCCAAAGGTAGACTGAATTTGGGTTTGGTGGTGCCAAGGAATACAGCATGAGAAATGGCATGGAGGTAAGAACACACAGGATATACATTAAGTAGATTTAGTCTGGCTGGCATATGATTAGGAGTAGAGGAAAATAAGATTAGAAAGGAAGTTTATCCAGCTATTAATATATAATTATTGCTTCCATTGTCCTTTAAACTTTTAAGGGTAAGTACAGAGCTATATATATCTATCTAATTTCCACCACAGTGTCTAAACTTTAGTCAGTGTTCAATAAATATCTGATAACTATATACATGAAACTATGGTTGTTTGTGGAACACAGAAAAGGAAATTTTAAAACAGCCATGATATTTCACAGAAGTAGTAGCATCTTCTATATAAAATTCTTTTTTTTTCATCTTCTTGACATGACTGAAACATGGTTTTCACCTGAGAATACAATTTAGTTTAGAGACCTATTTGATGGAAGTTTTTCATTCTCCTTTGTTCAATATTCCGTGGTACCCAGGCTGAGGTGCTGGGATTTTCCAAGCTTATCATGGCAGCTTCCAAACCATTATTCCATAAAATAATAGTTTGGAATTAAATTATTATTTCATAAGATAATTTTATTCCATAAAATTCTGGTTTGAAATAAAGCATATTCTTGAGGTTTATACCATCTTGATTTAGTATCCTTTATTATTCTTTGCTATTCTCATGAATTAATCTCTCCTTCAATTTTCTTTATTCATTAAGGACATGAGCCCCAGGTTTGCAATAGTTCCATCTCTTGACTCCTAACACAATACTCATAAATAACCAGATAGCAATCCATCTACTATCCTAACTTCACAATTCTCTGACTCCAAAATCTTTATCCTCCTCTCCAGCCACCCACTCCTAGAGCTATAACCTAGATCTTATCATGAATCTCCACCTCAGACATCTTAAGGAGTAATATTCACCTTTGACCTTTCTCCCTAACCATATATTTCTCCCAATACATCTGCTCTTCAACTTCATAGAAACCTCCAGTCTCTTGACCATCCCATTTCCTCTGTCTCTATTTTCTCTCCAACCTGGACTACATGGTCAATCATCTGAAGCTATTGAATAACCAACAACCTCCATTCTCTTAATGATCAGCTACCAAAAATAAAAAACTGGATCAATGTTTAAATTCTGATCCCATGCCTAAGCTGTTCAGGAAGACCACACAGGCAAACACAATGATGTCACTAAAAATTCCCTACCTCCAAGTTAGGCCAGTCTTCTGTCCTGGACTAACTATGCACTAGCCGTCCAGCAACATTGCCTACTCTGGGAAGCATCAGAGTGTATGACATGCCCATTTTCCCAATGGTCCCCTTCTGAGCAATTCCTTAGGTACAAGTCACTACGCTTTGTAATTCTGCTCTGGTTATAGCTGACTAGACTGAGGTGGACAACTGATTTAAAGATACCTATACAAGTGGTCCTGGTAAAGTCCTGTCTGCAGGGTATGGTTTCATTTGGTTTCTACTAACTACTCTAGCCTGATCCCTGGCCATTTCTTGCTTCATGCTTTACACTCCAGCAACTCCAAAAGACTATGCACTTCTCTACATTCACGATTCATCTCTGCTGTTGCTCATATTTCCTCCCTTGACCTTGGCTAAGTTACTTTTTCAGACTCAGCTCATGGAGGATCCCCGCCAGTGTGTCTTTTTGAACATGTCCTAACCCTGTTCTAGATTAGGTGCCCGTCCTCTGTGCTTCCAAGTATCTATAATTAGCCTTACACTTAGCACACTGCATGCCTACTTATATGTCAATAGTCTTCCCTACTGAACCCTGAACTCCTCAGGGCAGGGACTAAATGGTCTTTGCATTCCCAGAACAGGTCTGAGATCTGGCATTCAGTTCTACATATGTTTGCAGAACTGAAATAAAACAGGCAGTGGAATGAATAAAAGCTATCATGCTGTTTTTGCTACAAGTGCCATAATAGAAAGAACAGGGAACTCTGAATCAGAAAGTGTGGCTTCAAATCCTGGCTCCAATTTCTAAGTTTCTGATTCCTTATTTATAAAATGAGGATTTAAGAAATTCTTTTTCCTAGGGCCATTCCAAAGAATAAGATAACAGAATACAAAAGTACTTTTAAAGTAACAGAAAATGGGTATTTTTAAGTATTAACTGAATGTGAATCTACGGTGAGACTACTGAATAGGCTGGGTGAAATCACAATTTTTCCTTCTAGAAACTACCCCACAAAGGAAGGGAAGGAAACTAGAAGTCCCACAGTAGCTGGGAGTTTTGGCTGTTTTATTCAGTGATGTATGCCAGTGCCAATACACTATGAATGTCCCATAAATATTGACTAAATGAATTTTCTGACGCTTTCCTGGGTATCAAGAACTGACCAGGTGCTTTCCAGTATGTAATGCTATTTAATTGATGCCACATTCTAATTCTTCTTCAAATACTCTAGGTCAGTGGTCGGCAAACTCATTAGTCAACAGAGCCAAATATCAACAGTACAACGATTGAAATTTCTTTTGGGAGCCGAAAACCGACTTCTGCACATGGGACACGTAGTTTCAACCGCACTGTACATGTACACCCGCACGTGGTATTTTGTGGAAGAGCCACACTCAAGGGGCCAAAGAGCAGCATGTGGCTCGCGAGCCGTGGTTTGCTGACCATTGCTCTAGGTACTATAGCATAATGTATTTTCCCCATGTATACTATAATTAATTTCTACACATATCTTAGTATAGAGTTATACACCACAAAGCAGAAATGCAGTATGTTAAAAAAATATGAACAAACAAAAAACCCACTAGTGTGACAACCAACTTAGAAAAATGTGTCCCTAGGACTCCTATCTGCATAATTAAACTAAAGTGAAACCCTGTTGATATTCTTTTCTATGTAAGTGATTATATGGACACTGAGAGAAAAAAATCCAATTATGAAATTTAAAAATAGATGCCAAGAAGATGCTTCTCCTTCTTTTACCTGAAGTTATGATGTTTACATATTACGCTAATGTGAAGAGAAAAGGATGCTCCTAACAAGCACACTCTTAAAAACCCAACAGCATAAATGGAAACATAGGAAAACACCTCAAATGGACTGATCTCATCCTTCTCATTGACACCAACCTAATCTGAAATAATATTAATAAGCCTTGAAAGAAATTCTACCTCATCCAATTCTCCTCTGAAATACTGACTCTTAAAAAGAGTACAATTCTTAAAAAGAGTATACAGCTTATTATTTTTAAACAACAAAGTTGTCATCTCAATTGATACAACTTTAATTAGTTGGTACTCACTATTTTTCTGTCAAAATAAGGCTTAAAATTAGCCACTGCCAGGAAAGAAAGAGCCAAATGCTGCCTTTCTCGGTAGCTTGGTACATGTTAAGATAATGACAAAAGTTGTTCACTACCTGCAAATTGGAGTAATCCCTGAAGACTACATTGGACTATCAGGGCATCTTTGGTAACTGAAATAAAACTGCTGCCAGGCAACCACACTCCAAAGCCTCAGTGGTGGCCATAAAGAGACACCACCTTGCCGTGTCCTAGAGTTTCTGATCCCTTAAGACATGGTGAAGTGGGGGCAGAGAAACATGTCAGCACCTTTCCCACAGAAACAGAGTGATGTGCAGCAGAACCCTGCTTCAATCCTGTCTGAGGCCTTCCTATCAGTGACCACATAAGGGATTGTACAATTTTAGGTGATTAAGTAATTTGAATAGTTCCTTAAAATGGTATATGACTCACTAAGGAAATGCCAGCATGTCAACTAGAAAGGACTCAGGTGAGAATTGCTTTCATTCTTGCTTCTAAAGTTTTAGTTTAATTAGTAAATTAATCTCTGTATATTCTACATAGTTTAGCAGTTCATATTAAGGATTGTAATTACCCCAGAAGAAGGGCTATGTCATATATAAATCATTTCCTTCCTTGATCTCTTTTAATATAACTTAGAACTTGTAGATGTTCAATAAATGTTGACCAAAACCTAACTGTAGAAAATTAAGAAGGAAAAAGAAAAAGAAAGGGTAACTGAAAATTCCCCTTGGGAAACTCCATTTTCCAATCATAATATTTTACTTATTTAGTTTACCTTCCAGTTATTGGAAATCCAGACAGCAAGGGAAACTCTAGGTAAGAATAATAATAAAATAAACAGATACAAGGTGCATTATATACAGTTCACAAGCAGTTACAATGTGGGTAATTTCTCCCTTACTGGAGGTGTTATGTTTTGGATAGGCATTGTTTTGCAACTTTAAGCATCAAAAGAAAAGGTTCTATCATAAATTAAAATTGTTTCCCTAGATCAGAGCTGATGCTTCAGAATTTCTGTGTATTTGTGACAAACATCCAATGCTTCTCTTTTATTAAGCAAAATAAAACTTTTATTATGAAACTTTAAAAAATATAAAAACACAGAAATTAGCATATTAAACATCCTTTAATCAGATCTTGATTCTATTAGGTTAGATTAGAATATAAAAGCAAAATGTGTATATTATAATAGATAACAGATAATATAATAATAAACACTGACTTCCATTTGACCCAGTGATCCCATTTCTAGGAATATATCCCAAGAAACTAGAAACACCAATCAGAAAGGATATATGCACCCTATGTTCATAGCAGCACAATTTAACAATAGCTAAGATTTGGAAACAGCCCAAGTGCCCATCAGCAGATGAGTGGGTTAAAAAACTGTGGTACATCTACACAATGGAACACTATGCTGTGGTAAAAAAGAAGAATTCTTACCATTTGGAATAGCATGGATGGAACTAGAGAGCATTATGCTAAGTGAAATAAGCCAGTCAGAGAAAGATAAATATAACATGATCTCACTCATTTGTGGAATATAATGAACAACATAAACAGATCCAGAGATGGAGAAGCATTGATCAGACCATCAAACCTCAGAGGGAAGGTAGGGGAGGGTGCGGGTAAGGGGGAGAAATCAACCAAAGGACCTGTATGCATGTGTATAAGCCTAACCAACGGACACAGAGACTAGGGGGGTGAAGGCATGAGTGAGGGATGGGGGGTAATGGGAGGATAAGGACATATATGTAATACCTTAACCAATAAAGAAAAAAAACATATTGCTAGGTCAAGGTTTGCTATGGGGGCAAATGGAAGATATTTAGCATACCTTCTCTATCCCTAATAATACTCTTTGTCTTAGAGGTTCATTTTTATTTGATAGGGCACTGTAATATCAGGTTCCTTTTGATTATTATTTTCCTATTACAGTTTTTCAAACCTTTGACTTTTAACTGTAATGTATTATGTTTTAAATGTATTATTTCTTTTAAAACGTTAGGTTTATATAGGTAATAATATACAAAGGCAAAATTCACTGTTTTTAGTTGAGTAGCTTGATGAGTTTTGACAAATGTATACTAGCACAATTGAGATAGAGAAAATTTCTATCACCCCCCAAATCATAAAATTTTAAATAGCTAATCCCTTCCTTGTCCCTTGGCTCTTAGTAAAGGACTAATTTGATTTCTCCCTCCATCTGCCATGGTGTTTTTAATTTGTTATTTATTGCCAGGCTCCCTTGGGCACATGGCAAGTGCAGACCTTCTTACTTGGGCCTCATAGCCCATGACTCACTATGTGGGTGGCCCACTGGCTGCCAGGTTGCCTCTCCCCAGCCACCAAATCCACCTACCATGCCCTAGCCCCGGGCAGGGAAATTGAGCCAGGCCTTTTCTCTTTCCACAGCTGTCACTGCGAGTCACTAAGTATCTGGATTGGGATGGGCAAGAGGCTTGTCCCAACTGAGTTGTGGCTTTTGGTCACCTGCCAGACATCAGTGATGCTGACAGGCAGGGGCAAGGAGGGCCCACCAAACCCTTCCCCTGAGATGAGACAACAGAGTGCGCTTCTCAAAGCCTACTTTTCCCACGTTTGTGCTAGGATCAGAAAGTGACAGTCGTGACTAGGTGAGACAAAGAGGGAAGGCTGGCTGGGATTCTAGGAGCGGGAGGTGGGCAGTGTAGATTGCATCCCAGGGAGGCAGCAGGAGGTGGGACTGTGCCTTGCACATGCTCATTGTCCCATTTGACTTCAGTTACAAAACGCAAACCCAAAGATGAATCATTAAGAATTTTGAGATGGCAATCACAGAGCATTAAACCTCATGCACAGGGCTCTCTGAGAGCAAGCCCAGTGCGCTGTACTGGTCTCAAGCTCATGAAGCTGGCCTGGAACTGGTTCATGGGAAGAAGAATAAGGCTGATAATCAAAGTCTGTGAGTGGCAGCGGGTCCAGGACGGGTGAATTTGAAGACAAAGATCTTATGACTGAATTTGGGAGGAGAAAAGAAAAGAATACTATGGCTCTTCAGTTTTTTGGTTCTGAGGACTGCAGAAATTTGTAGTACTACAAAGTTAGAAATACAGGGGGAAGGAGATTTTGGGAAAAACATAAGTGAGTAGAGTTTGGGTTGAACTGATTTTAAATTACTGTGGGACATCAGAAATAAGTGTCAGTAGAATACAGAGGACTATTTACAAGCAGATTCTCCCAAACAGCATTGCTTTCTATTTCCTGATGTGGTGATCATTAATTTCACCCTACCATAATAAAAAGATCCTCCTAGTAGGAAAATCTCAGCATTATCCCATTAAACTAGCCCAGATATAAAACATCTTCTAAGAATGCAGAGGCAGAGATAGACTATATACAAAATGAAAAAGGTCAAGCAGTTTATTTAATAGACATGAACTTATGAAAGAGATTATAAAGTGTGTGTGTGTGTGTACATATATACATATATATATATATGTACACACACACACACACACATATATATATATATATATAAAACCCTAATATGCAAATAGACCTAATGATGTGATATGTGCTGACCACCAAGGGGCACATGCAGAACATGGTGGGTATTGGCAGCAGGCAGCTGAGCATGGAACATGGTGGTGGTTGGCCAAGGCTGGATGGTGGAGCAGGTGAGCAGGAATGCCAGACCAGGGCAGGGAGCCAGTCACTGTCAGCAGGGCAAATCTCTGATGGTTACTGAAAATTCTTTGCTTCCATGCACCATGGTCTCCCCCGGTGCTCACACCTGCTGCCAGCCCCGCTCACCCCTGAGGGGCAATCGGGACAGCAGCTGCCACTTGCACCCACTGATGGTGCCAACCCCACTCACGCCTGCTGCTGGTGCTGGTCCCAAATGCTCTGTTCCGTCAGTGCATGGGAAGGGCAGTGGTGGTGGCGGCAGCGGCGGGAGTGGGGCTGCTGGCAGACAAGGGGCCGGGGTGGGAAGGGCTGGGCAGGGGCATGGAGGATGGGCTGAGACCAGCCCCTGTGCCCACCGCAGCCTGGCGGACCACAGTTCCTCTCAAGGTGCATGAATCCATGCACTGAGCCACTAGTACTATATAAGATATGAATAACTCTTCAGATGGGGAAATTTGCAAAAATTAAAAATATTTCATATATATGCCTGCCATAATTTGCTTTCTTCTTTTAAAACCAAATGTCATGTTTCTTATGTTTATATGAAAGGCAAATATGCAATATCCTATCTAATAAAAAAGTAATATGCAAATTGACCATACCCTCGCTACACCCAATAAGCCACACCGACCAGCCAATCAGGAGCGATATGCAAATTAACACCCAACCAAGACGGCTGCTGCCCATGGCAGGGTAATCGCTGGGTTCCCAAGGCCGGAAAAAGCCTTGCCAAGAGGTTTTTTCTGGACTTGGGCAGGCAGGCTGGGGCTGGGGCAGAGCCAGCCAGCGATCAGCCCCATGGCAGGGTGATCACTGGCTTGGGCAGGCTGGGGGTGAGCCATCAGTAGGACATCCCCTGAGAGGTTCCAGTATGTGAGAGGGGGCAGGTTGGGCTGGAGGACCACCCACGAATTTCATGCACCGGGCCCCTAATGTCAGTAATAAGCATCTAAAAAAACTTGTAGGAAATAAGCAGCCACTATATAATGAAATTTATTTTGTTATCTTGTTTCCTACACAAATACATTTTATTTAATCCAAATACCCCAAATATTATAATTTTAATTTGTAATCAATATTAAAAAATATTCAGATATCTCCTATTTTCCCCCCTGAACTTAAAGAAAAACCCCAAACAACTTTATTGAGCTATACTATACATGTCATCAAATTCCTCCTTTTAAAGTATACAATTTAGGGGTTGTTGCATATTCAAAAAGTTATATAACCATCACAACAGTCTAATTTCAGAACATTTCATTACTCCCAAAAGACATCTTGTACTTAATTAGCAGTTACATGCCCTCTCAATCTCTGCCAACCATTTTCTCTATAGATTTGCCTATTCTGGACATTTCATATAAACTGAATCATACAACATTTAGCATGCATAATGTTTTCAAAATTCATCCATGTTGTAGCATGTATTAGTACTTCACTCTTTTTATGGTGGAATAATACTCCAGTGCATGGATAGGTCACATTTAGTATATCTATCCTTTAGCTGATTAGGCATCCTAGTGTGTACAAAGTGGTATCACACTATAGCTTTGATTAGCATTTCCCTAATGACTCATGATGTTGAGTGCCTTTTCATATCTCTATTGCCATTTGTATATCTTCTTTGGAGAAATGGTCTATTCAAATCCTTTCAGCACTTTTTCTTTTAATAGCTAATCAACAGCCTGACAAAAAAATTAAAATGATATCTTAAATAAGCTGCTTAGAATAAAGTTCACTTACAATAAAATTAGATGTTTAATATAAAATAAATAATTATTTAAAAATCAAGTGGAATGGTTCTGGTACTACTGAATAGAATGAAAGGGCTTTATGCTAGAAAGAGAACCTGGGAATATTACTGTTTACCAGCAATGGCTGTACCTTGCCGAGTATAGGTATAGCTGAGAGGTACAAAAATATCTTTCTGTGCAGTTAATCCTAGCAAAATCAAGAAGTTGGCAAGGTTTCCTTTCTATATTTCTATCTTCCTAATATCTAATATCAGTTACACTCAGATGCTAATTATAAGTTCCCTTAAATAGGCATTATTGTCTTGAAAACATTTATCTCTAATTGTAAAATAAAAGATGTTATGCCTCTTTAATGGTAAAGCAGAAGAAAAATATCTGTGCTTCAAGGAGAGGGGCGTATAGTACACTACCCATAAGAATGAGCTGTAAGTGAACTCATCCCATCCTCCCTTTCAAAGAGCCCTCCTCATCTGGGCAGGCTAAGTGGAATCTCCGCTAGTTAGCACTGCTGCAAATCCATTTCTAGGAATATGCATAGACCAGAGGCCCGATGCACGAAATTCATGCAAGAGTAAGTCTCCCCTCCCTCGCTCCCCCCCCCGCCCCGTCCAGAAGGACATGTGATCTAATTAGCATATTATGCTTTTATTAGTATAGGTTGAGATTGAGGAGGGTTCCCATCATTCTTTGTTTCAAGTTTAGAATCTTGGCACTATTCTCTGCCACACTTGCTCCCTTTCCCTCCAGGTATTTATCATATCCTTTCTATTTCACTTAAGGGGTCATATCAATTTTTGTTTCTTTTTTCTCTGCTTCAAATTTTATATTTTCCAGGACATTTATCATGAAAAGATTTTATTTTATTTTTTTTAAATATATTTTATTGACTTTTTACAGAGCGAAAGGGAGAGAGATAGAAAGTCAGAAACATCGATGAGAGAGAGACATCGATCAGCTGCCTCTTGCATGCCCCGTACTGGGGATGTGCCCGCAGCCAAGGTACATGCCCTTGCCGGAATCGAACCCAGGACCCTTCAGTCCGCAGTCCGACGCTCTAGCCACTGAGCCAAACCGGTCTCGGCTATCATGAAAAGACTTTAAAATTATACCCATTCTGATTACAAAATGATTTAAAGGTATAAATTAGTATTTAATATCTTTAGACTATAACTTTTTCTTTTCCGACATCCCCATGTTTAGTCATTACTTTTACCTCTGGCAGTAAAATTTTGATAGAAATATAATATGAATACAAAACCATATGTTATATATTCATATATATATATGAATATAAATATACCATCTATTAAAGAAGATATCCCTACAGGGTGATCCTATTATGGATTTTAATTCATGTAGATTTACTACCTCTGGTAGTAAAATTTTGATAGAAATATAATGTGAATATAAAACCATATGTTATATATTCATATATATATATATATATGTATATATGAATATAAATATACCATCTATTAAAGGAGATATCCCTACAGGGTGATCCTATTATGGATTTTAATTCATGATCAGCAATGAGAAGAAAGAAAGATGGATATAAAATATTTAAGCAGTAGGGGACAGTACTTTAAGGATCCTAGAATACAATAGCAATGAGAATACAAAAATTGAAATAGTACAGTAGCTTGGGTACTATGAATTCAAATTGATTATTGCAGCCCTGAGACTGAGATTCTTAGGCTGGTCAGAGGTCACCATACCACAATAAAGCAATGCTTTATAAATGTAGACTGGTCGCCTGAACTGACTGTGGCAAACACTTAGAAGGGTAACTAATATGCAATGCAGCAATCTGTGAGCAATATTAGGCCAAAGAGAAAATATCAGACTTGAAGGTACAAAAGAAAATAGATGTCTACAGAAAGATATTGACTAAAATGAGTTTCTAGTATCTTAACTATTTAGACAAATAGTTCTAAATCCTGGATACATGTTAGAATCTTCTGGGAAGTTTTTAAAAAATACAAAGGATTAGGTTCTAGTCCAGAGGTGGATTCTAGGCATTAGTATTGTTGTGGAGTTCCTAAAGTGAATTTTTAGGCTTAGAGTTGAAAACCATTGGTTTGGACGATTAACACTTTCTGGTCTTTATCAAGTGAGCATGAAGCTTTCTGTTTTTTTGTGTTTTTTTTTTTTAACCTGGAAAAACAAAGATCTCATTGAGGCTTTTATTGGTCTTATTCAGGATTCTATACAAAACAGAGACCAATAGCAATTGCACCTAAAATCTCAAAACTTGAAAATGGATGTGACATTTCTGTTTACGTAGAAATTTAACTTAGTCTACATTTATTATTCCAAAGCTTTACTTTCTCCCTAAAACTATGCAAAGGTTTTATCTTTTCACAGTCTTTTGTATCTAGTGCATGTATCTGATTGGGAATACTCAGGTATCTCTGTGACAAGAACACAAGGAGGGTTATAAGGAAATAGTCAGCTACTGCTTTAGTTCAACTCTGCTTTCTGGTTGTTTTGGCATATATTTTAGTGCCTGAATTCTTTCAGAGCCAAGCTCAAAGCTAATACGAATGAAGCAGCTGCGACTGCATTGTGTTATATTCACATGGAAGGCCAACTCAGACCATTGTGTTATGGAAATGAGAACACTACACCCAGCACCTGGCCCGGAACACAAGCAGCCTTCTCTTAGCCAAAACTAAATTGATGGCATCTTCTACAGAGAAGTGATTAAAAAAAATCACAAATATCAATAGTCACTTTATAAAAAGGATATTCAAGAAAGGAGGCTGTTCCAAAAACGAAGGCAAGTGAAACAAACACAATTGCAAGACATGATTATTTTCCCATTCTGAATTAAATTATAAGTACCTAAATAAGTTTTCAGTAGTTTACTAATTTCTTCCTAACAACCCCTGTAATATTTAAATGTAGTTTTAACAATGTAGGAAACATAGAAGGGATATCTTATTTAAAGGAAAACACAAGTATGACAAATATGACAAAAAAACCTACCAGGATGTTAAAGAAAAAATGAAAAAAAAATAGGACCTCTAAAAAGAGGCGAAAACTATTCTAATGACTAAAATTCTTCTTGAAGAATCTAACAGTCAAAACTCAGATCTGTAGAAACATTGTGTATGTATGACACCAAAAGAGCACAAAGTAATAGCCACAGAAACAAGTCATTAAAGAAATCTAATTTCACTTCCTAATCAATGTAAGTAAATACAGCATACCCTATACACATAAAATATTGTAGCTCTGAATTCCAAATACAAATTCAATTCTCTTTGTTGAGGAAAAATATATTCTGCACAGGTACACTCATTTATTCCAAATGATCCCTTAGAGGTTATTAAATAGTTTAGTAATCTATTTGGAGACATCACTAGTGATACCAAGAGAATATGTGTAGAGAGATACCCTATTCTTGTCCTTCAATAATTCACACATATTTTGTGCATTCACAATTATTGTTGAGAATCTACAATGTGTAAGGTACTGTGTTAGGCTTTGGGGTAGCAACAAATATGAGTAAAAGAGATATTTATTATCTAATGAGGTACAAAGACTAACAGATACTATTTTGGATCCATAGTTGGGAATCCACGTATGCAGAGGTCTGACAAATTATACGCAAATTTTCGACTGCTTGGATGGTGGGTCCCTCTCATTGTTCAAGGGTCAACTATAATTACAATTGGAATTAAGGTGAAGAAATATGAGGTGAGAATGGAGGAAGAACAGAATAGATATCCTGCAAATGGCTGCTTTTTCTTATGGCTAGAATTAAAATACAAATACATTTAAACATTCCTAAAAACCAAGTCATTGCCTTATATAGGTTCACATATCCATATAAGTTCCCTTTTTCACTTTGTATGTCCTTATTTTCAAACTTACCGACTTTGCTGCCTACTACATGCACAAAGATGGCTTAGACTAAGTAAGGAATATACATGAACAAACTTATATGAAAGTATAAATCTGAGGGAATGGGGAGGACATACAAAGGTTTTAGGCTTACCTGACGTGGCCTCACTGCTATAGTTATTCCTTGGCTCCTTTCTGCCTCATCTAGCAGCAATGAGCAGGATACAAGCAACTCTTACCCAATGGCTTCTCTTGGATCTCCCTGATGCTAAAGCCTACTCTAGAACCAGTGTCAGCTGGTAGCCAGAGGTGGGTGCTGGGCTGGCTCTCCACAGAATGATAGCCCTTCACCCATCACTCACTGAGTGATGTCAAGAGGGAAAAGAGTCGCATGGAGAAGAGTCAAGTAATTTACCGATACTTCATAGTATTTATAAATTTGGTTTAGCTTTTGAGCCAAGACAAATATTTCAATAAAAAATATCTAATGTTTCAGCAGCCAGCAAAATTTAAACTTGACAAACAAATCCACTCAACTTACCTTTCCAGCCTTCTTTCTTGCCATTTTTGCCTGTATACTTTCGATTCCTGCCTCACTACTGGACACTTTCCATATTTCCTGAAAGCATCAATTACTGTATAAAGTGTATCTTCTAAAATGTTGTTCCCTCTTCCCTTGTCAATTATTTTCATTCAGCCTTTGAAACTCAGTTCAAATCCTGGCTCCTCAGCAAAGCCTTAGTTTACACAATACATTGTTAAAAACTCATGCCACCATGCTTATCTACCTCCTTATGAATCTGGTCCTTTTTCTGCCTCTTGCTACTAGACTATACTTACTCTGGGAGTGGAAATGTCTGTATCCATTTCTGTTTGCCCAGTACCAAGCAGAGTGCCAAGAAAGTATCAATAATTGGTGAATCACCAATACTTTGCTCAAAGTAAGCATTCAGTGAGTGTGTCAGTGTCCATAACTTTAGTCAAAGCTTGCTAAAATCTATTTCATCTGCTCTGCTTTCAGTAAGCCTGAAAATGTTGCTATGAGAGGAAAAAAAGACCTTTTGGGGAGTCCATTACTAGCTCCTTTTTTGGGTTCATCTAATGAGCAGTGAACCTCCTGCTCATCATAGTAAAGACACCTGAACCCTAGAACCACAAGTACTTGCACTTAAATCTCACTTCTGCCCCTTTATAACTTTAACATGGAAATGATCTTTGTGATACCGGATAAATAACTTACAGGTAAGTATCTCAAGGTTTGGTCCCTTTTTGTACTGTTTTTCTGTATTCAGAGAGTCCATCGAAGTATTCCTTACTAAAGTATTTTGTATTAGTCTAAAAACTAGATGCATTTCTTACTGGTGATACATTTAAGTGATGTAAGTAAATCACATTAGCTATTGCTGTTATAAGACAATTTAAAAAATATAATGTACGTCCACAGACATCCAAGTACTGCAGTACCTCATTTAGCCAGCATAGTATGGTTCTCTTAAAAGAATATAAATTATTTATCCAGCTTTGCCAAGGAACAAGGTACTTTACAAACCAGATTTTTCTGTTAAGTTTTATAAGCATCACATATCTTCAAAATTTTTAATATTCTCACTGGATATATATCACACACAAAAAAGTCCAGCACAACAAATATAACCTCACTTTTTCTTAACGATTCAAGGTCATTATTATCAATGTCAATTACTGCACTATGCACCATCCATCCTGTAATTTAATGGTACCCACAGGGCTATTGATGAATGTAAGGCTATTTGTCTTTATCCTAAGTGGATTCAGATTGTTTTTTATGAATCTGCAAACAGTGTGTTCTGATAGTTACTTTTCAAACAATCATCTAGGTGAGGGTTTGGGAATGGTGAAACTCTCCTAGAGAATTCAGTGCATACATAAGTTTCGTGACTGCAATTTGTTAGTTAAAAGTCTCTTCTTTCCCTCAATATTTCTAAATCTATGAGGTAGCTGAGACTGTCAGGAGACTAACAACTGAGTAAGTTGTCCAGAAGTAGTTAGCTCTCATATGTATGCATTATTACTTTATTACTTTTACTCAAGAATAGTCTTATTATTAAGGTAAACCTTAGATTAGATGTCAACTTATTACTTAAATATAAATAAAATTATTGTTTTTATTTAATTCAAAATTTAAAAGCCTAGTCATGAACTTCAGACTCAACTAAGAAGTACCATCCTGCAGAGGGATATTCTTCAGTTACTGACTTAAAAAATTTCTAAGAAATCACCATTTTATTCCAGCATTATGGCTTAAAACTTCAAATTCTAATTTAATCCCTTTGTAACAAACTCTGTATATGGATACTTACTTTCAGTATATTTGATCTCTGTTTCATCAGGAAAATAAGGAGAGGAGAGGGGAAAAATGCTGCTTTCATTCATAAAAAGTTTTAAAAATAGGTAGCTATGTCTATGGAACATAGAAATTTAATAAAAGGCATGTAATCTGATATTTTGATATTCTTATATTGGTTTAGAATATTAATCCAATATTTGCTTGTGAACTTTAAAAATGAAAAGTGTGTAAAAATTTGAAAGGGAACAATAACAAATATTCACAAACTCTACAAGGCAATAAGATACAATAAAGGAAAATCTTGCTCCTGAGGGTTAATCCAAAATTAAACATCATTTAAGTTATTAACTTACTAATGAATAACTACTTAAATATCTCAAAATATCAGTTCTACTTAAAAGGTCATCCCAACTTTAAAAAAAAATAGCATTGGAATAAGTAAATAAAAAAAATAACATATTAACTTGGCTGAATTAAAAGAAAACATTTTTCCATAGAAAAATCTATTTCTATTTTATATTGATTTCCATTGTATCTACAACAATGACCAAGATCATGTAATTCTCTTCAATGAATTTTAATAATATGATTAGAATTATAAGTATACTTCTTGCTCAATAAACAAAGAAAATGGATGAATTAAAATATGGATTAATCAGACTTTTATCAAAATGGTCCAAACTACACTTGCAACTGGTGGTCAGTTGACCTGATCACTTACAACCTTCCTATCTCAGCATTCCGTTGAAATTAATATACTGAGTCTCAGTACTACCTGTCAATTTAAGGATTATTTTAAAATGGGATATTTCTTCCAGGGTATTTCTGGAGTATTTCAATGGTCATTTAAAACAGACTTAGGCAAAGCACAGACCAGATTTCAGAGTTAGAACTCACATTGTTTAAATTCTCTTATAATTTTCTCTGAAACTTTATGAGTCTTATTCTCTACTTATGTTCCAGCTATGAAAAAAAAAATCTCACCAGCATCTTTACAGTATTGTGATAGGTTTTGGCCAGTGACTTGATAAAAGGCATTCTTGCAAAGATTTGTACTTCATTGTTCAGAGGAATTTGAATTTAATGTACTTACTTATATAATTTGGAAGTATCCCACAAGAAAAATTAAAATTCCCTAAAATCTAATAAACTGTACACTTAAAATAGCGGACATTAAATACAGTTAATCTATAGAAGTTGACAACTCTGTCTTTAACCCTAAGTATTGTAAAGAAATTCTTAAGGAGCAAAATGTTTTACTCCTTAGCAAGTGTAACTCTAAGAAGAAACCACAAAACTGAAATATCCTTTTAGAGAAGAGAAACACTTACTGGTACTTTGAAGGGTGAGGTATATGCAGTGTCCATGGAGTTGGGTTTCTCGGAGGTACTGGTCCCTGAGATACTCCGTCTGCGAGGGGATCTTTCTGCTGGCACCTCTGAAAAAGAAACACCATTAAGAACCACAAGTTTAAAATGTGTAACTTAATTGGAAAATTATCCCCACTCCACACCCCCCCCAAAAAATCAGTTTGCTTTAAAGGTGCATTATATTCTAGAAGCACATAATTTCTCTTTTTATCTCTGTGGTGTTTGAACTATGTAGACACTAGGAGATGGTCACAGTTAAGAATCTGCTTTAGTGTGACTGCTTATGTCTCATCTGTGCACATATAAAAATAATTTCTTTTGAACTATGTTTAATATCTATAAGTTCACTTAATATCTGTATCTTACAATGTATGAATCTACTTCTCTATTTGTCAGCATTAAAGGAGTTAATAGAAATTTTTTATATTCTTGTTAACAAAATATAGTCTAGTGTTGCTCATGATTTGAAGGTGTTTGCACAAAGGTCAAAGTTCAGTTCAGTGCAAGATAAGATGATGCACGTTATTGCAACCAAAGGGCCATGTAAAGACTGAAAGCTGCTGCCAGGAGAAAATAACATATATGCCTATGCAGATATAAAAATAGATCAGCTTCACCTTGTTCTCGCAATATGACCTTACTAAGACATTACTCTGGAATCCTAAATCTGTTCAAACTGCCTAACAAGCTTCAGATTTTGCACACAATGTGATAAATATCCAACTTAACTACTATGCACTACATTAAGGTTACATTTAATTTTTATAGTGATATACATATGCATATTTATGCACATACACACACATAGATGATAGATATATACATATTATACCTTTATCACAACTGCTTCCCATCTCCACTTCAACTGACAGACACATAGGAATCCAGCTTCTCAGATAACATTAAATAATCTCAACATGAACAAGGAAAAAAAAACATCCTAAAAAAAGTATTCTGTGTTATCTTCCAGATCTTAAAAAATGAAGAGTAAATCGTGACTCCGGAGACTGACATTTTGCTTCCTGCTGCTCTCCCTTTAAAAGATAGATGCAGTTTAAACTTCCATTTCTGGCCTCCTGGCCCCTGGGATCCGTGCTACTTCCACTTAAGAGAAAGCGTTTTTCTCTCGCTCCCTCCCTGTGTCTTGCTCTTCCTCCCTCCCTCTCTACAGCTTGCAGAGAGAGTAAGCGAGAAAGAACACACAGGACTGCAGCTATTCAATCAATCGCTCTCGCTGCACATCCTCATTAGTTATTTTCAGGCTATTAGCAGACGCCCAACCACTGCCTCCCCCCAATTACAGAAAATTTCACTGTATTGTACTAATTGGCAGCAAGAAAAAACATTTACTAAAATTTATATTTAGCTAGTGCCAAAAGGACACCATTTTACACAGATTCAGTAATGCACACAAGTCAATCCCTCCTATGAAAAGTCCAATTGGAAGTGCTTATCCTATTTCTATGTTTGCCTGTTGGACAGTGATAGGCTTCCCACGACTAAATATCATCTCTGTGGCATCTTGACTAGTGAAACATAAGCCAAATTGCAGCATTCCTAATGACTGAGAGGCTGACAGCAAAGTGCCTTACGTGCCTGCAGCAGATGAAAGTTCCATGCTGTCACTGTGTTTTACAGTCATGACCAATAAGTAACTGTAAGTCTCTCAACTTCTCGCTAACCACCCATGGTTAAATGAGCCTTAATGTACAAAGTCATTTTCAGAATTAGGCACACACAATTTAGTGCACACTGCTAAAAAAATAGCAGTATATAAAATTCATGGGAATGGCATAAAGCACTGAATTTAAACAAATCAGTTAAACACATTGAACAAGACCATCAGACTCCAGCAACATGACATTAAAGAGGGATTTTCCAAGTCAGGAAAGTCCTATGGGGACAGGCAGGTGGGTGGAGAAGGGGCGTGGTTAAGATAGAATATAATCTCATCTTTCCTCTGATGAGTGCTTATAATTAGAAAGTATAGGAGGAGCCTGAATATTACAATAAAATATATTTTAATCTCTGAATAATTGATGGAGAAACTAAATAAGGAGAAAGTTCCATTAAGCAAGGATAAAATGAAAGTTTCCTTTAATTTGTAATGTTCTAAGAAAATAAAATTGAAACTTATTTCTTCACTTTCTTCCAAACATCTAATTTTATTTTTCAGGGAGATAAATTCAAATAAATATATTTCAGTGCCTTTAACTATTTGGAAATTATTGGCTAAAATGAGCAACCACATTTCAAACACTAACAAATACATTATTTGTTTGCTTTATTTTTTTGTTTTTGATTCTCTTTCTGTATCATGAAAAAAGTAACAACTCACAATTCTGATATAGCTTAAAGAATTTATTTGGGTTCAAAAGAATAAATTACGTTATTCTTGAAGTTTGATCAATTGCCCCTAAATAGGGAAAAGTAAGAATAAAAAATACAAGGTAAACTTAACTATTAAAATAGTAAGAAATCTATACTTCTTGACTTTCTCAACCCCAACAATGCAAAAAAAAAGAAAGAAAAAAAAGGGGCTTTTAATATCCAGGTTCTTTAGTTCTCAGAAGATTCGTAACTATTTCAAAGCTGAGAGAAGAATATATACCCCAGGAACCAATGTTCATTTAGAAACAGGGTGGCAGCATCAGTAAGAACAGAATTAACAACTCACTGGGTTAGTCACAGGCAGGCCTGTATAGCAAACTGGCCCAGCCACCTTTAACTTTTAAGTCTCGAATTAGAAAAAGAAGCTGCTACTATGCTCTTAAAGCTACATTTCTGCTGAGTTTGACCAAAAATCTATTGTGTTTCCAGCAGGCCAAAATTAGACAGCTTTCTCCTCTACCCCCATTCCTGCTATTATGCTATCACATTATTTTCACCTGCTATAAAAATTAATTATCTTTCATAGTCACAATATTTAATTATAGTCACTTAAAATATGCTTGCTCTCTAAGGCTGAGACATATAATATTGTTTCAGTTAAGGTCTGAAATATTTTGTCCATTTTCTCATCATTTAAAAATAGTATTTTTCATCTTCAGATTGAAAGACAAAAAAAAGGTTATAAAAAACCCTTAAGTTTTAAATTTAACTCATCATTTCCTTTGCCATTAGGTATGAACTGAGATGAGGTGACAATTTAAAAGAATGAGAGATAACTCCAATCCAGCCCTACATAGAATGATGTATTGAACAGAGAGAACATTCGGATGCTTTTCTTAGCAGCACTATCAACTATCTGTGTGTCCTGTATGAGCCACTTCACCTTTCCTGCTCTGATCTTCATTAATAAACTGGGTTATTCAGACCAACCAGCGATGAAGACAAGATGAATGAGTTCATATGCTTTCATGCAAAATTAGCATTTTGGAAAAAAGGGGCTCTCTAAATACAAAGCATAGTGTTATAACATCATTTCCTCAACATGCACATTTTCCTCTTTATCAACGTGCTTTCTCTGAAGTGTGAAGAAACTGACAACTGGATAATTATAAGGGCAAAAGCACTTTTGGTGGAGGATGTGCTTGCTCAACAAACGGAACTCAACCTCTGCTTTTAGAACCTAGTAGTGTTTTCATGGCCGGTAGTTTATTTTTCAGGAAACAAATGTCAAAAGTGATTCAGGGGTGAAAAAAAGTAAGACAGTGCTAAGGAGATGAAGAGGTATAATGATTTAGATACAGTGAATAGGTAGTTGGCTTGAGAAGGTGAGTGAGAGAAAATATTTAAGAAAGTAAGGAAGTCAGCCTTGTAGATTTCTCAGGGAAGAACACTGGAAACTAATGCAAAGCTTCTATGGTAAACAGCAGCAGGGGCCCATGGGACTGGGACTATTTGTAGCAGAGTGCTCCTATTTGTTTGTAGCTTACAGGCCTAAACATAAAAACTTTAGCTATTGACACAAAGAAAAACCACCAGGTGAAATACACTTCATCCAAAGGTACAAATCACAGAGAAACCCTATGGACATATACTTACTGACACTTTCTTAAATATTTTCTTTTCAGGATTTTGAATAATTAATGTGACTGAAATAATTCTGGGATATTATGTTTGGAAAGAGAGTGAAAGGAAATGTTTTTATCATATATGTTTGCTAATACATAAATGGTTAACTGAGAGTTAGTTTCAAAACCTTCTGAAAGGATCAAAAGAGAAAGGTTATCTGCTATATGACATCATTATGACCATATATCCAGAAGCATAAAATAAACTGTACTTACTTTTTGTTCAATCATATTTAACCAAAATTCATATGTTATCATCATGTTATATATGCATATACGTAACATAAATAATGCAGCTTAAAATGTTGGGAATTCTGGTAATGTCTACCACTTTTAGGTCAAGTTATTTACAACAGTGTTTCTAAAAGGTAGAGAGCCCCGCTGGCGTGGCTCAGTGGTGGAGCACTGACCCATTCACCAAGAGGTTGCTGGTTTGATTGCCGGCTAGGGCCTCTGGCATATCCACGCCAGAGATCGAGCCCGCAGCCCAGGCATGTGCCCTGACCGGGAATGGAAGCGTGCCCTCCTGGTTCATAGGTCTACGCTCAGTCACTGAGCCATGCAGGCCGGGCCGGTGGGGGGAAATTTTAAGAAAGGGAATAATCTCACCAATGTGAAAGCATTTCAGAAAATTCAACATGAAAGATGAACAAAATGCAGACAGATATTTATAAAGTTTTAATTTGGTGGACAATGACGCAGGAACCAAAATATCTTTCTCCTAGCAGATTTCTTTAATTACAACAGACCAGAAAAACATTACATATTCATAGATGCAGTCAGTTTGGCATATATAGTATGTCTAAATATTTCACATGAATAGCAACCCAAACCAATTCCTAGTCATTTTGTTGTCCAGGATTATAAAATATAAATGAATGGGAATGCCCTTTAAATTCTAATATTCACAGGCCCCTTTAATATTTTTTATATTATATTTAAGAAACAAGTGTTCTGATATTCTTAAAAAAAGAATTTTTCACTTCACTTCAAAAACCTTTTTAAAAATCAATAACATTTTAACATAGCATGATAGAAAATTGGATACACACTGAACTGTGTTTGTACAACCATTCACACAAATTTCAGTGTGTGTAATGTTGCTGTGAATGAGCTGAGCTCATGATCATCTATTTTCCCTTATATTGTGTAAATGATGATAACAATAGTAGGAGTGGTTCAAATTATTAATAAACTATAGGCCCAGTGCACAAAATCATGCAGCCCCGCCCACCTCCCACCACCTAGCCAACCCGAGTGCGCCTTGTGGTGCTTGCAGCCCTGCCCACCACCGCCCTGTGGATGGGAGCCTGTGGGCCACAGCGGGGCGAGGGACCGAGAGGTGCTCCATGCACTTCAACCATCGTTTCAGTCATGAAGACTCTGGCCTTTTATTATTATGATTGTAAGATAAGCAAATAACTTAGCTTTCCATGCTGTGAATTCTAAATTAGAAGAATACTTCTTCCACAGGAGGTACATAATACATTTAAGAAACAGAATAGGAAGAAATGAATAGTATTAGGAAATGAGTTTGTACCTCTCTAGTAAAGATGGATTTTAATGACAAATAGCAAAAAGTGAAAGAAAAAAGGATCCATGAAAATGAAATTTCACACTTTTTATTGGAGGACTCCTAAAAGTAATGGAAGCTTAAAAGTGCAGGTAGAGAACCATTTTATAAAGGAAAAGGGACAAGAGAAAAGAGAAGAAAATTACATATTACATTTATATAGTTGCTAATACTATAGCATCTGGGCATTTCATAGACTTCATCCACCTGATTCTCAGTGGGACATGCTCTGCTGTGTCCCACTTTTACTGCTTTAAAGCCTGTGTACCAACAGTCACTACCATTCAGCTGCTCTGAAATACAAATCCCCAGAGCCACTTTAATTTATCCAATTTGTATCACTTAGAATGCAATACTTCACTCAAACAAGCAGTCCTTTCAAGTTTGCATGCACTAGACACTTACTTCAATACATTCAAATTGGTGCTAAGTATGAAAATGTGGTAAATTCTCAGAAAGTAAAGATACCCAGTCTCCCCACCTTTACTTCAATAAATTTATTCTCGAATATTATTATTATTATTATAAATTTATTCTTGTTAACATAATAGGAGAACAGATTTCTCTCTGGTCAGGAATGTGAACATCCACAAATATTCCATTTCTTCAGCTTAGAGGACTCACTTCACATGATGATAGTGGATGGTATGGTAGAGAATAGTTTAGTGCAACACTTGCAACCAGAATGGCTAAGAAATAGCTTAAGGTTACAGGGTATCTTTAGTTTCAAATACAAAGCATATTTTTGGGCTTTGGTGCTAGCAACTAGGGATCTTAACAATGATGAAAATATAAGGATAACTACAACACTCAACTATCATTTCTTAATCCTTGTTAAATGCCAAGAGTGTTATAAGAGTTCTCTCTTTAATCCTGACAATAATTTTCTGAGTTGGGATTATTGCCCCCATTTTACAGATAAGGAAACAGGAGATGTTCTGTTTGCACAGGTGGTAAAGGGCAAAATCAGGACTGGAACCCATGTGGTTTGGAGCCTGTACTTTTAATCACCATGCATACTATCCTATTCTCCTTGTGTTTTGTATTATTGGCTATAATGGAGAAAAAATAAGATACATAATTATGGAGATGCTTCCTAAAAGTAACTCAAAGAACTTGAACCATATACACACATTTCTTCATATTTTAAAGAAAATGAAAGCAAACTCTTTCAGCAATAATTTACTGCAAACAAGCCCATCAAAGAAAACTTTCAATCCCGGAATTCTGATGCTAAAAAGAAGATTCTAGTCAATAAACAAAGAGAAGTGAAGCAATAGAATGAAGAGGAAAAAAGTTTACTAGCTTAATGGTAAAAAAAATTTGAACAAAATAAGAAACAAGCTATAAAAAATATCTACTACCGATTCCATGAGTAAAAAAGTGGCAAAAAGCCCTCCAAAAAATAACCTGCCTTTAGGGATAGGTGAAAATATGCTGTGATACTGTAATAACGGATACATGCCATATAGCTGTTAAAAATCACAGAATGTACATCAAGAATAACCCCTAGTGTTAAACCTTTAAAAAAAAAAAGCTTGTTCTTCTATCTTGCTAAGTAATCTTCAGTATACCTAAGTGGAGAGATAACTACTTAGCCAATTCTATGAGACAAAGCATTATGATCTTAGGTTTTACAAAGAACAACCTATATCCTATCTAATAAAAGAGTAATATGTAAATTGACTGTACCTCTGATCAAGCCATGCCCACAGCCACAGCCACCAGCCAATCAGGAGCAAATTATGCAACCAAGATGGCTGTGGCCACTGAGAGCAGGAGGGAAGCTTGGGTTTCCCCAGCAATGGAGGAAGCCAAGCTTTCCGCCTGCCCTTGCCAGCCTAGGCCTCCACTCAATGCTACAAAGTTTCAATTATAGAAGGTATATCCCAACAGAAATGGTAGCAGCTACAGAGCTGGAGAGAGCAGAGGCTGGGGTTCCCTAGGAGATGGAGGAAGCCAACCTTCTTCAGCCCTAGCGCCTAGGCCTCCAATCTAGGCTACAAAGTTTCAATTATAGAATTTAAATAAACCCATGGAGCGAGCAGAAGGCTTGGCTCCACTCCAGGCTACAAAGTTTCAATTGTAGAACATAAATTAATCCCAGGGCCTCCACTTGGGTCACTGGAGGGCGTGACCAGCCTGCAAACCACAACAGGCCCCTCACCCAGGCCCCTCACCCCATGCTCCAAGGGAACCCCCCCCCTAATCTGGGACACCCTTCAGAGCAAACCAGCTGGTCCTCACCCATGCACGAGGCCTCTAGCCTATCTAATAAAAGACTAATATGCCGATTGACCATCACTCCAACTCACAAAAGGGCTGCCCCCATGTGGACACAAGATGACCACCACAAGATGGCCAGCAGCAGAGGGCCATTGGGAGGTTCCAGGCCTGCAAGGTAGAGCAGTTGTGGGCAATCAGGCCAGCAGGGGAGGGCAGTTGGGAGGAACCAGGCCTGCAAGGGAGGGCAGTTGGGGGCGATCAAGCTTGCAGGAGAGGGCAGTTAGGAGCGACCAGGCCAGCAGAAGAGGGAAGTTAGGGGCAAACAGGCTGGCAGGGGAGCAGTTAGACATCAATTAGGCTGGCAGGGTAGTGGTTAGGGGGTGATCAGGCTTGCAGGCAGAAGCAGTTAGGGGCAATCAGGGAGGCAGGCAGGTGAGCAGCTTGGAGTCAGCAGTCCTGGATTGTGAGAAAGATGTCTGACTGCCCGTTTAGGCCCGATCCTACTGGGCCTAAACGGGGCAGTTGGACATCCCTCGAGGGGTCCAGATTGGAGAGGGTGCAGGCTGGACTGAGGGACACCCCCAGTCCCCATGCATTAATTTCGTGCATCGGGCCTCTAGTATATATATAAAAGCTTAAGTGACCTAATGACTGAACAACCGCACTGACCACCAGGGGGCAGACACTTAATGCAGGAGCTACCCCCTGGTGGCCAGTGCTCTCCCACAGCCAACCTCCTGCAGTCCCTCCCCCCAGCTGGCTGGCCTCCCTGATGGGCCCCTATTGGGTGGGCGGGGGGGCAACTAGCCAACCTCCCTCCCACAGTTCCTCCTCTCGATCGCTGGCCCTCCCAATCGGGTCCAATCAGAGTGGGGGGTAGACAGCTGGCCAACCTCCTATAGCCCTCCTCCTGCCCCCTCTCCCCAATCAGCCCTGATCACCTGCCAGGCCGAGGGACTCCACCTGTGCACAAATTCGTGCACTGGGCCTCTAGACTCTAAATAACTAAGAAAGCATTATTCAGCATAAAAATGACAGTTTTGGGCATTTCAATCTAGTTATTCATAAAATTTTCTTAATCTCACAGCTTCATTTTTGTGAATCATATTCTGTCACTCTAGAAGACAATGTCTTCTAATTTACAGAGATTTCTAAGACCTTATCTATACTTTTTCTATAACTGACTATTGTTCTCATTATTAGTATATTTCATATATAACTGTGAGTATAATGTTTGATTAACTTATACTATGATTTCAGTATTCATCTTTAGAATCTTAAAAAAGATTTGGTCCTTGATTGTGTCAGGGCCTTTTAAGATTATTTGGGGTTTTATCCTAAAATAGATTTTAACAGAAAGTATTTAAAGTACTGAAAACATACAAACTTTTGGGCCCCTAATAAAAGATAGAATTGTTTCAAATATGCATATAAAACTCTGAAAACAAAAACTGCTTATATTGGACATCACTTATTAGTGAAGGTAATAGAAAAGGGAGGAGCATATGATGTTGACTTGTACCCTTTTTGCCTCCAAGCACTGCAAGTCTCTCTTCAAAGTGTCTGTTGGCTTAATTTTGTCTTCCTTTTCCCCACTACCATCTAACACCTTACTCCAGGACTTTTTATGTCTTGTGCAAATTATGGCAGGACCCTCCTAACTGACCTCAATGACTCCAGTCTCTCTCTGCTTAATGCTATTCTGCTCACCATTACCATATTAACCTCCCTAAAACACTACTTTCTTAATATAATTACCTTCCCAGAGATCTTAAGATAGACAGGTACCTGCCCCCACCTTACTATACCAACACTCTCCAACGTATTGCCTTATTCGATTATCTTTGCTATATCTCAAACTGACCATATTCATTTTTACTCATGGTTTTTACTTATCTGCCAAATCTTAGGTGACCTTCAACACAAATTTTAATTATCTACTTCTATAAAATCAGGACTAATTACTAACATTTCTTTGACTTTCAATTAACACATTTATAAATTCCTACTACTTGATTATACGTTCTCTAGTTTGGGTTACCAAATTATATTTCTGTCTAATAGAGTGTTCCGCAAATGAAGTCTTGTACTCTAGATTTGAATAATGGTAATCTTGTCTAAATTTTCAAATGAATTCTCTCTATTTTAAAGATTTCTCCCATAATGTTTAACAGAATTCTCTATATTTTAAATATTTCTCCTATAATGTTTTTATATGTCATTTGTACCCTTTCTTGTTTGTCTGCAAGTATTAAAACAGAATACAACATAATAATTAGTAAGAAATAAATTTTAACTAAACTAAAAAACAGTTCAGCATAGCCTACATACCTTTTCATCTTTAATAAATACATGATTATACAGAATTGTAGTTTTTATATGCTAATTAGTAAAATATTAATAATTAATATGGTTTGATCTAGTACATAATAAAATTATCAATACATTTTCATTATTTCTCATTTACAAATGGAATTAAAGAGTGCCATCTAATCAAGTTTAAGAAACACTCTCTTTTTATGTATATTAACGTGAATCATCAGTTATAATTAAGATTTTAGTAAATAAGCTTCATGGGAGATTAGGTTTAAAAGTTTTGTTTTTCCTTCTACCCATCATTCTATTGGAAAATTCACATATTTCCAGGCTTTAATAAGAAGCATACTTAAACATAAATGAATTAGGGATAAGTCTTGATATCTTCTTATTCATCCTTATTGTCTTTAAATATCTGTTTGCCTTGATTTCCTTTAGTTTTTAATTTGCATATTTCCATAAGAAAATACCCTAAACAATGATGTAAGACTTAAAAGCTCTTAAGGGATTGATGACTCCCGTGGGACTAAAAATGGATTCAAATGATATGCTTAGGTTTTTAGCATGGATCGTGGTATTTTTTGTTTTTCAATTTAGATAGCAGAATGCTAAGTCATTCATTTACAGTGAAAAACTGAATTTATCATTTACAGTGAAAAACTGATTAGAAATATTAATCCAATTGTAATACAGGATTCATTTGTTTTTAGAAGTCAAACTTTATGAGAAATTAAACCATAATCAGTGGTAGATGTTAAACTATTGACTCAATTTCTTTAATGGTTATAAGTAGTAGGTCTACTTACATTTTTATTTTTTATAATCAATTTTAATAAATTACTTTTTTAAAATATCCATTTTCTCTAAGTTATTAAATACATTATCACAAAGTTTTTCATGACAGTCTTCTATTTTTCAAGTCTCTGGTTTTCTGTAATGGTGTACACCTTTTTCCATTTCTAACATTGTTTAATTGTGCTTTCTCTTTTGTCTTGGACAAATCTTGACAGTTGCATCTATTTCCACTGGAGAATAATTTTAAAGAAACAACACTTGGCTTTTTTGTTCTATTACATTTATTTCTGTTTTCTATTTTACTATCATTTACTGTTATCTTCATTATTTCTTCCCCTAAACTTTCTTTGGGTTTATTCTTTCTTTTTTTAATTTGTTGAGTTAAATATTTAATTACTTCATTAATTCTCATCTTTTCTCCTTTCAATATAAAAGATTAAGTTTCACTTAATAACTCCTTTAGCAATATCCTACAAGTTTTGGAATGTACTGTTTTCAGGATATTCAGTGTTAAGTATTTTATATTTTCCATTATTATTTCTTCTGGGACTAAAGAGTTAAATATAAATAACTTTAAAAGTTCCTAAAAGTAAAGGTTTCTATTTTTTAAGGCTTACATTCTTTTTTTTAAGACATATTTTTATTGATTTCAGAGGAAGGGAGAGGGAGAAAGAGATAGAAACATCAATGATGAGAGAGAATCATTGATCAGCTGCCCCTGCAACGTGGCATGTGCCCTTCACTGGAATACAACCTGGGACCTTTCAGTCCATAGGCCGACACTCTATCCACTGAGCCAAACCAGCTAGGGAGAAAAGTAAAAGTTTTTAAAGTAAATTTTTTATTATTAATTTCTAATTTAGTTCAGCTATGTTTTCTGTATAAGACAGACTTTGAAATTTGTTGATGTTTATTTATGCTTCAATCTATTGTCAGTATGCATCACAGCGACAGGTCATTCCACTGTTTGATCTATTTGCATATTAGTTTTTTATTATATAGAACTCATAGTTCTTCCCTCAAAAACTGTCCCTTTCACAACTTCTCTATTTTTGTTACTAGTACCATCAGCCTCCTAAGTTCAAAATTAGTCTTTGACTCAGTATGTTCCCCATTCCTCTAATTTGTCACCAATTTTGCTGACAGATGTAATCTCCCCACTTTTTCATCTTATTCATCGGAGGTGCACAAATATTCATCTGCACTTAAAGTGTACTCGGAGCAAAAAGACAGATGATTGAGCCCCTGCAGGCATTTACAATCTAGTTATAATAATAATAAATAAGCAAATCACCAATTATAACATAGAGGGTTAAATGTTGAAGCAGAAGTACTTATTTAATATCTGGAGTACTATAATAGCTTTCAAACAGGTTTAACTGCTTCTAGTCTCTTCCTCCTCCTGGGACACTTCTAGATATGCCTGCCTAAAAAGCTACTTTGACCACATCTTTTACTTGCTCAAGAATTTCTAGTTCTTCCCACAACTGCTTTCAGGATAAAATAGTCATTAGCTTGTCTTGAGAGTCCTACACAGTGAGCCACCAAACACAGGGAGCCACCAAACACAGCAAACCACCAAATAGCCTTTAAGCATTATCTCTCATTACTTCTTTACATGAACTTCCATTCCTTTCAAATCAATTTACTATTTGGACATGAACGTTAATCTAATATTCCTCATGCCACTCCTTTCATACAGAAAACATTAGTTCTATAAAAATCTATTCCATTGTTTAAGATTCAGACTACATCCTATCTCTGTAAAGCAATCTTCAGTGTTACTAATAAAAAATAATGTGTCCCTTCTTCAAATTCCCAAAGCAAGTTTTGCCCGGATAAATCATTTTGCCATCAGGTATTGCCTTATTTTATTATCTCCATTGTCTTAAATGTTTAAATCTTTCTCACTTAATTGTACATAATTCATGTTTTCTCCCTAATGAAATTCTATGCTTTGCACAGACAGCTTTATCTTATACTTCTTTGCACCTAGCCATAGGACCTAGCACAGTCTTGCTCATGAGCACATTTGAAACAGGGGTAGGGTTTTGGAAAAGTTCAGTTTGGACAAAGGGACACTGCCAATGGAAGGAACAGCACATGCAAAGTAGGGAAGGGCAATGTTTGTCTACAGAAAGTAAACCAATTTGATGGAATGAAGTCCTCCCCACCCCGAGCAATACTGGCATGTCAGGTGGAAGGGTCAGAATAAGTTCCAGAGTAAGGTGTTTTGACTTTTATCTGTATGTGATGAGGGAATTATAGAAGATTTTAGACTAGAATAAAGAACAGGGCACAGTTTTATAAAGTTTTATCAGTTCAGCAGTGCACTAATTTAACAGGAAGGCCTAAACATCAATTAAGTGGCTATTGCTCAAAAGTGACATAGTAAAGCCTCACCAAAGAAGTGCTTTTCTTTCATTTCCTCTCCTACAGAGAAGGCTGCCATAAAATTCTTGGGTAAAGGAATTTGATAGGTTCTCTGACATCTCTTTATTCTACTTAGCCTTGATTCACGATAAAGTAAATTGAATATTTTTATTTTATCATCTTTATTGGGAAGCTCTTATTAATGGTAATTCCATTAGCAAACAACTTGTCACAAGGGCTTTGTTTAATCCTCAAGCTATATGTGAGATGGTTTTGCTTCTAGTTTCTCTAAAGGAGTTCAGGAAATTCCTATTTGCCCACAGAAGGGGGTGTTAGCTAGTCAAAGGCAGGAGAGAGCTTCAATCCCCAAAATAAGACTTGCTGACACCCAGGTCTCAGCCCTGCCACTGTGGAGTGTGTGATACACAGCTACCCACTCCCGCAGTAACTAAACTTCTCATTATAGCCCTTGAATAGAATCTGACTATAACTTATCTGTGTTTTATCTGTTACATATGCCAAAGTTTGCTTTCATTAGGTGGATAATTTTTAGGAATTTGCATTTTTCTTCCAAGCATGCTCTAACATCTTTTGTCTTTATCACATCCATCTGTGGATCAAGAAGGTATTCACTAACTCTCCTAAACAGAGGATGGGGCAAGAAGGGGCACAGACTGCAGTACTTTTTATTTGCCCATTTCTATTTATTTGACCAAGTGCTTTACAGGCATAGTGGGGTAATGGCTAAAAAAAGAAAGACATAAATCTTGAGGGAAATAATTAAAATTTATAGAAATATTATGCAAGAGTAAGGAAAAGATTTTTGGTGGTGACTCTGCCTTTCTTTCCCATGATGCAGTAGGGTCTAAGTGGCTGGTTTCACTCAGGGATATTTGTATTTGCTTTTCTTCTCTGATGGTTCTTTATGTGCGTGGGGGGAGGGGAATGGGAAGCAAGTAGAATGAGATAGGCTTCAGAGAAATGAGGAGTTAAGAGGTGCACATATTTCTTAAAGTCACCTAAATGCCCAAGATATGTGAAACTATAATAAGCAAATTAAGAGTAGAATTAATGTCTAAGTATGTGTGCCTGAATTCTATAGAATTAGAAAAAATTTGATTAGGATGACCCTTTACTTCTAAATTGCATAAAAAAAGAAATCATTTATAAACTGTTAAGATTGACAATATAACTGAATTAAATAAAACAAAACAAACTTATGCTAAATATTAAAAAATATTTTAAAACATATTTTTGGGAGTGGCAGAAGACTACTTATAGGTCAGATAATATTCATGAGGAATAAATCAGAAAACCATAAATTTTGCCCAGTATGATAAAAGTATCCTTATATTTAGGGAAATATATTATGAGATAAATCAATTTTATAAAAAAGATAACTTGAAGGCAATTATTAATCTAACAAAAATAGGATTTTTATAAGTATCAATCCATCATATTATATTAAAGATACAACTGGATATAATCTAACTTTCCTAAGAATTTGTTTATTATACCAATATCATGATCAGTAATTCCTTTCCTTAAGAAATTCATTAGAAAGCATCTGTAACTGGAAAGTTAAAGTAATGGCTGGTCCATGTGTCCTATTTCCTATACTCCATAGAAATCTTCTATATGAACATTACAGATATTTCACACTGCATAAAAGCTACTTCTCAAACCATATGCTAGCTTTTCTTGCACACAAAGCCTACTCCTACTCTCATACAGCAAGCCTCATCATCACTGCATTGAGGGGTATGGTGAAACAACAATATATTTTGGCTGGCAGAAGTTGTCTAAATAGCACGAACAGCTGCCCAGATGACAGGATAAGCCTTGCATGGAGCTGGCACTCTTTGTTAAAGCAAAGCAAACTGTCTCTTATTTCTCATAGCAAATGTTGTTGGCACCATTTCTACAGACATAAACAAAACTTGAACGTATTTTCTTAATTTCTCTTCCCCTCTTTTGAAAATCCAAAAGTGGATTTTGCAAAATGTGGGGTCTTACTCCCCAAAGTAAGAGAAGTGCAGACAACAACGGGTTAAAAGAACAAGCGGAGCCCTACCGTACCCAGAAATGACAGAAGGCTCTTCTCCTCTTCGGTGCTACTATCCAACCACTCGGCCACATCACCGGGGGAAAGGAGACTCATTCTCCAGCCAGAAAACTTTTCCATACAGAGCACAATTAGTGAATGATGAAGTGGGAAAAGAAAGATACAGAGACTAAATTCTTGGGGGTGCAACACTTAAATGGCTAGCCAGGCTGTAATAATGAAAGAGAAAATGTGATCCTCCCTCCACTCTGAATTCTGTCTCTGTGACATCAATCTAATACAACGGGGGAGGGGGAAGGAAATAGAGGGTTAAAAGAGGGTGATAGAAGAGAAGAGAGAGGTTTGTCTGTCTCTGGGTGTTAAGCTTGAGTCTGAAAGAGAAAGCAGGCATAAAATTGAATAATGATTTGTGTTCAATGACAGGAGAAAGCAAAGGAAAATAAAGAATAAAGACACTCAAAGAAAAAGAAACAGATTCCTACACTGGAACAGCTTAGAGATAACTGGACAGCACAATAGCTAATCAGTTAAGTAAAGCATATCATCAAACAAAAACAAAGGCAAAAGAACAAATTCAGCATTTTGTTTTGTTCTGAGAAGAAAGGCTTTCAAATTTTCTTTCAGTTAGTCAGTGGAGAGAGCTGCAGCCTCCTAACCCCTTCCTGCGTTAGCTATTTCAATAGCATCCCAGCCCCCTTTACGGAGATTTCCTGCAAGCCGAGGCAGGTTGATAAATCTGTGAATAGGAAGCTCTCATCCCTCCTTTCTTCTCCTCCTCCTCCATTCCTCCCCCCACCTCGCATGGCGACTGCATTGATCGACAATAATGGAATCTGTAACTGACTGCCAGCAGCAACATTAAGGATATTACAAGTCCACTTCATAAGAATTCGAGCCGGTGGTCGGAACTTAGGGGCAACTCTGGGCTTCTAGTCAATAGCTCTGTCTTTCTTAGCGAGAAAGAAAAGAGGGAGGGAAGAAAGAAGGAAGGGAGGGAGGGAAGGTGGGGGGGCAAGGAGAGGGGGAAGGGGAGGGAGGGAGAGGAAACTGAAATCTGAAAGAAGTAAGAAAAGTGGATTTGCTGGGCTGAAGATTCAGAGATCCACCATTGAAGCAAATGACTGTCCTTTAATCCGTCACACAGTCATTGTGAAGCAGTCAGAACAAGACAGATTTTCAATATGATTTACATTATGTATATACATAGTCTAAGGTTATTTCATAGGCTTACACATTATTAATAGACAGAGAAAACTCAAGCAGAAGAGGCATTTTCAGAGACACATAGATCACTCATATCCCTGTTCTCTAGAGATTGATCGGGTTTGCTGCTATAAGAAAACACTCTTAAAAAGATAGGGTGTTGCCCAGCCAGCAGGGCTCAGTGATTGAGCATTGCCTTATGCACCAGGAGGTCACAGTTCGATTCCGGTCAGGGTACAAGCTCTGGGTTACAGCTCTATCCCTAGTGTGGGGCATGCAGGAGGCAGCCAATCAATGATTCTCTCTCATTATTGATCTCTCCCTCCCTCCCTCCCTCCCTCCCTCCCTCCCTCCCTCCCTCCCCCCCTCCCATAGTGGTGTTGTTCTATGAAATTAACAACAAAAAAAGGTAGGGTGTTCTTTGCATTCACAAAACATTGCCTTTGTTCCCAATAACCTGCTCTTTCTATTCTAGTTGCCTACTTCATGTGAGAGAATTCTCACTGCTTAAGAGTTACTATCTCAATAGAGCCTGAATTCACATCCTTCTCTCCATGCTCACTTTACTGTTCTTCATCTGGACTCTGCTCATTTTGACTGTAAGCTCCCTGAGGACACAGTAGACAATTGTTTATTAATCTTTGTAACCCAGTGGCTAGAGCAGTGCCTGGCACTTAGACGGCGTTCAATAAATATTTACTGAAGTTTTGGCTCCTTTAAAAGCGTGAACAGCTTCGACACTGGCAGGAGGTATCAGGCTGAATATTTTAGGATCTCTTTTTAAGATTAGTTACTTTGACAGACAGTGACTTTAAAGCAGTTACAGTAACAGCACTAACAGAGTGAGAAAACAGAAAATGTAAAAAAGGTATTAATGGATTCATTATGTTTAAATAAATCTTTTATTACCCAAAATAACTACATAAAATTGAAAAGGTGTGATAAATATCAAAATCCACAGGCTATGCTTACTTAGCACCTAAGCATGAACTAGTAGATAATCCTTTTGTAACAAATAACTTTATGACACATAGTATTTGCATAGCTTCCAGGCTGAGACCAATGGGCTAGAAGCAGTGGTTCTCAACCTTTCTAATGCCGTGACCCTTTAATACAGTTCCTCACGCTGTGGTGACCCCCAACCATAAAATTATTTTCGTTGCTACTTCATAACTGTAATTTTGCTACTGTTATGAATTGTAATGTAAAAATATCTGTTTTCCGATGGTCTTACACCATCCTGCTAGTGGTTGACCCACAGGCTGAGAGCCACTGCTGTAGAGCCTAAGACCATCAGAAAACACAGACATTTACATTACGATGCATAAGAGTAGCAAAATTACAGTTATGAAGAAGCAACGAAAATAATTTTATGGTTGGGGGGTCACCACAACATGAGGAACTATATTAAAGGGTCGTGGCATTAGAAAGGTTGAGAACCACTGGTCTACAGCAACAAGTTCAAACTTCTTGATGTGGCTACTGCTTCTCTCTAGGGAGGGGCCTCCAGCCTCCCCTGGCTCAGCCATGCATGCCTTGGCATGTTTCACTAAAAGTAATCTACAGAAGAGCAGGAAAAATTTATCCTTTTATTCATTGGTGTAGAGCACTATCTGGCCATAGTAGGTGCTAAAATTTTTTTTATTGACTTTGGCATCTCCTATGAAGTATCATTCTTTCTACTGTATATAGCTGATATCAAAATGATTCTTGAGACTATTACTTCTCCAGGTCTTCCCTGACACCTTATGATAGAGTTAATGGTTTTGTCACCTAAACTTTGTTATTAGCATTAGTTTATTGAAATTGTTTCCAAGTGATTTCCTCCACTATATCTTATGAAGGCAAAATTGTATTTTACTAATTAAAAAAATGTTTTTTAATGCCTAGCACCTGGTAGATGATTATGTTTATTGAATGATATATTAGTTAAAGTAAAATTGTGATTCTGTATACCAAAGGTAGATTAATGCTTAAGAACCCCATATATTCATGATGGAAGGATCCATACCATTAGTCTGAAAATCAACAACCAAAACAAAATTTGGTTTTGGATATAATAAAATAAATATTTTATTTATTATACCGAAGATAGGGCAGAATAGGCAGAAAAATATCATCAGGATAATCCAGTACTATACATTTGCTTTTTATAAACAGAGCTATGAAGGATCCATGAAAAAGTTCTGGATTATGCTTAATATTCCTGATTTTTGTTATAACAGCCTGTACTTAATACATTCAGATTTACTCATTTGACAACTTAAGAGTCAAAAGGTACCAAGCATTGTTCTAAGCCCTGGAATATAGTTGTGAAGAAGGGACAAAATTTCTGCCCTCATAGAGCATATAGTCTAGAGGGAAGAGATAAACAAAATACAAGATAAAAATGTAAAATGTATATTGTGTTAGATGGTGAACTGTGCTAAGGAGAAGAGTATAGCAAGGAAGAGAGATAGGCAATGTTGGAGAGGTCTACGGCAGACAGGAAAAGCATCTCTGAGAGATTAACTTTTGAGTAAAGGGTTACTGGGTTCTCAGGAAGAAAACGAAACACAACAAAAAGGCCTAGAAGCAGCGTAGTCAGGAGACCAGTGCAGGTAGATGGACATGAGCCAGGGGGGAAATAAAAGGAGAGGAAATCTGTAAGATAATAGGAAGTCAACCATGTAAAGTTATCAGGTCTTCGCCTCCTTAATTAGGTGGCAAGTCTTGAGACAAGAGTCAATCTGTCAGCCCTTACTTTTTCGTTATATAAGAGCTTTATTAAAATACTAGAGGCCCGATGCACGAAATTCGTGCAAGAGTAGGCCTTACTTCCCCCAGCTGCCGGGACCGGCTTCCCGCTGGCACCCAGGACCCAGGCTTCCCTCGCAGCCCCAGCTCCGTCCAGAAGGATGTCCAGTCTAATTAAATATTATGCTTTTATTATTATAGATGATTATAGACGTAGATTGATTTCGGAGAGGGAGAGAGAGAGAAAAACATCAGTGATGAGAGAGAATCATTGGTCAGCCACCTCCTGTACGCCCACAGAGGGGATAGAGCCTACATCCTGTACGCCCACAGTGGGGACAGAGCCTACATCCTGTACGCCCACAGTGGGGACAGAGCCTACATCCTGTACGCCCACAGTGGGGATAGAGCCTACATCCTGTACGCCCACAGTGGGGACAGAGCCTACATCCTGTACGCCCACAGTGGGGACAGAGCCTACATCCTGTACGCCCACAGTGGGGACAGAGCCTACATCCTGTACGCCCACAGTGGGGACAGAGCCTACATCCTGTACGCCCACAGTGGGGACAGAGCCTACATCCTGTACGCCCACAGTGGGGACAGAGCCTACATCCTGTACGCCCACAGTGGGGACAGAGCCTACATCCTGTACGCCCACAGTGGGGGTAGAGCCTACATCCTGTACGCCCACAGTGGGGACAGAGCCTACATCCTGTACGCCCACAGTGGGGATAGAGCCTACATCCTGTACGCCCACAGTGGGGATAGAGCCTACATCCTGTACGCCCACAGTGGGGGTAGAGCCTACATCCTGGGCATGTGCCTGACCAGGAGCTGAACCATGACCTCCTGGTTCACAGGCTGATGCTCAACCACTGAGCCACACCAGTCAGGCATAAAATTCATTCTTTTAAAATTGTTTTAAATATATTCACATAGTTGTGCAACCATCATTATAAATGGGTTCCAGAATATTCTCATTACCTCAAAAAGAAACGTAGCACACATTAACAGTTACTCTCCATTCCTCCCAACATCCAAGCCTCTAGCAACTACTAATCTATGAATTGGCCTATTCTGGACATTTCATATAACTGAAATCATATAATATGTGGTCTTTTATATCACATTTACTTTTACCCATGTTGTAGCAGGTATCAGTACTTCATTTTTAGGGCTGAATACTATTCCACTGATAGACATTTGAGTTATTGCCACTTTTTAATATTATGAATAATGCTGCATATGAACATTCCTGTACACATATTCATATAAAAACCTTACACTTTAACAGGTTATCCAAGTAAGGTGTAATAAAGAATCTGCTTTTAATCTGTAGGATTTTTAAATCTACAACAGAAGAGAGTTATTTTCCTATTTTACAAGCACCATATTTTCCTCCTAAGTCATTAGGTATTTCCACCCTTCTCGAAGAAATAAAAACTACTGACTCAGTCTCTTTTCTCCTGCTCTATTATTTTTGCACACAAGAACAGATTAATACTAGATACTTAGGAATGAACAAAGGCAGGTGAAATGTGACAATAGACCATTTCCTAAATTGATAACTAATGATAGTAAAATTGGTGGAGATTTTTTGGGGAAAGGGGGTAATTTTATATTTTTCTAGTTTCAAACTTATCACAAAGGTAAAGAAAAGTACATGGAATTCACACACACACACACACACACCCTTTATCCAGATTCACCAGCTGTTTACATTTTGCTACCTTTCTCTTGTGTATACTATCCTATATAATAAAAGGCTAATATGCAAATTTCCCCCTTGACCAGGAGATCAAACGGTAGTTCGACCAGGGGGTGGGGCCAGCTGGCCAACCACCCTCGGCCCCTCCCCACAGCCAGCCCAGTTCAATTGGTCCCAATCAGGGCTAGCTGGCCGGATCCCATCTGTGCATGAATTAATGCACCGGGCCTCTAGTTATTAAATATATAAGCATTTTTTCTAAACCATTTGAAAAAGACATTATGCCCATTACCTCCAACAGCTTTCAGAGTACATTTTCTAAAACAAAGGACAGTGTCACATAATCAAGAACAATTATCAAAGTCAAGAAATTTAACACTGATGTGGTTGTATTTTAAGGATAAAGTTAAATATGCCACTATGTGTAAAGTCCACTATATAAATTCTTCCTTAATATCATACAAAGTCCTTTATTTGACAAACAAAATGTCTTCAAGCAATGCTGACTAAGAAATCAGAAGTACTAATTGCAAGTATAATTCAAAGTAATAGTCTATATTATATTAAAATGTCTATTAAATTGCTGAAGGATTACTATTGAACTTATTAACATTCAATATACTGTTATAACAAAGAATTGGAAGAAGGAATAACTAGTTTTCATAAAGGAATTAAAGATCAAATAAAGTGAATGCATTTCCATCTTGATATTCTTTTGAATTATGTACAACCTTTGCCTCGGAGAAGCTTAAAGTATGTGCCAGACTATAAATTTTCCTTATATTTTGCTGAGGATATATTAAATGCAATAGGAATATAGTTAAATTCAATGAAACCTATAGCTCAGCACTTTAAATAGTACCCTAAATTTGTAAATATGTATAAAAACTTCAAACCATTTACATGTAAATCATATAACAATTAATACACTCCCACATTGTTTTCACTTGCCAGAAACGTTAGCATAATTATTAGAGCTGAAGAAACTAATGAAGCTAGGCTGAATTTTCATTCATTTGGATTTAGGAAGCAATACTTTGGACATGCAAAGCCCCCAAATAACAAGGATATTAATGTTATAAGAGGCAATCCTAACATATGATTATTTAAAACATATAATATGTAAAAAAAAGATGGAAGACAACTTGATTCTACAGCTTATTTGGAAAAGTAAATACATAAGTAAAAAGCTAAACATACTTTGAAGAACTAATTAGAGGAGAATTTACTCTATCAAAGAGGAAAGCATTAAAATCTGTGATTATTAAGTCATTGTGATTTTTTTTTTAAGTATGGCCCTTGAGTCATCATGCTTTTTAAAAATATATATTTTATTGATTTCTTTACAGAGAGAAAGGGAGAGTACAGAAATTCAGAAACATCAATGAGAAACATCAATCAGCTGCCTCCTGCATACTCCCTACTGGGCATGTGCCTGCAACCAAAGTATATGCCCTTGATTGGAATCGAACCTGGGACTTTTCAGTCTAGGCTGACGCTCTATCCACTGACCCAAACCTGTTTGGCCATTGTGATATTGATGTAGGAATAAAACAATACGTCTCTGGGACAGAAAAAGAATCCAGAAGAAGACATACACTCTTTTAGGTGATAATAAAGGGTGCTTTCAAACCAGTGTGGAAAGAATAAAAATTTCAATAAAAGGTATTGAGACAATTGGCTAAAAAACTGGGGAGGGGGAGAGGAGAGAGGATCTCATTTCATAAAACCAAAAATAAATGTCTAAAACAGGCCTAATCTTAAATTGAAAAAGGCCTTTCTAGGCATGGCACAAAAGCCAGAAACTACAATGAAAAATAGAGATAAAACCAAGAAACCTAAAAATTTAAAGCTTCAAATAACCTAAAAGACACTCTGAACAAATATGCAAGGCTATTTAATACAATTTATCAAAATATGAAATGCAAACTACCTTTTTCTAGAAACCAATCTAGAAATATCAGCACAAACAACTGGGCACAGATATATGTACGATGATGTTTAACACAAAGTTGGTAATGGCTAAAGCAAAAAACACGAAGTGTTTATAAGAAGGGAAACAGGGAGAACCAAGATGGCGGCATAGGTAAACACCTATTGTTCTGCCCCACGCAACAATTCAAAAACTACAACATAATAACAAAACAAACATCACCCAGAATCACCAGAAAGCTGGCTGAGTGAAAACTCCACAAATAAAAGTAAAGGTGGGACACTGAGACTCTGAAGAGCGGCGGGAGCGCAGCCTTGAAGACGGAAACAGGTTAGGAGCCATCCTGGTCGCGCACGCGGGCTGTAGGGCTGGAGCAGCAACCCTGGCTGGATTTCGCCAACAGGGAGGGCGGAGACGTCCCACTACACAGATTCCCCAGCGCCAGGCGAGGTCCGAGATCTGGGGTACGTGGAGACGTCCCACTGCACAGATTCCCCAGTGCCAGGCGAGGTCCAAGGTCCGGGGGACGCACCCTGGAAGCCCGGCTCGGCAGAGATCTCCTAGTCTGTGGAGAAACTGGGTGCTTGAAAAAGAAGTTTGCGTGCAGGGGACACACCCTGGAAGCCGGGCGCAGCAGAGGTCTCCTAGTCTGAGGAGAAACCGGGTAGCTGAGAAAAGAAGTTTGCGCGAAAGTAAACTGTGCGACAGCACAGACGTGCAACTTGCTCCCTGGAAACTTGTCTCCTGGTCCCGTAAACCACC
The DNA here is from genome assembly GCA_027563665.1 of Antrozous pallidus. Classification (NCBI taxonomy): domain Eukaryota; kingdom Metazoa; phylum Chordata; class Mammalia; order Chiroptera; family Vespertilionidae; genus Antrozous; species Antrozous pallidus. The sequence continues at coordinate 22,274,395 of CM050527.1, read as the reverse complement.
TGTTTTACCACCCTGGGCGAGACTTTGGGTGTGCAGACTCATTTGGGGAGAGGCAGAGTTGTCTGGCAAGGGGAAGAGACTAGCGGCTTTCTCTTGGAGGTGTCTGCAGCCATCCCCATCCAACAGAGACCCGCGCGAGAGAGCGCTGCATAGGACATAGCTGACACTGAGGTTGCCTGCGCAGCTCAGAGACTCCGCCCATCCAACCTGAACACAGTCTCCCTTCACAGCCAATTGGCCTGGAGGTCAAACCCTCCTAGGGCTAACAACAACAAGCTGGGCTTAAATTCAAAAATACTGTACAACCCATAAAGGACTGCAGTAAGAGTACCCACCTCAGGTAACTGGGGAGGCTGCGCCACTGACCCTTAGAGGACATCTACCACATAAAGCAGCCACCATGCAGAGATATGGAAAGAAATCAGGTGTGAAAGAAATGGAGGAAGAAAGACGACTAGACATAGAGTTCAAAACCATGGTTATGAGGCTTTTCAAGAGGCTCCTAGAAAAGGCCGATGAACTTAATGAGAACTACGAGGAAATAAACAAGACCAACCAGGAAATGAATGAGACAAGGAAATGAATGAGACCCTCAAGGAAATGAACAAGAACTCTGAGGATATGAACGAGACCCTCACGGATAAAAAAGAGGACCAACTACAAATCAAGCATACACAGACTGAAATAAAAAATATTACACAAAGTCCTAAAAGCAGTCCAGAGGGCCACAAGAACCAAGTCAAAGATTTGAAATACAAAGAAGCAAAATCCACTCAGCTGGAAAAGCAAGAAACAAAAAGAATTCAGATAATTGAAGATAGTGTGAGGGGCCTATGGGACAACCTCAAGCATGCCAACATCCGAATTATTGGGGTGCCAGAAAAAGAAAGAGAGCAAGTTAATGAAAACCTACTTGAAGAAATAGTGACTGAAAACTTCCCCCACCTGGTGAAAGAAACTGACTTAAAAGCCCAAGAAGTACACAGAACCCCAAAATATAGGAATCTAAAGAGGACCACACCAAGACATATCATAATTAAAATGCCAAGAGCAAAAGATAAAGAGAGAATATTAAAAGCAGCAAGAGAAAAACAGTTGGTTACCACAGGGAAGCACCCATACGATTGTCAGCAGATTTCTCAAAGGAAACGATGCAGGCCAGATGCGAGTGGCAAGAAATATTCAAAATAATGAATAGCAAGAATCTACAACCAAGATTACTCTATCCAGCAAAGCTATCATTCAGAATTGAAGATCAGATAAAGTGCTTCCCAGATAAGAAAAAGCTAAAGGAGTTCATCACCACCAAATCAATATTATATGAAATGCTGAAAGATATTCTTTAAGTAGAGGAGAAGAAAAAGGGAAAGATGTAAATTATGAACAACAAATACATATCTATGAACAAATGAACATAAAAATCAAGTGAATTGATAGGCTGATGAACAGGATAAACTGGTGAATATAACAGAGACATGGACATAGAGAGGGAATGGACTGACAATTCTTGGGGAGAAAAGGGTTGTGGAAAGTACAGCCAGAGACTGGACAAAAATCTTGCAACAATGGGAGAGGACAGTGGGGAGGGGGAGGTGAAGGTGGAGGGTGGGATGGGTACAGGGTGGAGGGGAGATATAGGGGGATAAAAAAGGGGAAACAATGTAATTAATAAATTGAACAATAAAGATTAAAAAAAAAGAAGGGAAACAGATAAATCTACAATGGAATAAACATCCTTTAAGGATCTACAGGTATAGACGTAATGAAAAGATGTCTTCAATACAAAAATGTGAAGAAGAATGGCACAGGTTGTCAAGAACTATGAGGCATTAAATGACAGGCATTTGAAAGGTCTAATTGCAAGGTAGTTTTGAAAATGGGCAGAAAACTGTCATAATGATGAGGATATACAACATATTTAAGGGCCCCTTAGAGTTCAGATCATTCTTTGACAGCAAAATAACTTGAGAATGGATAGGTCTTTAACTTTTTTAAAAAATATATTTTATTGATTTTTTACAGAGCAGAAGGGAGAGGGATAGAAAGTCAGAAACATCCATGAGAGAGAAACATTGATCAGCTGCCTCTTGCACGCCCCCTACTGGGGATGTGCCTGCAGCCAAGGTACATGCCCTTGACTGGAATCGAACCCGGGGACCCTTCAGTCCGCAGTCTGACGCTCTATCCACTGAGCGTCTGGTCTCAGCAGGTCTTTAACTTTTAATTCAGTTTTCTTTTTTAAATTCAGGACTGCCATTCATTGTTTGATAATAAACATGAGGTGGGGTCATGCATTCATCAATAGTAAATGTGGCATTAGGGCTTGTTCAGCATTGTTTACACAAACACTTTAATGTGTTTTCCATTATTTTAATAAAAGCAGGTCGTGGATCAAAAACATAAATGCTGATATCATAGAAAAACAGAGACCTCATAAAACAAATATTAATTTAATTGATATAAATATAAGAGTTCTTAACCATGCCCGAATTATAATATCATTAACTTCAAGGAAATGGTCTACATTCAATTGGGAAATGGAAAAGGGAGAGCACAATTAAGAATCATGTACAAAGATTTGGTGTTTATGATGTCTGTGTACATATCCTTGTAAAATCCCCTACCCTTGAATGTAGATGGAGCCTAAGACCTGATAATGATAGGACAGCCACTCCCTTTATTAGGTTGCATTATATGACAAAGGTGATGAGACACTATTGTGTGAGATTCTCTCACTGGCTCTGAAGAAGTAATATGCCATGTTCTGAGAGTGCTACAGGAATGGCTGCCAAAGGCAATCTCTAGAAACTAAGAACAACTCTCCGCCCACAGATATATATACACACACACACACACACACATATAAAATATATATACAGGGATCTCAATCCTACAACTGCAAGAGGAGTCTGAGCTCCAGATGGGAATGCAGCCTGGATGATACCTTGGTTTTGACCTTCTGACACTCTGAGCAGTCAACCACCTACACTGCCTGGGCTTCAGATCTATGGAAAATGTGAAATAATAAATGGGTGTTACTGTAAGTCACTAGGTGTGTGGTCATACAACAGTGGAAAACTAATGTAGTATGCTAACATGAAAACACCAAGTGTCAGTAAAACAGGTGAGATGTGGGGATCTACTGAAGAATACCACTATAAATGAGTCCAGATGGAACTCATCCCAGTAACCAGCATCTGGATTAAACAAAACAGAACAGAATATTACCGGCAACCAGAAGCATCCTTCACACAACCTTTCCAGTCATTACCCTATCAGGAATATCACTATCTCGATTTCTATTACATCAGATGAGTCTGAATTGTATCTAACAGAATCACACTGTGCAGATAGTCTTTTGAAGACTAACTTTCATGCTCAACATACATTTTTGAGATTTATCCTTTCTGTGGCATGAAGCAGTTTGTTCTTTGTTAATACTGTATGGAATTCCACTGGGTAAGGAAACAAAATTTATCCATTCTATTGCGATGAGCATTTGGGTAGTTTCTGATTTTTTAGCTGTTATAAACACTTTTGTACAAGTCTTTTGAGAAACCTATGTTTGTATATCTATTGGGTACATAAAGTGGAGTGGAATTGCTGGGTCACAAAGCATTGTTCAGTGTTAGTACACATTGTCCAATAGTTTTCTAAAACTATTGTAAAAATGAATACTCCCATCAACAGTGTATAAAAATTCCTTTTGTTCTAGATACTTATCAACATTTGGTAATTTCTGTTGTCCTCATTTTAGACATTCTTGTTGGGTGTGTAGTTCCACTTTAGTTTAAATGTGCATTTTTCTGATGACTAATGAAACTGAGCACCTTTTCCACATACTGAATGGCCATTTGGATCACCTCTTTTATAAAATGGGCATTCAATCTTGCCTTTTTCTCATTAATGTGTAGAAGTTCATTACATATTATGATTTAACATTAAGACTTAAAATTTCCTCTTTTCAGACTGTCAGATTGTCATCAGATGATTATCAGGGAAAAATATAACATAAGCAACATCTGGACTAAACATAAAGAGCCTTAAAACAACTTGTATTCTCCTGTAATAGTTTGATAAAGGAAAAAGAGAAAGAAAAAGTCTAACTTTGAATATTTAATTCAAAACCTAAGCAAAATGAAAATGGGTTTATAACTTCTGACTCCGGGAGAAACCTACTGGGAAGCTGCCATAAATCACAGTACTTTATAGCAATAAAATCACACCCTTGAAGCTCACTGTTTCTTATTAATTAAAATTTCATTGTCAGAAACATTTTGTAGTTTCTTAACAGGAATACATGCTTCTGGGGGGTGGGGGGGAAAAGAAGCAAATAATTAGCTGGATTTTCTTTTAAAAGGGACCAGAGGAAATCCTGACTCTTGATTTTAAAAAAACTGCCATTTCAAAATAAAACAAATAAACTGCCCCCAAAAAACCAAACCTTGAAAACAACAACAACAACTGGTATCAGTAAGAATTAACAATTAGATATACTTCCACTAATTTTCTGCCTTTTGGATTATAACTAGGGATCCAGTGCAAGAACTCGTGCACCTTGAAAGGAACTGTGGGGCCATGAGGCTCCAGTAGGCACAAGGATGAGTCTTAGCCCATCCTCTGTGCCCCTACATGGCCCCTCCTGCCCATGGCCCCGTCTCCTATCTGCCAGCAGCCCCACTCCCTCCGCTGCTGCTCCCATGTGCTGATGGCGCTGGCCCCGCTCACACCGGCTGAAGGTGCAGAGCAATTGGGACCAACTCCAGCAGTGGGTGTGAGCAGGACTGGCATCATCAGTGGGTGCAAGCAGCAGTTGCTGCCCTGATCACCCCTCAGGAGCAGGGGGAGGTAGAGAAGCCCTCACAGGCGATCGGGGCTGGCAGCCACCACTTGCACTGGCTGATGGTGCTGAGTGATCAGGCACTGGCAGCGGGTGCAAGCGGTGGCTCCGGTGCCAGCTATGGGTGCAAGTGGGGCCAGGGCTGGCAGTGGGTACGAGTGGTGATTCCTGTACTGGCAGCAGATGCAAGCGGAGCCGTCACTGGCAGCAGGTCAAAAGGTGGCTGCCGGCCCCGATCTCCCCTCAGGAGCAGGGGGAGGTGGAGAAGCCCTGAGAGGCAACTGGGGTTGGCAGCCGCAGCTTGTACCCACTGATGGCGCCAAGCAATCAGGACTGGCACCGGGCACCAGCAAGTGGGTGCAAGCAGGGCTGGTGCCAGCAGCAGGTGCAAGCACCTGGTGGGACTGTGGTGCTCATCAGCAAAGGATTTTCAGTAACCACCAGAGGTTTGCCCTGATGATGGCGACCAGCATCCCGCCTTGGTCTGGTGCCCCCACTCACCTGCTCCGCATGTTCCGCATGCACCCCCTGGAGGTCAGCATACATCATAGAGACCCGTTGTTCGGTTGTTCTGCCATTCAGTCTATTTACATAGTAGCCTTTTATTATATAGGATAAACTCCTCTGCAGAGCATAGTGTTAGTTTATATAAGCTAAAAGAAGGTTTCCAAGGAAGACTAGTTTTCATTCTTTGTAATAACACCAATAACTCCTAGGATTTCTTCTTTATACCACATTTTGGTTTTGTTACTAAAAAGGGTTAACAGAGGCTCCAATAGGGAAAAAAAGGTATTTTTTGGGGAAAATTTACCTTTAAAAGTTGATTATCAATAAAGTACTTAGTGTTACATTTATAAGGCAAATAAATAAATAAAACTACTAAAAATATATTTCAAAATTTTAACAATTGTATTTGTGCAAATATTTACAAGTAAAATGATAGTACTCATAAAATAAGGTGACATTTATTATTTTAGGAAGCTACCATGACGTTTCAGTAAATTTCAAGTAGAGGCAAAATGCTTCAAGGAAAATCTGAACATGTATGTTAGCAAATTATATGGATGACAAATATTTTGTTTATTAAAAGTATCCTTAAATTTCAGCTGTGTAATAGAAACTCACAAAAGTTGGACCAAATACTGTTATGTAATTACCCCACCATATGCAAAAGCAATAAAACAATCTATTACCCTATCTTTAGTAATTAGTTTCTCACACTTGGAGAAAATCCTAATAAACATTTTATAACCATACTGAGCAAACTCTTAGAAATGAGCTCTTTGCAACAAGCTGTTGGTACACAAAGGACGATTATCCTTCTCTCTTAATTAGACTTACTACATCTTGTCCTGTCCTTTGATTAAATAAACCTAATTCTTTCTATGTAATCACACAGGCCAGGTGTGTGTGTGTGTGTGTGTGTGTGTGTGTGTGTGTGTCTTCCTCCCACTTACTTTGACACACCATTGCTTTTTAAAAAAAAATGAAATAAATTTATTTACCTGAGACTATATTCTACGAGTTCCTGGAAAAAAAGGATTATTGATGTGGGGTCCCAAACATTCTGACCTTCTCCTGACTCAAGAGACCAGAAATAAAATCAACCACACACAACCCATTTGAAGTATAACTTAGAAAAAAAGTTGCAAACCCAAATATTACAAAGGGAATGAATATCCAGTTTTTTCTAGTCTTCATATTAACTAAAGCTAGTATCTATGAATAGTTAACTACACAACAGAGCTCTTAAGTTATTCAAAGATACCCCATCATCTTTGGAATTAGATGCAAGACACTGGAGTTAGCAACCTGTCTAACAGGTAGACTATCCTAGGTGACACCTGATCCTGAATGACACCTGCTTGATCCTGGCAGCTCAAGTTTCTTTCTTTCTCAATAGTCTGTCATAAGGAAGAGCATAAATCCAGGTAATATTTTCCTCCTCAAAGAACAGAACTGCACTACCCTAACCTAACTTCAAGTTCTGTTTTAGCAATTTATTCACTCATAAAATACTATACACCTAAGAATGACAAAAATGTAGAGTCAAATTATTGATAAGAACTCCTCATTGGCTTCCCCTCCACATGTTAAGTTCAGCTAATTCAGCTGAATGGTAAGGTCTGAGTAGGGGCGAGGAGGGCACCCGAGAAGATAGACTTTCATCTGAATTTTAATGACTGACTCAGTAAGACTCTCATACTTGTCAAGTATGTACAAAGGAAGTATTCTCAGTGGCAATGCTTAAGGCTTCCAAACCCAAGCTGAGATCATACCCGTAATTAAATGTGGAATTTTGATAGACCGAATCCCCATCAGCACTAAAAAAAAAAAAAAAAAAAAAAAAAAAGACAACTACTAACATTCCTACTGCTGAGTCATGACTCATTTTCTTGAATCACTGTTCACTAGAAAACAACAGGATATAATCAGTTATTCCCTTCTCTGCAATAAAGAATTAGATATTTTGCTGAACCGATTTGGCTCAGTGGATAGAGCGTCGGCCTGTGGACTGAAAGGTCCCAGGTTCAATTCTGGTCAGGGGCATGTACCTTGGTTGCAGGCACATCCACAGTAGGGGGTGTGCAAGAGGCAGCTGATCTGATGTTTCTCTCTCATTGATATTTCTGACTTTCTATCCCTCTCCTTTCCTCTCTGTGAAAAATCAATAAAATATATTTTTTAAAAAAGAATTAGATATTTTAAGAAAGTTTATGCAACTTATAAAGTTCTTATGAAGTGTAAGAATCTGGTAAAGCTTATTTCACAATAGTCACCTGCTTCACTAAAGCTGCCATACAGGAAACTGAAAACAAAAACAACCTAGAGGGAATGAAAGAAGAAACAGAAACAGAAAGAACAAAACCCGTCCATAACTTTGCCTCTTTAGTGGCCACTGAGGTTAAGACTGGAACAGAATCCAGAGACATGGAACAGATGGATGATGTAACTTAGAGGGAAGAGGGGTTGAAGACGGGAAGAGATTAACCAAAGAATTTATATGCACATATGCATAACTCATGGGCACAGAAAATAGTGGAGAGTGGGGGTTCCACTGGAGGGGGTCAATGGGAGGAAGAAAGGAACATCTATAATACTCTCAACAATAAAGATAGATTTTTTAAAAATCCTGAAACAGAAAGGGATATATATTATCACCATGTTGTCTACATAAAAGGATTCCCAGAGTTTCGAGTGAACTACCAGGTAATTTTTATGAGCAAAGAATTAATCTGACAGCTCAGAGAGTTTTCATATCCAGCTTCAAGCCCCAACCCCTGGCCAGTCTAGTCTTCACTTCTGTTTAAAGAGATTTCCTTCCTACAGTTTTAACTGGGATGTAAAAGGCAGAATTATACCCAATAGGTAGAAAAAAAAATTGCAGCAGGAAAAGAGATATAACAACTCCTTTGGCTGAGACTAAAGTTTTGATCAACTATAACCAAACTATTACTACAAAAATGGCATAGCTATACTGCAGAGCTCTTTACCTTCTTTGAAAATTTATTATATAAACTATATTTGTGGACATACATATATATGTATTTCATAATTTTTAAATTTCTTGAATATGGAGAGAGGAATGGGGGGAGGAGAGAAGGGGGGGGAGAGGGGGGGGGACATCACTTTGTTGTTCCACTTATTTATGCATTCATTGGTTGTTTCTTGTATGTGCCCTGACCAGGCATAGAACCTGCAACCCTGGTGCATCGGAATGATGCTCTAATCAACTGAGCTAGCTGACCAGGGCATTAAACATTTTTCAAACAAACTAATATCAAAGGAAAAATGATAAACAGTGAAAATGGGCCTGCCTTCTAAAAAACACTGACTATAAGAAAATTATTTCACATACATTTGAGAGATTCTTTTCTCATGCCACTCATTTCCTCTATCCACTCATTCCCATTTAAAATTTGTCTCTAATCATAAAATGAGCACCTTACTATTGATTTTCTCTGACAAAGAAAGAATAAACCTGCATAATCTGGCATTTTTATTCCAGAGAAAAAAAGGAGTATGTGTTTCCTTCTAATGTTTTTCTCTTTCTAATAGATAGTAATAAGTTTTATAATGCTTAGTTTGGTTAATAAAGAAGTTTCTTTCCAGTTAGGTCAGTAAACTACCAGCAACAACAGATTAATGACTTCTGATTGTTTCTGACATGGGGAAATACATCCAGGCCAAAGGTCTCTGTCTGTCTATCTATCTATCTATCTATCTATCTATCTATCTATCTATCTATCTTTCATATACACACATAACATAATATACACACACTTATCACGGCAATTCTTTCCATACCCTTTGCAGGATAAAAGATTAGAGAAAAATCTAAGTCCTGTGTAATATGACATGAGCACTGGTAAGTTGGATAGAGCATTATGTTCTCATTCACACAGTCCTCTTATAAACAGTGTGCTTAAGTAATGCACTCTACAACAAGACAGATAGTCTCTTGTTTCCTCTTGGGTGGAGAATGCACTTTGTAATTTGGTTTCTGATAGCCGAGAGCAATTATGAAACTTACTGCTATTCCTTTATTCCTTACAACGTAACTGCTCATCACACACAGCCTTGTAAATCACAAGTGCATTTACACAGACCCAGTCGAAAACTGGAATGAGCAGGGCAAGCTTTAACACAAAAGAACAACATTACTTCACTGTGCTTATAGGCAAGTCAAGCCAAACCTGTTCCCAGCAGTTGTAAAGGGCCATGACAGATCCTTTTGACAATAGCTATCTTTGCTATTTAGCTCACTAGAATAGTATGGCCTCTCTCAACTCCACAATGGTCTCCAGAAAAATGGAAAGGGCAGCAGCCTTTTTTAGGAACTAAATGAAAATGTATGAAGACAGATGTTCACTGTGCATTGTGACTCTCAAGATCCTCCACTTAAGTTATCCTCTTAACACATAATTCATGAGGTGAAGTAACAGAGGTCCATTATAAATGGAAAGAAACGGAGCTAGGTTTTGCATAAGAAACCAATTTGTCCAAAGAGCTGGGATAATTTTTAAATGTTTTCTTATATATTTAAGAAATCAACAAAGAAGGCAGTGAATGGGGATGGTATTTTGCTTTCAGTAAATAGGTAAAAGTTTAAAAAATGGATATTAGCATCTAGAAAAAGCTTTACTAAAATTATACAGTAATTTTCTTAGTCTCAAAATCTTTAAAAGACATTAAAACCAATGTGAAAGTTTTAATTTCATATACAGATATTCAGAATATGCCACAGCTATGCAATTATTTACATAAAAGCATCATACAAACTATAGACATTTTCCTTAACTGAAAGCCGTTTTTTTCTTCTCTAAATATTTTGTTACATAGTTTTGGTTTTGACAAGAGCATGGTATCAATATGCTTTGATGATGTTTATTCCTCAATATTTCCTCTCCACAGATTTCAACTGAAGTTTATAAAGCATTTGGCCTATTCAGGCAATAATTTATGGAACCTGAGGGCTGCAGATATAGTAGAGATGGAAAATAAAACTTAAATGTAACTGATTCCATAAATAAAAATAGTAAATTGAAAATAAGGCGATTTGGACTTTCATTTCAATTCTGTTCATAACTCTGTAATCTTGAGCAAGATTAAATCCCTCAGACCTCAATGCTCTCATTGGAAATGGAGAAATGGGACTACAGATGATCTCTAATGAGATATATGTCATCTATTGGCAAAGTGCATTATAAGCCTACCGTGGACAGAAAGAACAAGCAAGATTCTCATCGGAGTGCTTCCACTGTTTTCTTGGATCCAACTTGTTGAATTTTCAAATCTATGAAGTGCTACTTAGATTGAATCAAGGCTGTTAGAATCTTACTGATGGTCAATATATTTTGTCTCCTTCAGAGAGAAATGAGATATTTTTATTTCCAGGTATTTAATATTTCACAAGGAATTTGGGGAAAAATCCAGAATAATAACCCACTTCAACTTATTAAAAAAAAAAACACAAATAAACACTGTGATGTTAATATTTTACTACGATCATTACCCTCCTAATTGGCCTGTGTTTCTCAGGTGGCTGTTATTGTGCTGTATTTTGTATGGGAATACTAATAGCCTTCACAATATTCACATGAACTCACAGTAATGAAAACCAACCTATCTTTTTAAAGCCAATAATCACAAAGGTAAACATTCACTGCATTTGTGTAATCAAAATAGAAAAGCTACACTCCCTTTAAATCTATACAAACTTTTCATTTCGGTCTCAGACAGACAGACTGGAGAACTCTTACCTGGGGTCTGCATTCTGGGAAGTTTCTGGGTGTTGCTAACATGATCTTTCCGGCATGCCAGTCAGAAACTCAAAACACTTTGCACACCTTGCTCAGTCGTGCTCTCTCGTTCTCTATTTTGCTCTTGCTCTGTGCCTCAGACACTTTGGAATGCAGAAAAGCCAGAGCCAATGCCAGTTAAACTCAATTCTTTTCCCCTCCCAGCTCTTTTGCTAGAGAGCACTAAACAATAGCCACCCTTCCTTACTCACTGCGTGTCTTTCACAGCACCGGGTGCAGGCAATCTGCTTCAGAAGCAAATGTTTTACCAATCTGGTAATTCGTTTTTCCTGTCCCATGGGACAAGTAGGTGGGTGAGTGCATCTCTGTTTTAAAAAAGTGATTTTTTTAAAGGAATCTATTTCAAAATCTGTCCTATTTTAGAGGTAGAAAAGTGTAACAAATTCACCTTAACTTATCACAGAGGAATTAATTTAAATTTAGAAAAGAAAACTTTTCTTTTCCTAAACCCATTCATTCAGGTCCTAAGCTAGAACTTCATTTTAAAAAGAAATAATAATAATCAAAACATTAATTTTATAAATTGAGTGGCTCTATTAAGTCATCTAGATGTGAAGAAACTATAGGCAATATCACTTTTCTCAGTCACCATTATAATTGTTTCAAAATCAAACACATTTCTAGGGTTCTTTTTTTCCTACATTCCAAAAAGGGAAGGCAAATCCATGATGTCAACTTCATTATCAATATGATGACCTAACATATTATGCAGCTGCTTAGTTGCTGAGGTTAGCATGTCAGGACTGATCAGTTAAAAAATTCAAAGTTTGAATCACTGAGAAAAGCACAGTATCAATCTGTTACCTACCATTTAAAAAACAGCTGATGGAACACATATATTCTCTCTATATATTATGTGTGTATATATATGTATGACATCTCACACAATATCTAGATATACATACACATATAATTATACATGTCTGCATATATTTATACATAATACATATGTATGTATATGTGTGAATATCTTTTTTTCCTCCCTTTTCCTAATTCTCAATGAGCAAATTTAAAGTCTCCTTTAATTAAGTCATGATTTGGTTTTGGTTACCTAATCTTCCTCCAAGGATCATAATGCTCTAACATTGACCTTTCCTCTGTTTTTACTTTTGGTTTCCTATTTCTACTTCAGATGAAATACTCCTTTAAACCCTATTGCTTCTCTAATAAGAATCACAAGGAAACAAAGAAAAAAACAAACGTTGTATAGAAAAGAACAAACTAAGGGTCTGACCTTGAAAACTGACAAGACCGCAGATTCCCACCCTGCCCTAGAGCAACAAAATACCCCAACAACCCTACCTTCTCTCACAAAAGGTTAATACCCAACTTATCATTAAGTGTCATTTATAATCAACCTTAAAATAGTGCAAAGCACAATGAAATTACTTTTATTTGTTATTCCTGAGAATAATTCTAAGAAATGGATCCTGATTTCCATAATACTATCCAAGAGTTAGATCCTAGAACAGTGAGTCTAAGTTACAAGAGAGATTTCAGCTCACTAAAAGAAGTCAGAGCCATTGGAAACAGCCTTCTGTAGCACTGCCTGCTGCAGGAGACAGAGATCCCCAGCTCTCTCCACACAAGTAGACTGTACATTTGATGAATATACTGTGGTGCAGCAGTTCTCAAACTATGCTCCTGAACAACACTGGTGTTCTGATTAGAAAACAGAATAACAGCAGTCTTCTTCCAGATGACAGAAAAAGTTCATACATATAATTTTCTCAAGTGTGAGCTTTTATTCTTAAACTAGAGGCCTGATGCACGAATTTGCCAGCAAAGGAGAGACCCGGGGAAGGCTCCAGGGTGTGTCCAGCCCTTCTCACTCAGTCCCGATTGGCCAGACCCTAGCAGCAAGCTAACCTACCAGTTGGAGCATCTGCCCCCTGGTGGTCAGTGCATGTCATAGCAACTAGTTGACTGCCCCTGGCTAATTTGCACATTCCTCTATTATGTAGACAGATTAGCCCAGCTGGCATAGCTCAGTGGTTGAGTGTCAACCTGCAAACCAGGAGGTCAACGGTTCATTTCCGGGTCAGGGCACATGCCTGAGTTGCAAGTTTAATCTCCAGTATAGGGCGAACAGGAGGCAGATGATTCTCATCACTGATGATTCTCTCTTACCCTCTCCCTTCCTTGCTCTGAAATCAATAAAAATATATTTAAAATAAAAAATATATTTAAAATTTTTAAATCAATTTTATTTACACATTAACATTACATGTTATTAATTTATTACTATTAAGGAATTAATCAATATGAACTCTTTTTGACAAGTAAGCATTACTATTGGTAATTCTGTTTTATGTCTTTTAGTCTTGGTGTGCTGCTTCTCTGACTAAAAGTTCCTTCCTGTCCTGGGCTACCTGTCAAACTCTTATTTACCCTTTCAAACCAAAATTTAAATTATTTTCTCAGGAAGATTTAACTTATTTCCTACCCAGAGTTCTCCTCTGTATTCCCACCCCTCCCCATGCAATTCTTTTCTTCATAGCCTTCATTATTACCTAACATACTATATATATTGATGTTTAATGTCTTTTCACCACCAAAATGTGAGGTAGATGGGGGAGAGGGACACTTTGTCTTGTTTTCAGGTTATCCCAGAGCTTAGAACAATGCCTGATGGCAAAATAATATATTTCCCATATCAAACCTATGTAAGTAGGAATACTTTTAGAGTAACTCCAGGACAGGGATCATGTTTGCCCACTTCCTCATGCCTGAGCCGGCACTATGTATGTCATGTGATGAAAAAAGAACACATATAGCCAAAATCGGTTTGGCTCAGTGGATAGAGCGTCGGGCTACGTACTGAAAGGTCCAAAGTGCGATTCTGGTCAAGGGCATGTACCTTGGCTGCAGGCACATCCCCAGTAGGGGGCGTGCAAGAGGCAGCTGATCGATGTTTCTCTCTCATCGATGTTTCTGACTTTCTATCCCTCTCCCTTCCGCTCTGCAAAAAGTCAATAAAATATATTTTTTAAAAGAACACATATATCTCAGGTTTACATGACCTTAAGAAACTAACTGAAGTCAACAGAATGACATACCAAGGGAAGACGGTCATTTCATCATTCACTCAACTAGGACCTACTTGTAATAGGTGGGATCCTAGTCTGCAGAAGTGGCCTCTCAGAGTAATTTTCACTGTCTATGAACCCACAGCCAGTGTGGTCCACCATAGCCAAGGGAATCCAGTCTTTGGTTTGTAAATATTCGGTATTATTTTCCTGTAAGAATATTATTCCTTAGTTAAACCTTTAAAATGTTATTGGCCCAACTGGTATGGCTTAGTTGGTTGAGCGTGGCCCATACATACACTAGGAAGTTGCAACCTCAATTCCCTTCTAGTCAGGGCACATGCCCAGATTGCTGGCTCGATCCCCAGTAGGGGGCATGCAGGAGACAGCAGACCAATGCGTCTCTTTCCCTTTCCCTCTCCCTTTCTCTCTTTGAAATAAATAAAAACATGTTTGTTTTTTAAGTTGCTAAAATTAAGTTACTGATCCTTTCATTTATTTTTTTATTAGAAAATCCATTCCCCAAAGAAAAACGTAAATTCTTAAGCAGGGAAAAATTTACTTCTACCCATTGCTTCTGAACAATAAAAATAACACCCTTTAAAAAATTATATTCAAAGCTTCAAAAGGGTAATCCTGTCTCATTTAATAATACTAGTCTTATTACATTTTAATTTCCAATGCTACAGTTCAAAATACTTTGCCCCCTATTTTTTTTAGAAGGTTTAGTTTTGAAAGTTCCTAAGTATGACATGAGATTTTTTCCTCCTTTTTTAAAAGTTGAGATAAATAACTCAACTCTGCTAAAGCCATGTTTAAAACACTCTGGACATGGAAAAAGCAATTCCATAAATCATCATTTTTAGTTCTATAGAATCTCAGTAAATATGAAAAATAACTTCCAAGAGGTCAAAACTTCCTTCTAAATTTTGGGATGCACACACACAAAGAAATTACAGTTACAAACAAAAGTTCTATGCCATAAAAAATGAATTAGATATTCTCGAAGAAAAGGCAAAAGCAATGGTATAAAAGGCACAGAACTATGGAACAAGGCTCATAATCAATTCATGATCAATTCCAACACAACAACCCTAACAAAGAAAACACAATGTAGTTCAGCATCATAAATAAATACTGCATTCAAGGACAGATTCACCGTTTGCTTTGAAAACGAGCCAAATTTTTCTGTTCTCACAAGGGATAACATCTTTCCTCTTGGCAATAAAACATGACATCTAAATTTATTATTGCTGAAGCTAAAGACAAAAAATATTACCAGGGAAAACTTGAAAATCTTATATAAGAGAGTGGTAATATAATTTCAATAAAAAGAATTATGATTATGAGATACAATATTCTTTAATGTACGTACTTTCAGTAGTGGTTACTATTAACAGTTAAATCTTCCCATAATATAGTAAAATTATTAAATGACTTGAATAACTTGAACTAATTTAAAACTTAATGAATTTAACTTGCTAATCTTAAAATGTCAATTTCATTGGAAAACAAAAGTAAGTGAAAAACAGTTATACTTCAGGGAAGTTTATCTAATATTTGACTAATATTTCACAGGTGACAAAATTGAGAGAAAAAAGATTAATGAATTTGCTAAGGAAATAGTCACTGATTACTAAGTGCAGACTACCACTCCCACTCCTAGATTCTCAGGAAGCCATCTGAGAAGTAAGAACAGGGATATTTGGATATAGGAGTTTAAATTATCCCTTCTCCCTCATGTCAGGAAATAAATACAACAGTTTCTATCTCATTGGCAACATCAGGCCACAACACTGATTTTGAGAATATAGTTTTATCCTTATGTATAAACTAGAGGTCCGGTGCATGAATGCATGTACCAGTGAGATCCCGCAGCCTAGCCTGCGCGATCAGGCTGAAACGAGCTCTCCAACATCCCCCAAAGGGTCCCAGATTGTGAGAAGGTGCAGGCCAGGCCGAGAGACCTCTGCAGAGCACGACTGAGGCTGGGGGGGGGGGGGGGGGGGGGAGATGTGGGAGGTTGGCCAGCCAGGGAGGGACTACGGGAGGGCTCCAGGGCATGTCTGGTCTGTCTCGCTCAGTCCCGATCCACTGGACCCCAGCAGCAAGCTAACCTACTTGTCTGAGCATCTGCCCCCTGGTGGTCAGTGCATGTCATAGCAACTAGTCGACTCTCTGCCCCCTGGTGGTCAGTACACATAATAATGAACGGTTGAGCAGCCTTAGCATATATTAGCATATTATGCTTTGATTGGTTGAACGGATGACTGGGTGACCAGACACTTAGCATGTTGGGCTTTTATTATATAGGATTTGTAAAATTTGATTACTGGGGATATTCTTTACCTGTACCATCTATTGTTGCCTAATTAAAATTGTTGCCTACAAAACATTAAAAATTTCCTAAAACTTTAATGATGCACATTTTAAATTCTATATCATTCTCATGCACATCAACATAAAATTTAAAAAATATATATGATGAATTGGAAAATACTGAAAAATACTGTACATTCTTGTTCAATGTTTATTTGGACTCAATACTAAATGTGAGTGTTACTAAGTTGGAAACATGTTCTTTGTAAAGAAGCTTTCGCCCAGCCAGTGTTGCTCAGTGGTTGAGTGTCGACCCATGAAGGAGGAGGTCAGGGTTCGATTCCTGGCCAGGGCACATGCCCAGGATTATAGGCTTGATCCGCAGTAGGAGGCTTGTGGGAAGCAACTGATCAATGGTTCTCTCTCACCATTAATGTTTCTATCTTTCTCTCCCCTCTCTTTTCCTCTCTCTGAAATCAATAAAAATATATATTTTTAAAAAGTTCTCTAAATTATGCCTGCAACTGCATCTTCTGTAAACATAATTTCATTCATCACAGTCATGCCTATGGCTGCCAATAGCAACCAAAATAATCCTATTATTCTTTCAATATTTTTGAAGAGTAACTACACTTTTTTTTACATAAACAATAGTAAAACAGACAATTCCAATAATAAACTTATTTTTGTGAAAGTACAGGAATATATCCACTGACACTGTCATAGGACCAAGGAGTGTAGAACTCAGCCTCTTTTCTCACCACTGTGAGGTCATGTTAGCAAGTGGAAGGGGCATAGTACAGTGGTGACTTTAAGGTCAGATTACCAGGTTCAAATACTAGCTCTGCTACGTACTACTTGCAGGGTCTTGGAAAAACAATGCCTCAGTTTCATTAAATATTCAAAAAATTAATAAGGATAATAACAGTATCTCACTCACAGGGCTAAGAGAGTAAATATTTTTAAAGTGCTTAGAACAGTATCTGACACAAACCACTATATAAGCATTTGTTGAGCAAAACAAAATAAAAATAGTATTCTATGTGTTTGGGGGAGAAGAGCACTATAAAAAAGAGGTGGGTAAAAAAAGAAAAGAAAATGAGAACAATTTTTATATTTCATCTCTGACTTGGCATTGTATTCTTCCCCTAAAGCTTACAACTTTGTTGTATCTTAATGATTTCTACATTTAGCAGGACTCACAAGCTATTACCACCTCAGATTCTCTGTGATTATACTGTCCAGAGTATACCCTACTTCAATTATCATGTGAAAAAATCTGTGACTTTGTCAAAAAGTATTCCTCTTACCAAGAGTACCATTCAGTCTTCTGCTCCATCCACTGAGAACATCTATACTAATAAAAGAGAAAGATGCAAATTGACCATAGTTTTGAGACACCCAATAGCCAATCAGGAGTGAGTATGCAAATTAACCCAACCAACATGGTGGGCTAATTTACATGTATGGGTGCTGAGCGGCAGAAGTGGGACACTTGCATCATTGCCATGGCGACAATGCAGGTGTTCTGCATAGCCCCAGCTGCTCTGAGCCACTGGGCAGCACGGGAAGGCAGAAAGGCAGCTCCCACTGGAGCGAAGGCAGTGCCAGCAGCCAGGGGAAGAAAGGCCCATTCTTGCACAAATCTTCGTGCATCGGGCCTCTAGTTTGAAATAAGGCACTACATTCCTTGTACTGTAACAATAGATGCCTTGGTAAGAAGATGCTGATGTTATAAATTACCCAAGGATAGGTGCAAAGGGAATGCTTTTGTGAAATAACATCCCAGTAGGTAGCTTGCAGAATCTATGGTATACATTCCAAGCAGCAACATTAAAACAAAAACAAAAATTAATACATCACTTATGTTCCAGTATTTGCCCCATATTTTGGACTTATCCAACCAAACAATTTTGAGGAAAGATTTGTGCAGGGCTTACTAGCCACCTAATAATCATGCTGTCACAAAGTGGATCTGTTATAAACTGGTGTCTTCATTTTAGCATTCAACAACTTTTATGCTTTTCCAGACACAGAGGACTCTGATAACTTAAGGCAATTTAGTCAACCAAGATTTACTGAATGGGACTGTCATGTTTTAGTTGACAGTAAGGAGTATAACAAAAGTAACTGAAGAAAAAGAGTCCTGAATTTCATCAAATAAACTGAATTTTTGGTTTGCACTTCTTTTCTAATTATATTTTTACTATCTCTGACTTTACTGTTTAATATAGAGTTGTTCTCCCAAAAAAATCTGGCCTCATGAGAATGTTTGTCATAATCTATTAAACTATGAATAATCAGTACTTAAAGTTTCGAATTACTGTACCCTAATTAAAAATTAGATGTGTTTTTAAATGTGTTCACATATTGATTGTTTGGACTCAAGATATCTTTTCTTACAGATACCTCTCTGCAAAACTGGCAAAGAGAAAGAAACTAAAATTAATGAACATCTACAGTGTGCCAGCACTCTGCTAAGAAACTTAATATCTTATTTTCACATGCTGAGTTTACACATTCAGAAGGCTGTTTCCTTACATCACACATTAATTTACCAAATATATGCACACTGTGAAAAAAAATCAACCATACTTAAAATCAATTAAGCTAATAAATAAAAAAAATAGCAGCCCCAGAACCCACCCCACTACAGGCATTCCTCCTTTTGACTTTTAGCTTTTCTTTTGGTATTTACCACAACATTTCTAAATAAGACCTAGTGGTATACGAGTATTACTTAGAAATGCTGAGATTAGATTGGCAAGGTCCTAATAGTCTCCCATCCTCTTAACCCAGTTTGGCCTGTATGTTCTTAGCCAGCTACAGTGTCATTCTGGGCTTCCCTTCAAGGATAATCTGGGGATCCCCTCTGTTGTCTTCTTGTTCTTCGTATTTACTCTATTTGACAGATACTTTAGCTTGGAATACTATTTCAGTTTAGAAATCATGTCCGCTTAGAACTTTAAGGTGACTGCTCCATGGTCTTAGTTTCTAATATTATTGCCAAGAATTCTGATGCCACTCTTATGCAAATTCTCTATAGAATATTTTTTATTGTTTTAAATCCTTGAAACATTTAGCAGGCTTTCCTCATCACAGATATTCTGAAATTACCCTACAATGTGCTCTGAAGAGGATCTCTCTTTATTCACTATGCTGAGCACTAAGACACCCTTTTAAACTGGAAACTCATAACTTGAAATAATGGTAAATTTTCTTTCATGTATTTACCAAATGTTCCTTAACTAGGAGACTTTCCCTGATCATCTCATAAAATAATATTCCTTTGTCCCCCTCTCCACTCACAGCATTCCCTGGACCCTTTACTAAACCTCATTTTCCTCCATACCATGGGTCACCACATGACACGTTGCAAAGCTGCCTATTTGTCAGTCTACTCCTCCCAGAACATAAGCTCCCATGAAGGCAGAAGCTTTGTGTCTACTGCTGCCTACAGTATCATGAATACTTTGTTCACACAGGCCACAACAGTGAGTGGCACATAACAAGAATTTTAAAAAATATATATTTGATGAATGACAGGACCGACTCCAAAAAGCAAGATAATCTGCAGGAACAAAATTTAGCAGGACAAGAAGAGAAGGGAGATGAGGTCTCACAGATACTTGTCAGTATTTTAAGTCATTCTTAGACCAGAAATCACCCATCAGTGACTGTGATTTGTATAAAGTGATGGAGAAGCAGTATAAATAATAAAGTGGATTTGAAGTTGTACAGACCCAGGTTTGAATTCTGGTTATGCCACTTATTTGGCATCAATATTCTATTTATAAAATGAGGGTAATACCTACACCTGCTTCATAGGACCACTGCCAGGATAAACTTTGTACAGCATACTAGCTATTTACGAATTTATCAGGAAAAATAAACAAGTGTATTAGTTTCCTAGGGAAGACAAAGTTGTCTTCCTGACAAGTATACCTTTAGATTCAACAGTCTCTATGGTCTTTTAATAGTTTTCTCATATCTAGTTTCTAATTTAAAAAGACTTTCTGGCCATAAGAACACTCCTTCTAATCCAAATGGGTACTAGAATACAGTATGCCTTTTAAAAAGCTATTTAAGAGGCCCTTAATAACAGCAACTAAATTTGGATATATAAAAATACTAGAATTTAAAAAGAGTTTGGTAAATTTTAAGTTTCATTCAAAACAGAAAAGAAATGTGCCCTGGCCAGTGGTGCTCAGTTGGTTGGAGTGTCATCCATTTATCAGACGGTGCTGGTTCAATTCCTGGTCAGGGCACAGACCGGTTTTCAGGTCCCATCCCCAGTCTGGGCACACGCGGGAGGCAACAATTACTGTTTCTTTCTCATACTGGTATTCCCCCCGCACCCCTTTTCCTGTTTCTTAAAAATCAATTTAAAAAGAAGAAACATTGGTAAGCATGAAATTATACTATTTACCTGGACAATTTGCTACATTAAACTGGTCCTTCAGTAAGGCATTCATATGATGGGATCTTAGTTTATACCATAGGGATAACATTATGCTTTTGATTGTCACTAGAAAGGAAGACCATCACTTAAAATATATGACCAAAGTCCATAGGAAAGAAGGCAAAATAGGGAAAATGAAGAAAAAGAAGGCTATAGTGAGGAAAATGTAATTTTATTTTTTTGGAGCCTTACATTTTTGGTACAATTATCAATTCTGAAATAGCACATTATTTATCAATAAAGCAGAAATAGTATCCAATAATTTTAAAAGGTAAATATATACTAAAGGATGACTTTTTGGAATCTAATAACACATCTGAAAATCCATTAATGAATCTCAATAATTAAGAAAGAATAAGAGGGAAATAAATTTCTGCTAATGGAATTTTTAATCTATCCTCATTCCCTGACACAACTGAGGCAACACACAGTTGTTTGAGCTTTGAATCATATTTCTAATGTGGAAAATGCATAAACCAGCCTTTTAGAAGGGCATGAGGTTCCATAAAATTATGTTTTCTTTAAATTGATATGCCAGTTAAAAAGTGCCAATAGCAATGCAATGGACTAAATGTTGATGTACCTCCAAAATTCATGTGTTGAAACCCTAACCACCTATATGATGGTATTAGGAGGTGGCATCTTTAGGGTGTTATTAGGTCGTGAGGGTGGAGCTCTCATGAATGGGATCAGTGCCCTTAACAAAAGGTACCCAGAGAGCTCTAGATCCCTCTTTTTTGTCACGTTAGGGTACAAGAAGTTTCAATCTGTGACCAGGTAGAGGGCTTCTCAGCTGGCACCAAATCTTGGACTTCCCAGCCTCCATAACTGTGAGAAAGAAATGTTGTTTAAGCCCCCCAGCCTATGGTATTCTGTTACAGCAGCCTGAACTAAGACAAGTCCTATGTCAAAATGTATTATTTAGGCATAAATACAACAGCAATTAAATTCACTGCTAAGGTTAGGGAAATATTATAAAATTACAAGTGTAATTCTAATTTACTAATCAAGGTAACACAGTTAGCAATAAAAGCTCATCTTTTACCTATAACCCTATGCTATACCTCTATTGTCAAGCATTATTAGAAGGGGCTGAATTTTCTCCTCACTTCTATTTCACATACAGTTTCTTTTGGGGAGGCTTAGCTACCATTTGGGAACTGTCTAGCTTTAGTGGCTACTCCAGGGTTACTTTTATCTACTTGTTATGTGCCTTTCCAATGATATTCTGCTTTTACTGTATTCTCTCTCCTCTTACGTTTGTTCACACCAATGTATTATTTCACTGGCTCCCTCACTAGCTTACCTGGTTCCTAGTAATACATACAATTAAATATTTCTACTTTCAAAAATTAATTACAAAAGATTTGTTTAAAAGTGTTTTTAACTCTTTTGATTTCAGTACACTGATTAAAGTGAGATGGAAAGTCTAAAGGCCTTCAAGTGGAAAAAACATGAACTGAAATAAAACAATAATTTTCTTTATTAGCTGTTCTCTTTCTAATTCAGTCTTTTATTTCCTTCTACCGTATGAATTCATGTTGTTTTCACTATCTTCTACTTTTTGTTACTCTCTACTCTCTAGAGTTAGAAAGAACAAGCCAAACTCAGACGAAATAAGATCTTGTAAGCAGGAGAGAGAGAGGGAAAAAAAAGGATTGTTATTTCCTGTCGTGTTGTATTTAAATACCAATTAAAATGAGAAAAAAGTCACCATGCACATTTCTAAAGACAACAGGAAAGAAAAATAGGAAGTAAATGTCAGAAAAAAAGAAAGTAATCAAAACAATCTAGTGAACACAACAGCTTCATGAGAAACTCGGAGCTTCCTTTCTTAAGCATTGTTACTGTAGAAATCGAAGGGCAGGTGGGTGCCCAGAGGGTCCATAACAAAACACGCTTCATCCTTGCAGGCAGTTCCAATCTGTTTTGAACACATATGCAACTAGATTTCGACCAATCTGATGTATAAATCCTCTGTTTGAAATATAAACTAAAAAGGTTTTGATAAAAGCTTAGCCAATCTTGGATGAGAGACAGACAGAGAGGGAAGGAAAACACACAATCAAAGTATGTAATGCTCAGCTAATTGTGCTCAACCTATCTAAATCATATATTTTTCCTTTTGGAAAAGGTTCTATGGCAGCCAAGGGCAGAGATCACGACTCAAAAATAAATCTCAAGACACTTTATAAACAACTCCACCTGTGTTTCTACTTCCATTGCGAAACAGAATGTTGAACTATGTATGACTATACTTGAGAAGAAAAAAAATTGCCAAACTATGCAAGTAGAAATGGAAAAAACGAGCTGGTAAAGTTATGAGCTATACACACGGGATGCTTCCTAAAATACCACATCTCAAATTATTTAATTTGTTGATTTAAACATGTCCAAGCAAAATGAGAAACAGTGACAGAAACAGTAATACCTGATTCCACAATTCATTGTCACAGGCACATTTATGAGCCCCAGAAAACTTGTTCCCCAGCATTATTTCAGCTATGTTTTATTTAACAAAGAGGCAAGGAGAAGAAAATATCCTTTTAACATTCTTGGAAAACCCAATAGAGGTTACTTTTAATCTACTAGATTATAATTATCTAACATAAAAATGTCAAGATGTTTTGTTTAATCAGATTCAGTTGCTCTTCTTTACTGCAGATAAATAAAAAACTAAGCTGTTTTAATAGCCAATTTAATATCCTGCTACAAATGAATGACTGAGGAGTGAGAAGAAAGTCAGCTAATTTTTAAAGCAGTATATTTTAGTAATGTGAAAGGCACAGGTTGGCGTCAATATAACATACTCTCCTAATTTAATTCTCTCGGATTTTAGTTAAATGTTTCCCTGTTTCAGGAACACAACATGAAGAGCTGAAATGCTCCTTCAGTACAGGCAGGTTTCTTTTTCCCTTTATTTGTCTCTCTTCTTCCTTATTATAGTTATTAGTATTATTACCATTATTATTAGGAATGTTAACTCATTCATTTACTTCAAAGTTAAAAGGTGAGAAAGTGTTATATAATGAAAAGTTAATCTCAGAGAACCCCAAACAAAAGGAATCCAAAGAGGACCACACCAAGACACATCATAATTAAAATGCCAAAAGCAAAAGACAAACAGATAATATTAAAAGCAGCAAAAGAAAAACAGTTACCTACAAGGGACACCCATATGACTGCCAGTTGATTTCTCAACAGAAACTATGCAGGCCAGATGGGAGTGGCAAGAAATATTCAAAGTGGTGAATAGCAAGAACCTCCAACCAAGATTACTATACCCAGCAAAGCTATCATTCAGAATTGAAGGGCAGATAAAGAGCTTCACAGATAAGAAAAAGCTAAAGGAGTTCATCACTGCCAAACCAGTATTATATTAAAACTAGGGGCCCGGTGCACGAAATTCGTGCACTGGGGGTAGGTGGTCCCTCAACCCAACCTGCCCTCTCTCACATACTGGGAGCCCTCAGGGAATGTCCAACTGATGGCTCACCCCAGCCTGCCCAAGGCCTAAAACCTCTGGCGAGGCTTTAGGCCTTGGGCACCCAGCCATCGCTCTGCTCAGCTCAGCCCTAGGTGCCTGCGACCACCTGGCCCCGGGGGCTGGGCGCTACCACCACTTCTGCTCACAGCGCCCGGGGGCTAGGTGCTAGCTGCCACTGCCGTTTCATCTCCACCCCCTGGCCCGGCACTCATGCCACTTTGGCCCTGGCCCCGCGCCTGATTGGCTGGTAGCATAGCCAATCAGGAGCCAAGGTATGGTCAAATTTGCATGTTTCTCTTTTATTATATAGGATGCTGAAAGGTATTCTTTAAGAAGAGAAAGAAGAAAAAAAGGTAAAGATAAAAATTATGAATAAATATACATATCAACAAGTGAATCTAAAAATCAAGTGAATAAAAAATCTGATGAACAGAATAAACTAGTGAATATAACAGAATCAGGGGCACAGAAAGGGAGTGGACTGACAATTATCGGGGGGGAAGGGGTGTGGGGAGTACGGGAAGACACTATACAAAAATCATACCCCTATGGATGAGGACAGTGGAGGGGGGGGGTAAGGGCAGAGGGTGGGGTGGGAACTGGGTGGAGCAGAGCTACGCGGGGGGGGGGGGGGGGAGGAACTGTAATAATCTAAACAATAAAGATTTATTTTTTTAAAATGGACTACAATATTTGTTCCCTCCTTATCTTCCACACATTTTTATATTTGCTAATCTCAGAGGTAAAAATCAGTAGCTCATTATAGTTTTAGTTTGCTTTTGTTAATTATAAATAAGGTACAGCATCTTTTTGTTGTTTAAATGGCATTTTATTTTTCTTTCCTGTGAACTACATATGCCTTTTACTATTTTAAAGTTTTCATGTTAATAAATATATGCATGCAGTTTAGAATCTACTGATTTTATAAGACTTGTTAAAAAATAAATAAATCCACCAGTCTCTGTCTTCTCTGCACTGGGAGCAGCTCCCCTCACCCCCTGAAAATGGATGCCTGCACCAAGTTTGTCTCCACCGCCTCCTTGGTCAGGAGCACCTCTCCCCTGAGCCGATCAATGTCTGCAGTGGTGCTGAAACGACCAGAGACACTGACAGATGAGAGTTTCAGCAGCTTGGCAGCCCCACGCTCCAGACCTTGCTTATTTCTAGCCGCAGCTTCCAAACCAGTGCCATTTCAAGGGACATCAACACAGCAGCCAAGTTCATTGGGGCTGGGGCTGCCACAGTAGGGGTGGCAGGTTCTGGGGCTGGAATTGGGACTGTGTTTGGGAGCCTCATCATTGGTTATGCCAGGAACCCTTCTCTGAACAACAGCTCTTCTCCTACGCCATTCTGGGCTTTGCCATCTCAGAGGCCAGGAGGCTCTTTTGCCTGATGGTGGCCTTTCTCATCCTCTTTGCCATGTGAAGGAGCTGTCTCCACCTCCCATAGTTCTTTTTCCCGTGTCTTGTCTGCCCTGTATGTTCCTTTTCCTAAACCTCCCCAGGCAGCCTGGGGAACGTGGTTGGCTCAGGGTTTGACAAAAGGAAATCAAATAAATACTGTATTAATAAGAAAAAAAACCCACCAGCAATCCCCTGCCCTCCTCTTCTAACACTTTTTCTTCCCCAGAAATGGCTACTTTTATCTCTCTTAGCCAAGTCTTTTAATAGTCATCACCGAATCTTAAGTAATATGGCTATATTGATATTTTTAAATTCTTCCATTTTAGACACATCTACTGACTTTCTACTATGGAAGATGAGAATTAGACTTTTTCTTTCCTATTATTAGCCCAGTAGGTTCACACACACCTCCCATTCTCTCACCATCCCTACAGTTACATATAGTAACTCTGGTAAGGACAGCAATATTATGATTATACTAGAGGCCCAATGTATGAAATTCATGCACTTGGGAGCATCCCTCAGCCTGGCCTGCACTCTCTCGCAGTTCTGGAGCCCTTGGGGGAAGTCTGACTGCCTTAGTTAGCACTGCCGAGGCGGGAGAGGCTCCTGACACCACTGCTGGGCTCACCACCTATGAGCTTGGCTTCTGGCTAAGCAGCGCTTCCCCTGTGGGAGCACACTGACCACCATGGGGGGAACTCCTGAATTAAGCATCTGGCCCCTGGTGGTCAGGGTGCATCATAGCATCTGGTTGTTCTGCTGTTCAGTCAATTTGCATATTAGCCTTTTATTATATAGGACTGGAGGCCTGCTGCACAAAGATTCGTGCAATAGGCCTTCCTTCCTCTGGCTGCCAGCACCAGTTTTCCTCTGGCACCTGGGACCCAGGCCTTTGCTCTGGCCACCGCCTTCAGTCTTTGCTTCAGCCAGCCACTCCTGTAGCTCCCTCTGTCCTCCGTCCTCCCCCTCATAGCAGGCATCCTGCCCCACCTGGCTGCTCTGTGCCTGCCTGCATGCTGCCCAGAGGCCTGGAGCAGCTGGGAGGTGGAGCCGCCACCATATTTGGTGGGTTAATTTGCATACGCACTCCTGATTGGCTGGTGGGCATCGTGAAGTGATGGCCAATTTGCATATTCTTTTATTAGTATAGATTATTAAATAGTACTAGAGGCCCATTGCATGAAGATTTGTGCAATAGGCCTTCCTTCCCCTAGCTGCTGGCACCGGTTTTCTTCCAGCACCTGGGACCCAGGCCTTTGTTCTGGCTGCCGCCTTCCATCTTCTCTTAGGCTGGAGCCTTCAGTCTTCTTTGCTCCGGCCAGAGCACAACTCCTATAGCTCCCTCCTACCCCTGCCCCTCGTCCTCCCCTTCATAGTAGGTGCCCTGTCCCACCTGGCTGCTCTGTGCCTGTGTATGCAAATCAACCCACCATCTTTGTTGGGTTAATATGCATACTCACTCCTCATTGGCTTGTGGGCATCACGGATGTATGGTCAATTTGCATACTTCCCTTTTATTAGTGTAGATATTATTCAGAGTCCTCCACATAACAAATCCTATGTGTAATACAGTATAGTGGTCAAGAGCATGATCCTGAAGGCAGACTGCCTAGGTACAAATTCTGTTTAGTCCTGTTTAGTTATAGGCAGGTTACTTAACCTCTCCATTCCTCAGTTCCCTTATCTGTACAACAGTAACTGATGGGTTTTTCAAGGATTAGCAAATTCATTCACATAAAGTGCTTGATATGCAGAAGGTGCTATTTAAGCATTTTTTTTTTTAATGTCCTGAACTACCTTTTTGTTTCTCCTGTAGCTACTGTCTGGTTTTTCATTTGCTCAGGTTCCCATGTACTTGTTAATTCTATCCCAATTCATTTCCTGTCGTCTAAACACATTCACTCATATCAGTTGTGTCTTCTTGGAGAAGTCATCACTGCAGCCTTCTGACTGCTCCACTCTGAACTGTTGTCTGCATTCTGCAGCTGGTACAGAGCTGTTTAACTCGACTCTCTCTATGGCATTCTCCTGAGGGTTCTCTCTGTCTGCCCTGAGCTACTTCTCCTATCCTATATCCCACGTCCTACTCCTTCTTGGTGAAAAATATATTCCACTATCTTCAGGAGAATTGATGTGCAAAAGGTAATTTTAGAAATATTTCATGTCGGAAAATATCCTCATGTGTGGTTAATGGCTTATAGCTAGATATAGAACTAATTTCCCTGCAGAAGCTGAAGGACATGCCTCATTGTTTCCTAGCTTCGGAGTTGCTGATGGGAAGTCTGAAGCCATTCTGATTTCTGATCCTTAGCTTGTAATGTTCTTCCTTTCTTTGGAAGTTTGTAATACTGTCTTTGTCACCACAGACAAATTGAGATTTCCTGAAAATGCCTTGCCATAGGCACTCGGTAAGCCCTTTCAATCTGGAAACTAGGGTCCTTCACTGAGGGAAAATTTTACTGAATTCTATTGCTAATGATTTCCTTCCCTTGTTTTCCTTTTCCTGAAACTCAGTTTTGATATTGGACTTTCTAAACTGATACTTTTAATTATTTTGTCACTTTTCCCTCTACTTTCTAGAATATGTCCTCATTTTCATCTTCCAACCCACACTAAGTTTTATTTCTGTCACTTTCTTTTTTAAATACACAGCAGCTCTTTGGTCCGGTAGAACATTCAGTTCTTATCTCACACATGCAATATTTAAACTCTTTGAGGATACTAATGATTCTGTTTAAAATTTTCTATTCCCTGCCTGTCCGATTCTCCAAGTTTCTTTAGTTTTGTTTTGGTTTTTCTTCAGATATCTGCTAGTCTTGGGAATGTCAGTATCTTTAGGTCTTTCCTCCTTGACTAGTGTAATACTCCCAATGGTATTCCAATCTTCTGCCTAGAGGGTACAGGTGAGAGAAGCCACATGGAGGAGTCTCATTCAGTGAGTGTGCAGATGTTCACACCATTCCCTTGAATTAGGAAAGGGCCCTGTGCTCTCAATTTGCCTGGTAAGCCCCAATCTGAGACCTTTAGGGTTTTCTTCTTCAGAGAACTAACCTGCAGGCTTGTATTAGGGTTGAGGTAGGGCTGGGAAAAGGAGAAAATGAAGGGAACTACCATCATATGTTCCTGATACCATTGACTCCTGAGCTATTTGAAAACTCTGTGGTACAATTCAGGTTGGTTCTTGGCTTTCTTCAGAGCCAGATTAAGATTTGGCTTTCTCCCGTCAGCTAGGTCATTTACCACACTCCATTTGCTTTCCAGCTTTCAATCTATTATTATTATTTTGTGGTTGTTTTCTCCTTTTTCATTTCCCTTGTCCTTGATGTACCATATCTTTTAAAAAATTCCTTGACCATAATTATAGTGTGGTTTCTGGAAAGAAATATACAATTAGATGCTTATCAATTTTATCCCCAGAAGTCCAGGATAAATCTAAAAAAAATACTACTGACTGTTTATGTCATTCATTTCCCCTTTCCACCCAATCCCTCCCCCCCTCCACCATAATAGTTTACAAAGATTAATATTGAGTTAGAACTGGTCAAGAGGGGCTCCTTGCCTAGGCATCACATGTTATTTTTTAAATTCTTTATTGTTTAAAGTATTACATGTCTCTTTTCTCTCCCATTGACCTCTCCCAGCCATTCCCATCCCTCCAGCACGTTCGCTCACCCCCTTACTGATTGTGTCCATGGGTTATGCTTATATGTATGCATACAAGTCCTTTGTTTGATCTCTTAAAACCCCCCACACCCTCCGGTCTACCCTCTGAGCTTCGCTGGGCACCACATTTTAGAGAGCATGACTTGGTGCACCTGGGCACTGATCCCCACAGAACTTGACTGTATAGGCTGGCTGTCCACATACATGTCTGTGGGCTTCTCCTGATGTGAGGCCAAATCCGGAAATTCTCTCCAGGCCTTGACCATAGAGAAATATAGTCGTGGTTGAAGGATATAACATACTTTATGTTTTTATTTGAAAAAGTTAGTTTGCCCTAATCAGTTTGGCACAGTGGGTAGAGCGTCAGCCTGCGAACTGAAGGGTTCTGGGTTTGATTCTGGTCAGGGTACATGCCTGGATTGTGGGCTCGAGCCCCAGTGTGGGGTGTTCAGGAGGCAGCCAATCAATGATCCTCTCTCATCACTGATGTTTTTCTCTCTCTCCCTTCTCTCTTCCTCTCTGAAATCAATAAAAATTTTTTTTATGTTAGACTAACAAATATTAAGATATATGACACAGCTTTATAAACCTAGCAAATAGCTGGTCCATAGAAACATTGACTTCCTTCATGGTTTCTCCTTCCCCAGGTCTTCTGGCTTCACTGCAACCCAAACAGTAACCCTCACAAATGACTTACATGAATCAGAAAGGTCTATTATTTAAGACACTTTGCTGCCATCTGCTGGAAATTTTATTAAGTAACTACAAATCAATGAAGCCGAATGACAGGCACTTCTAGTTGTTGGGCAAGGCATCATTTGCACAAGAGGGGCGCACTGCCTTGAGCCAGCTTTCAGAGAAGTGAACAAATCTCTACTGTGCCAGGATGAGGATGGGGAGAAAGACAACAAAGCAAATCAGGAATCAAACTCCCACTCACAAGTTAGAAGGAATTGTGGTTGGCACAATTGATTGAGCACTGATCCCCACAGAATTTGACTAAATAGGATTGACTGAGAACTGAGAACTAAATATTCTCACTGCTAATCTAAATTTAGTTCATTAAGAGTAAAATAAAAATTGGATTAAGCAGTTAGCTTAATCCAATTCATACTACCTTTGTGTTCCAAATAACTAATTTTCAGAAGGAATATAAGAGTGTGTTGAAAAGTGATTTTGGAATTAAATGTAAGCTGCTTCTTTCTAAAAGACAAACCTGATTAGATCAGGTTGGTAGTTAGGTCAGTTCTGTTTTAATCCTTGCTTTGTAAATGTGAATGTTTCACCACAACTGACATATTAGGGAACACTTGCAATTACATCAATTTTTTACCATGATTTCATCTGTGAAAAACACTAGGTGAACAAAAAAAAGTACACTCAGCTGAACCAAGCCACATATGAATACACAAAAGGCTCACATACACAGTACCAGTGAACTCACATGTACCAGTGAACTCACTTCACTACCTGTGCTATAAGCCACATCTGTACACACATCTTCTATGACAATGCTCTATTCAATTTCCAAAAAGCCCTCCCTCCACCACTTCACAATAAATTTTAAAACTACTCTGATGCCCACTACATAAGTAAATTTCAGGATCATTTTCCAAGGTAAAGTACTATAGTTATTGTAGTATTTATATATTCCTCAACCATTTAGCACATGTAAAAATATATTATTTTTACTAAGTTCTTGTATTTACATGTTTTTGTATATAGTGCTCCTAACTCCTTTCCCCCCATAAGTCCTGTGATTTTTACTGTGCAATTCTGCACAGCATAATGATTTAGGCTCACATTATCACAAAATTGACTGTGCATGGCTATTCTAACCTAGTCTCAAACCCATTCTGCTAGACTAATATCAGCAGAATTACCACATGTACCTTATAAATCTTACAGATTTCAAAAAGTAAATATATACTGACTTTTGGTTTATAAGAAAATTCAAAACCACCCATCCAAAAACCTCAGTGAAATTATTCAGGGCTTTTACCTAATTATCCATAATGCTTTTGATAATTCTTGAGCTCATTTGACCTTTCCTAAAATAACTTATCTATTTTTACAAAACTCTAAGGGACTGGTCGACAGAACAGAACGTTGGACCAGTCATTATGACGCGCACTGACCACCTGGGGCAGATGCTCAATGCAGGAGCTGCCCCCTGGTGGTCAGTGCACTCCCATAGCAGGAGCGCTGCTCAGCTGACCTATAGGCCTACAGGCGTCAGACACAGGACTCACTCACGGCTGGGGAGCGCAGGTGCAGCATACCAAGCAGCAGCAACAGTAGGCTCAGTGGGGCCTGGATGAGCGTGAATGGAACGGTGTCTGACCCAGCTTGGGTTCCTCCCCGGCCACCTATCGCTTTTCTTACTACTACATCCATCAGAGGATGTCGGACTGCTGGTTTAGGCCCAATCCCCCAAGGGGTCCTGGATTGCGAGAGGGCGCAGGCCAGGCTAAGGAACCCCACCAGTGCATGAATCCGTGCATGGGGCCTCTACTATATCACTGAAATCCAGGAATGATGTAATAAAAGTACAAAGGATGGATATTATATAGCTCTCTTAACATGAGCTTGCTTAGATAATTGTGAAATAGGCTTAGTTTATTTTATTGGAAGGAAACAAGATGACATTTTTAGGACATTTCAACGAAAACCAAGCACTGCCATTATTCAATGAGTTCTGATTTTCAGAGCTAGAAATACCAGACTGCTGACTTTTTTTCATAAATGTTTTGCTCATCTGTATGTATATTACCCTAAAGTTCACAAGTTTCTTCTACTGAATAATGTATAACACACACACACACACAACTTAATAGTCAATCTAAATATTGAGTGCTACCAAACACAGGCATTACTTATCAGCATTTTTAATTCTATTACTTGGAAAATTCTTGAAATATTAAATCTTCATTACTCATTTCTCATTCCTTCATGTTATTACTACCATGTATTTTCATATATTTTAGCATCTTGAAAACATGTCATAAATTATCTAGATACTTCTAATAAATAAATAAATACCTTTGGAATAAAGAGAGTCATCATCAATTTATACATAAAGGTACTGAGATTACTTTAACAGAAAATGTCAGAGTTATAAAGGTCTGAGTAATGAATATCTTTTAAAAATTTGGCCTATAAAAGTTATCTTTTAAAATTTTAGAAATGCCTTGGATAAAATATTATGCTTTAATATTTATTTTCTTCAAAGTTTCCTCAAATTTTTAACACTTAGGTCAATAAATGTAGAAAAACATAGTTACAAGGTTGTGAGCTCGATCCCTGTTAGGGGCATGCAGAAGGCAGTCGATAGATGCTTTGCTCTGACACTGATGTTTCTCTCTCTCCCTTCTCTCTCTAAAATTCAATTGAAAACAATTTTTAAAAAACCACACACGACAATTTCATTCTTACTGCTCTAGCCAAAATTCTTCATTTTTTGTTTCTCACTTCCTACATCCAATCCAACAAGCCAATTCTGTTGGCTCTACCTTCTAATGTATTCATAATATAGTCACTTTTCAGCCTTTGCTCTATGACGATTATGGCCCAAGTTTTATCATCTCTTCTCCAGATCATTGCAAAAGCATTCCAATTGGTCTCTGAACTCCCTATTCTCAATATAGAAGCCAGTGGCTCCCTAACTCACAGAATAAAAGCCAAAGCCCTCATGATGATCTATCCACAAGGCCTTCATGAGCTCCTCAATGGTGTCATCTCTTACTACTCTCCCCTTGTTCATTCCACTCCAGCCTCCCTGGCATCTACGCTGCTCCTAAACCATTCCAAGCATATGGCTCCGTTATATTTGCTGTTCCCCTGAGTGGAAATCCTCATCCCCAGATATCCACATGCCTGACTTCCATACTTTTATCAGGTCTTGACTCAAATGTCACTTAACAGGGAGGCATTCTTTGGTCAGCTTAGCTAAATTATTCTTCCTCGATGCTTCCTATTTTCTTTGTACTTATCTCCATCTAGCACAGTATACAGTATATTTCACTTATTACTCTTGCTTACTGTCTATCATTCCTCAATAGAATATAAGCTTCACAAGGGGAGAAAGCTTTGCATATATATTTTGTTCACTCTTGTGTCTTAAGGTGCCTAGAACAGCATCTGGCACATAGTTGTCACTCACTAACTATTTGCTGCATAAACAAATGGATTTTTTAAAAATTAAAAATCAATGAAAGCCACACAACAACATGTACTGTGAAAACTCATTAATAATCTATCTTCCTAATTATGTAAGAAACTTCTAAAGACAGAAACGTTACACCTCTTTTCACTTAGGGACTGGCATAGAATGTTACATATACAGCAATTATTCAATTCAATATTTGACAGCATGAAATTTTGCTAAAAGACAAATCACTAGGAGATAAAAATAGAATAATGATCTCACTCAACATTAGATTGACATGTAAGAAAAAATGGCTTTAAAAGTAGTCTTTTCCCTTCTAATATTTATGAGGAATAGCTTTCGGTACTAATTTAGAACATCCACTCCAAAAATGATCATGGTCTGTCATGAATCAAGACTTTTTGACTAGGACAGAAAGTGGAGGATTGGCTCTGGACTAAGCACCTTGGCCACCTCATCTTAGTCTTTGGGACTAGTACATGGAATGTTGAAGATATTTAACAATTTACAATATAGTTATCGCTTCTTTAAAATTATAACAATTCTTCAGACCATGAATATATATTCTTTGTGGGTTAAAGCTTGTCAAAGGTTTCTAGAGTGACAATGGTAGTCATCAACATAACACTGTGAATAATGATAGCAAAAGAACTGAAAGAAGGTGACTTTGAGCCAGTACAAGTTACATAGAACACATCCATGAAATACAAATGGTATAATATGGCTGTATCTGGACAGGTTTGCAATACAATTTATGCCAATACCTAAAATGGATTCAACACATGCTAAAGAAGTACAATGGAAATAAAATGAGAGGAAAATCTGATTTCTCTAAGTATGTTTCCTTGGACAAAAGTGTTTGCTAATCTAACTAATTTCTAGAAAAGCAACAATTGTTACAGAATGAAAAGAGAAATGAAATATTCAAATTCTGAGTTCCATTTAAATTATGAAGAGAAAAGAAGAAAAAACCAACAAGAAAAACCAAACCCTGATATTAAAAAACACATATTCACCAACATGCAGACTATAAATAGTTCTGACTTATCTACCTAGCAAATGTCTGTGACTAAATGTCTAAGTTCACTAAGCAAATAATAACACCAATGATATAAAGCACTTCCTACTACTCAAATCCTTTTATTATTTTATTTAATTTTAATTATGTTCCCTTAAAATTACCTGACCTAAATATCTAATATCCATTGGCAAGCATGCAAAATATGAAACAATACATTTGGTAGAAAACAGGGAAAGAGCTGCTTTGATGTTGACAATTTAACAACACATATGGGTGTGTGTGTTTTTAATTTCTCTCTTCTGTCACTCCTTTAACCATAGTCCCGAATATCACTTACATGAGATACATAAAATTAGCTCAGCTATAGTAGCCTGATCTGACATAATATTACATAAGACGGAATCAGTAGCTTGAACAGGACATAAACCACTTAATACTAAGTTTCCATACAATACTGGCTACGCAGTTAATTGAGTACTTCAACAAAATCACCCAAAGGTATTTCAAAATTTAAAGCCAAGCAGTAAACTCAGAAACAATACAGCACCTAACTTGTCTAGGACTGTACAACGAACTTACGAAACTTAGATAAATTTTATCTCTGTAAAAATAACTTTGCTGCCACTTGGTTACAAAGAATAAAACTTTCTAATGACTTCTAAACTCTTGGTTACATATCAATGCGCTTCCTTAATGGAAAATACAGGATGTTTTGTTTTACTGTAACACTCAACAACAAGTCCTTAAATTACCGGATAAAAGCTATTAATTTATTTTATTAGCTTACCCAGTTTAGTGGTGCCCTCTGGTGGGTACTCAGGAAACTGACCCTCGGAAGGGACACTGACAGTTCTTCTCAGGCATCTCCCTTTGGTGGAATCGGCCTGCTGCTCCTGTCCTCCCTCCGTGGGTATCTAGTTAACCAAAAGAAAAAGAGATGAAACTTAATAGTGAGTTTGCCATAACAACTTTCCGATTGAATAATGTTTTCAGTTAATAAAGACAGGAGTTTGTAATCATCAGAGAAAAGTAGAAGAAATGTAGAAATAAAGTATACACAATGGTAAAGTATTACCAACCCCTTTTCAGGAAGCTTTTCTTTAAAAAGAAAACCAAAAGATCAGGAAAGGTGAGTATGTAAATTAGCTTAGTTGAAGTATGTAAATCTTATCCAGGTGTGCATCTGTTTTGGGAGTTCAGGAAACAAAACAAAATGCCCACACAAATAAAAGATTATTTTACATAAGACACTGGTTCACAAGTTCCAATTCTGTCCAATGCTCAATAAGATAAATGAAAATAAAAGTCAACCAGAAATATTTAGCTACAACATTCTCTTAAAAGAAGGTTTTGCTAGATAGAAGTAGTAAAATGACCCAACTTTTCTTTTAGAATTAAGCATTTATTTATATATATAAAGGGTTTATATGCAAAGTGTCCCCTTGGGAGTTTGACCGGGAGACCAGGAGTTCAATAGCTCGCTATGATGTGCACTGACCACCAGGGGGGCAGTGAGAAGTGAAGGAAGGCGGCAGCTGGAAGACTCCAATCAGCACTGATCGCTGGCTAGGCTTAGGGACCCTATCCATGCCTGAATTTCGTGCACCTAGCCTCTAGTAGTTAATAAAATACATTTTCAGTGAGATTTTGCTAGCAACCTTTATCAAGATTAAGAATAGTATTGGTAACACCTTAGTGTGGCAAAATATATCAGTAATTAATCATTGTTTCTTATTTCTTATGGCTCTCATATTGAAATTTCAACAATAATGACTAGCACTGAGTTCTTACTATGTGCAGGGCTAAGGAATTTATATGAGTGACATTATGAATGAGCCATTATTAACCCCCTTTTACAGATTAGGAATAATTTATTTTTACAAATAATTGCAATGAATACATATCTCATCAACTGATCTGGAAAAACCGGAATACACACAGGCTTGAATGTATATGTCTTCAACTTTGCCTCAGTAATCTAACTCCTATGACTGGGGTCAAGCGGGTGATAGCAAGGGAAACCCTCTCTGTGCCACTGAGAATCTGAAGAGCAAAGTCCTAATGGACTGAAATTTTTCACTCTTTATAGGACCAAAAATTCACCATTTCCTCATTACCATAACTATGCTTGTATTACTGGCACACTGAGAAATCAAGAAGCAGAATTAACAACGGTAACATTCTAAAAAAATAAGGGGAAACCAAATAATAGTATCAATAAAGAGATGAACTATTCCAAGAGCACTCTGTAATATAAAACTTTACAAATGGTAATCCAAGTCATCTAGCCCTTTCAGGATGAATATTATATTATCTCTACTTAAATAATTAAAAGAGTAGTAGAGAGAGGTTAAATAGCTCTCCTCTAATAAGAGGCAAAAATGTAACCTCAACCTGCCTTAAAAGTAGAAAGTAAAAGGGGTAAATATAAGTAAGTATTTGTATCTCTGAACAAACAGAGGAACCTAAATAAACAACTATTTTTGTCAAAGTTCTAAAAGCACCTATTATCTGAAATGAAAGTTCAAACTATAAGGACAAAATGTAGTAGTTATTTTTTATATTATAGGAGGAAATGACCTACGTGACCTTTCCTGTGAAAATATACAAAGACTATATTTGGGAAAAAATAAGAAATGGCTTCTATTATCATATACTTTACCTCTACCACATCCAAGGAGAAGATACATAAAATATATAAAACTTATTTGGGCCTAAATTTCACTCACAATTATTTTTCAAGTTTTCGTGTAGATTCTTCATTTCCCACTATTGTATTAAAATATAATAAAAGGTTTCATCCAAAGTATCACTTACAATTGGGGTATACTATCTCTCACTTGGGATATATGGGAGAATAGTGTTGACTTTTATTCTAAACCTGCACTTCTTATGAATCTTTTATAACATTATAGATTGATCCCTATGTAAAATATTTTTACAAGATATTGATCTACTTGAAAATTAGAGGGATCATATTTCAAGTATTTTCAAACTAAGTGGGAGTTCACCAATCTTTGTACACATCCTAAAAAAAATAAGGGGATACCAAACCAGAGCATCAGTTTTAGAAAGTCAATTTTAGAATAGCTATGTTGTCCATTCTAATTGCCCTAATTTAGTTTACTAGTTTAATTTTTTAAAAAGAGAGAAAAATATTAATGTGAGAGCAGAATAGTGATCTGCTACCTACTTCATGCTCACTACCAGGGATGGAGCCCACAACCTGGACATGTACTCTGACCAGGAATTGAACTGGCAACCTTTTGGTGCATAGGACAACACCCAACCAACTGAGCAACACCAGCAAGCACTCACTAGTACACATTTATTGTTTACATTGTATTAGTCTTTAAAATTTGTATATCTTCCAGGTTCTATAACATGAGAGGAATTCTTTTTAACCTCTTTGGTCTTGTACTGTGCCCTGAGTCCAATTTTTCCTCAGGAAAAAAAAAAAAAAAATCAAGCGCTTTAATTCATTTCATTGCAGATGAGGCAAATGGAACAAAGTAAGAAG
This sequence comes from Antrozous pallidus, assembly GCA_027563665.1. Taxonomy (NCBI): domain Eukaryota; kingdom Metazoa; phylum Chordata; class Mammalia; order Chiroptera; family Vespertilionidae; genus Antrozous; species Antrozous pallidus. The sequence continues at coordinate 22,236,157 of CM050527.1, read as the reverse complement.
TATATGTCTTCTCAGGGATCTAAGATATACTAATAACAAAGTTGAATGTAATTTCTGAATCCTGATCCTCTTTGTTAGTTCCAAACCATCCATGACAATGGAAGAGCAACATGCACAAATAAATTTACTTATAAATACTATTTATGTATATATACCTCATATTTTCTACAAATTCTTTCATTTTTTAGAATTTATACATAAAATAACTTCAATTTCAATCTGTGTACATGCAGACTAAATAGTCAGGTAAAGGAAACCCAGTTTATGCTAACTATCAAAAGAAAATGCTCTGTAATTTTTTCTCTAAAGATGTTTTAAGTGATGCTCAAGTCTACTGTAACCTGCCTGATACAGTGGATATATGTGATGGGTAAAAGCAGCCTTCTGCTTCAGCCAGTGCATAATTCTGAACTGTTTGCTGTGTAATGCTTCGCATAAGCTTTTCTACAAAATGCACACAAAGAAAATTTCTTCTGCTAAAAGTATCAGCTTCAGACTTTACATTCTAGGAACACCAAATTGCTTGCATTTCCCTAATATAGTCCCTATTGTGTAGTTCAGTGCTTTTGCTTAAGTCTGTTGTCTCAGCTTGAAATATTTCCCCCCGTTTTCTCTTCTATTCTTTACCTACCAGGTAAAACTATTCATCCTAAGGCACAGGACAGACACTGCCTCTTCCAGGAGTCTTCCCTTTCTACCAAATTCCCTAAGGGAGGAGTTTCAGGCGCACCTTCCTGAGGTTCCTCCAACAACAGACTTTTCTCTATCTTTCTACTTACTACACTGAATTATAATTATTTGTTTGAGCAACTAATTCTATGTAAGTTAACAGCTTGTATCTTACCAGTCAATCCCCAAATCTTAAAATAGCTCCAACCCACAAATGAATGAATGAATATTTAATAGGTAGAGAGGTTGGCCATGGCAGACAAAGGAAAAAGACATAACATCAGCAAAGAAGTTGGTAAGCATATGACTTTATTTTGTTTTGCCAATTTAATTAGAGTCTCTTCAAGGAGAGAAATGGGGTAGAATACCAAAATATATTATGACCGCATTGAGAGGGCATTAATATCAGACCATGCATAATTCAGGAAGCACCGGGAAACCTTTCAAGTTTTTAAATTAGAGGAATGGTAGTCTCTTAATTGGTCTTTCTCCTTCCTATCACTCCCTCTTCCAATACATCCTATAGATTAATATTCGTAACACAGCCTAGCTGATGTTGCTCAGTGGTTGAGATTGACCCATAAACTAGGAGGTCCTGGTTCAATTCCTGGTCAGGGCACATGCCTGGGTTGCAGGCTTGATTCCCAGTAGGGGGCACACAGGAAGCAGTGGATACATGATTTAATTTCTTATAGATGTTTCTGTATCTCTCTCCCTCTCAATTTCCCTTCCTCTCTGAAATCAATAGAAACGTATTTAAAACATATTCATAACACATAATAACTTTGATCAAACCCTTCCTTAAGCTTCCTTTTATAACTGCCCATTACCAACAGCATCTTAATGACAAAGACTATAGTCCTTTAGAATAAATGAATTTCTTTTTTTTATTCTATCCAATTTATTTGTGATATTTCTCAAATGCCATTTTAAAATTATTTGTCTTATTTCCACAACTAAATTTGGTATGTAGGGGAGAGAGGAGAGAACTGTGTCTTATTCTTTGTAACTCCTAACACATGAATTTTCCACATGATCAACAGGGACACATTATGTATCTGCTGAATAATCTGAAAGTCATTCTAAATGAAATATGCCATGGGTAGTTACCCCAGGATAAGTAACAGCCCATTTCTGGCTGTTTGTGTAAAAGCCTAATTGCTATTTTTATTAATATATCTGAGTATAAAATACTGCTTTCCCAAAGCAAGAAAAAATTTTTTATCTTAAAATTACATTATTATTACCGTTACCTGTGCACTAGTATCCTGTTTTAAAAATCCCACCTACAGAAAGCAGACTCTGAATGAAGAAAAATGGAGCCATGTTAACTCTTCCTAATGACTTGTTATTGCCAAAGGAACTCAACAAATTTTCGGGTGTTTTGTTTGTTTGTTTGTATTTTTATATTGGCTGCACTCAGAGGGGTTTATGATTGCTTTCTCCACCATTTCCCTCAACTTCTTAATCTCTGGTTTACTTGGTCTTATCTCTTGCAAGCAAAATGGAATTCAAATGGGCTCCTACACCCTCTTTAAAATGGCTTAGTACCAACCCAGCTGGGGCCTTTCCTGGCATCCGGGCAGGGAAGTATATCCGTAACACATAAGCAATGTCTATTTGGCACAATTTACATGAAGCAATTTACTAAGCCAGTGAGTCATTTCTCAAGGTGATACCCCTGGCAGACTTCTCTTCTTTCAGCATTCTGCCCAGACCTAGCCTTCTGCGACATTCCCAAACTGGCAATCGGCGTATTTAACACTCTTCCCATGCACATCCCCCAGGCAGACTTTTCCCCGCTTCTGACGGGAAACATGCAGAGTTAAGAGACAGCATTAAAAGATCCCACACACTGAATGCACACGTGATGCTAGACTAATATAATCCTCCCACATTCCAGCAGTGCCTGGCAAAGGATTCAGTTTAAATCCTTACAGAATCTTCTTAATTGATTTCTGTAGTACAGCAATAAACACCCCCATGATTTGTTAAGGTTTAAAACAGCCTTTTCAGATAATTTTAACAGGAAATTCCTTAAATTCCTTATTTCAAGAAATTCTAATTTGTTCATGAAAACTTGTGAGGTGAGAGAGAGTTATACTCCTGCTGATAGTGACAGTGCACGCGCACACACACACTAGATTTCTAATTATTTCTTATAATGAAATCAACAGAATATTAAATTTATCACTTAAGTAGTAGTTACAGCAATGGCTTATCATTTTCTTATCCTAGAGACTTAATTCAGTTTTTCCAACTTAATAATGGTAGAGCATACCTGTCTTAGGCATTAACTATTTTTGCAAACTATTTCATGACTGCTCATCCCTTACCTGGTCTACTACAGTAACCTAACTTCCTATTTTCTTCCAGTAACATTCACTCAATTTTCCACATGATTAACAGAGTTACTTTTCAAAGAAGTAAATCTGATGATTTCACCGACTTTTTCAAATACCTTTCCATGGTCCAAATCATTTCCAGAATTAAGTCCAAATTCCTTAGCATGGCTTTCAAGGCACTTTCTCATTTGATTCTTGACAGCTATCACTTTTCTTCAAGTTGCATTCTAAACATTCTGAGCATTTTGCAATTTACCAAAAAGAAAGAGGTTTCCTGATCTGTCTCCTTATACTTGAAATATCCTTCCCTTCTTTTCCTCCAGGTGAGCTTCTATTTCTCCCTGGACATGACCTAATCACAGATTTCTCCGTAAAATCTTTTTTGGCAATCTCCAGTTCAAACCATAACACACTCCAGGCAATATCTCAGTTAATCCTTCCTTGTGATTATATGGTAATCTTAAGAAAAAATAATTTACTGAGGTGAAATTCACTTAACATAAAATTAACCATTTAAAGTGAATTAACTCAGTGACATTTAGTACATTCACAATATTGTGCAAACACTGCCTGCATGGAGTTCCAAAGGGTTATAACTTAATTTACCACAAAATGTCCCCAAACCTGCATCTCTGCAATCACAATACTGCACACATAATACATGTTCAATAAATACAGATGGAATCACATATAAACAATAGAAAAGCATTTTATGGTTTATTTTTATCCTCTCTTGTTATCTAGTTTTAGGGGGAAAACATGAGATTAAGCCTCACGTTCTGGAAAATTTTTTCACACAAAAACAAAAGATAAAAGGACAGGCGCATCTCTTCTTATACTTATATTAAGAAAATGGATCTTCAGAAATCAAATTTATAATTTGGCTTTCTCAAAATTTAATTTAAAAATATTTATTGAGAACTTACTTCTAGGTCAAGAACTGTCCTAAGCACTAAGGGATACAACACTGAACAAAACAGAAAAAAATCCTTGCCCTAAAGCCTACATTCCAGTAGTGGTCAAGAAGGAGAATAAACATAACAAATAAATTCTATAGTATTTTAGAAAGTGGGAAATGCTATGAGACAAAATATATGTAGAGAGAGAGCCACATAATTAGATCAGATGTTCTGAATGGAGATATAGGAGGGATTGCAGTTTATTTATTTATCTGATTGAACTGACTGAGGGGGAGGGAAAAGAAAGAGAGAAAGGGAGCCAGAGACAGAGAGGGAGAGAGAAACATCTATCTGTTCCACTAATTTATGGATTCATTGGTTGCTTCTTGTAGGAGCCCTGACTGGGGATCAAACAAGCAACCTTGGCACATCAAGATGATGCTCTAACCAACTGAGCTACCCGGCCAGGGAAGGGGTAGCAGTTTTAAATAGGTGGGTCTATATTAAGCAGGTGATATCTAAGCAAAGATTCAAGGAGGTGAAAAAGTGAATCATTCAACTATCTTAAGGGAGAAGCCAAGGCTAAGGCTTTGAGGCAGAAACGTCTGATGTATTCAAGGACAGTGCCGAAGCCAGAGTGACTGGATCACAGTGAGCCTTAGAACTAGGAAGAATGGAGCTGTCATTAATGAAGAAAGAGAAGGTCTCTGGAAGGCTTTGGAAGACTAGGGGATCAGTGTGGAGCTTGTTGAAGATGGCTACTACATATTCAAGTAGAGATATGTAATGAGCAGATGGATATGGATTCTAGAAAGAGAACAGAAATTGTAGGCTTAAGACATAAAATTAGGAATCATCAGCATTAGATGAGTCCTAGGAAGTAATGTCCAAGGACTGGTACTACCCTGTAAAGATCCGAAGAGAAAATAAATCCGCAAAAATGACTTAGAAGGAATTGCCAGAGAGTCAGGAAAAAAACAAAGAGAGCACAGTGTCAGGGAAGAGAGTTGTTCTAGAAGAAGAAATGAGCCATCAACTGCCACTGAAAAATTAAGTCAGATAAGAATTGACCACTGAATTTAGTAATCTGGAGGTCATCAGTGAACTTTAACAAGAGTAATTTTGGCAGAGTACTATGGGTAACAGTCTGATCAGAGTAGGTTTAAGTGAGAACAAGAGAACAGGAATTAAAAGAAAGTGAACTTACAAGTTTCGAGAATTTTTGCTATTACGGGAAGCAGAAAAGGATGGTAACTGGATGCAGAAGTGAGGTTGATATCAGCTTATTTTCTTTTAAGATAGGAGAAATAATAGCATGCTGGTGGGGATGAGCTAGTGGACAGCAAAATATTGAAAAACCAAAAGGGTGGGGGAGAATTGCTAGTGCTACATCCTTGGAATGGGCGCCTATGCAGGGACGAATTGTCAGATTGTAGTTAGTTGAACCATAGTCAAAGGAGAGAAGTCAGGGTATAGCAAACAAGTGCTAGTGGATAGGTAGACACGGCAATGGAGTATGCACAAGTTCTCTTCTGAGTGCTTGAATCTTCTCAGTGAAGTAAGAAGCAAAGTAGTCAATTGTAAGTGAGGGAAACAGAGAAGGGATTTTTTAGAATAGAAGAAGAGATGTAAAAAAACAAATCTTGGAAATCACTTTGGATTGTGCTACCCAAAGTGTGATCCAATGTGCTGCTCTACAAATTGTTTGTTACTAATAAACAATGTAACAGTACAGAAGTTGAGATCAGCGGATTTGTCTCATTGTACAACACACTTTCCAGGAACATGTGTAAGTCTTGTAATTCTATCGCTTCTTTTCCTATGTTATGATCACTCTGTGAATATTTTTTAAATTGTAACTTTATTTTTGTTAAATCTAATAAAAATTTTGGGTTTGTATTTTTGTCTTTTTTACAAGTTTCACTTTATTGTATTTTATTGTTCACAATGAAGTGGGGGAGGGGGGGGGGAGAGAGACCATGAGCATGATGGAATGATTTTCTCCAGACACATTATGCTGCATGGAAGCAGGCAGGGAAGATGAGGAGCAGTATTTAAGTGAGCTGTCTCGCTGTCACGTGAGAATGATGATGCAAGAGAAGGGCAAGGGAACAGTGTGCAAGGGAGCGATGGCAATGATTGACCATAATATTCAGGCCGGGGGAAGGGAGAAGAAAGGATATCCCAGGTTATGAGGGGCAGACAAGGCATAAAGGGGTTGGGCAGAGGTCAGACAGGAAGTAGCCATGGGAAGAGAAGGACAACTACTATAGGCAGCATGGTCTGAGGGCTATGGAAGAAAAACAGCCAACACTTGACAGGACCTCACAGAAGACAGTGTCCTCAGGGAAGATACAGGTTCTCATGAAACAAAAAATTAAGGGACTCCTTCAGGAATAAGTGGAAGAAAGGCTGAGATTGCTACTGATGGACCTTGCAGAGAGCAGAGTGAAGGGGTTTCAAGAAGTAGGGAAGAATGAGTGAATGGCAGAGACAGAAAAGGAGACTTAAGTAGAGTGTGGGAGATGAGTTCCCTGGGCATCTAGGGTTGCTTATGATGACTGGCATGAAAAGGCATAAAGTACCTAAGATACTGTTTTTAGAAAATTACTCATCATTTACAGTTATTTTATAAGACAAAAGGAAACCCAGGCCTGGATTATTTAAATGATCAGTAATAGCTAATCAGTGAATTACTAGATGTACAGGTTGATAATGTGAATTTTGTAATCAAAGAAAACAGAATAATTTCAAGAGAAACATCAAAAGTGCTTTATCCAAAGTAATGTCCATCGCTAGCTACACATTTCCCCATTTGTTAGGTAATTTATGGATACCATGCCAATAGAACTTTCCTTGTTTTGAGGCAAACCATTCACAGACCAAATTTTCCACTTCTTACACTTTGAAGTGCTGCTCAGAAAGTGCACGTGCCATCATAGGAACAAGTGGTAATCTGAAGGAGCAAAGTCTGGTGAATACAGCGAGTATGTTAATACTTCCCAGGCAAGATCTTTTAACATGTCTTTAACTGGTTTTGAAGTGTGTGATGGTGCATCACCATGAAGCAAAATTATTTTGCCATGTTTTCTGGCCCAATTCTGGTCATTTCACGATCAGAGCATGGTTCAAATTGATTATTTGTTGTCCGTAGCGATCAGTATTAACATTTTCACCAAGTTTTAGAAGCTCATAATATACCACACCTTCTTGATCCCACCAAAGGCAGAGCATTGTCTTCTTTCCGAAGCAATTTGGCCTTGTAGTCAATGTTGACGTTGAATTGGGTCAACCCATGATTTTGTGCATTTGGGATTCTCAAAATAAATCCACTTTTCATTACCAGTCACAATTCAATGCAAAAAATACTTTCTTTCATGCCACTGAAGCAACATTTTACTGACAACTTTTCGGTTTTCCATTTGTCTTTCGTTCAGTTGATGTGGCACCCATTTTCCTTCCTGTAAAATATTTCCCATTGATTGTAACGATCAGAAATTGTTTGCTGAGCAACATTTAATCTTTTTGCAAGTTTTTTTTTTTTTTAGTTTGACAGGCATCTTCATCCAATAATGCTTACAATTGTTGGTCTTCAAACTTTTTCGATTGACCTGGATATTCTTTGTCTTTCACATAGAAATCATCACTTTTAAAGCATTTAAACCAGCATTCAGAAGTATTCTTGGGATGGAGCATGTTCACCATAAGCTTCGCAAAGTATTCAGGAGCACTTTTCTTCAAAATAATGAATTATATCTTCCTGCAAATGCTTTTTGGCATAAAATTCGACATTTTTAAGTGTAAAAATATGTATGACATTAATACCTTCAGCAAATTTGACGAATGAAGTTTTGAAGCTTGTTGTCAATACAACAAAATAGCATACATATCAAATCACATATACATCAACAAATGTGTAACTCCATCTATTGAAAAAAATCCGCCTTATTAACTGGTACACCTAGTATATTTTCATTCGAGATGAGGCATGTTTATGCTATCTATCCTTAGGCTATTACATTTCTTACAGTACTAAGCTGAATAAAATGTAAGGAAGGGCATAAAGATGACAAATGATCTGTGCATAACTGTGATTTAAAAAAAACTGAAGACAGAGTAGATTGGTTAAAATGTGCATTTTGAATGATCTGTTTATTCAAATTGGTAAAAATCTTCTCTACTAATATTCACTCTACCAATTTTTATTACTTGTCTACTTAATATAAACACAGTCCACATATACTAGACTGCTCGAGAAAAGGACCCTTTTAAACATTATTTTAATAAAGTTAAATTTGATAATATTAAAGTATTACTGTACTTACTATATTGATATTCTACCTATAAGTGTGTGTATGATTTGGCAATTATCTTTCTCTTTCATTGAATCAGATCTTTTCTTCTCCTTCCCTTCCATTATCCCTTTGTCAAGATCATACTCATTATTTTTTTAATGTTGTGGAGGTTGGGAATAGGATGGCTTACTGGTCCTACTAAATCAGAATGGCAACATGTGAGAAATCACCAATAATGAAATGAATTATTTGGATGTGAATTTATTTGATAAAGTACTCATAGTATATGGTAAGTTCAAGGGGTTCTGTTGTTACTGTTTTTTACTTTTTGTTTACAGGGACAGAAAGTTCACCTAGAATAACACTAATTACATTCTATCTGTCTCTCTAGATCTACTCTGTCCTTCTCTCCCTTGCAGTGTGTTTCAGGAAGCAAACCTCTATAGAACACATCAAGAGTAATCTTTTCCTTTGACTTCAAGTTAGGTTTGGCCAGTAGGTAACAATGACAAGAAGTCGGAAGTCAGGTCCTAACCGGTTTGGCTCAGTGGGTAGAGCGTCAGCCTGTAGACTCAAGGGTCCCAGGTTCGATTCTGGTCAAGAACATGCACCTTGGTTGTGGGCACATACCCAGTAGGGAGTGTGCAGGAGGCAGTTGACTGATGTTTCTCTCTCGTCGATGTTTCTATCTCTATCCCTCTCCCTTCCTCTCTGTAAAAAATCATTAAAAAAAGAAAAAGAAGTCAGGAGAAGAGAGAGTGTTGATTTTCCCTTGCATCTTCCTTGCTGGCCATTTTTTGTACTGGTAGAGGCTGTGTTCTTTTGTGTAGTGATACAGCAATTGTCATGCAGCCTTCTCATGCAGCTATAGTTTATCATTCATACAGCCTCATTTTCATAAATGCAAATACTATCTAATAAAGGAATATGCAAATTAACCACCAGTCTGCTACACCCACAAGCCAATCAAAAGCAAGTATGCAAATTAACCCAAGGCGGCCGCAGCCGCAGAGCAAGCAGGAGGCTTGGGTTTCCCCTGCAATGGAGGAAGCCAAGCTTTCCACACACCCTGGATAGCCTAGGCTTCCACTTAAGGCTACAAAGTTTCAATAGAAGATAAATAAATCCCAGATATTAGGGCCTCCCCTTGGGTTGCCGGGGGGTGTGGCCAGCCTGCAAACCACCACAGGCCCCTCATCTGGCCACCCCACACCCCAAAGGAACCCCCACCCTGATCCCGGACACCCTTCCAGGCAAACCAGCTGGCCCCCACCCATGCACTAGGCCTTACTTAATAAAAGAGTAATATGCAATTTGACCATTACTCCAACATACAAGATGGCTGCCCCCATGTGGTCAAAGATCCTGTCTCTGTGTGAACACAAAATGGCCACCACAAGATGGCTAGCAGGGGAGGACAGTTGGGAGGGACCAGGCCTGCAAGGGAGGGCAGTTGGAGGCAATCAAGCCTGCAGGGAAGGGCAGTTAGGGGTGACCAGGCTAGCAGAGGAGGGAAGTTGGGGGCAATCAGGCCTGCAAGGAAGGGCAGTTGGGGATGGGGGGACCCAGGCCTGCAGGGGAGGGCAGTTAGAGTGACCAGGCCTTCAAGGGAGGGCAGTTAGGGGTGACCAGGCAAGAAGGGGAGGGCAGTTAAGGGCAAACAGGCTGGCAGAGAAGCAGTTAGGCATCAATCAGGCTGGCAGGGAAGTGGTTAGGAGGTGATCAGGCTGGCAGGCAGAAGCAGTTACAGGCAATCAGGAAGGCAGGCAGATGAGCAGTTGGGAGCCAGCAGTCCTGAATTGTGAGAGGGATTCCAGATTGGAGAGGGTGCAGGTTGAGCTGAGGGACACACCCCACACCATGCACAAATTTTGTGCATTGGGCCTCTACTAAAAACTATATTATATCAGGAATTTGGTCAGAAAAGGGATGTAGCTTTTGTCAATAATATTCTTCTCACCTCTTTTTCCTTGTTGAGCAACACCAATTGGCTGTCTGTGAGGATGCAATACTTCCGCTCCCATGTGGTCGTGTCAGTGTAGGGTGACTGGCCACAAGACAGACGATGCGTAGGCGGCCCTTTCACATCTGGGTAACAAATATGAAAAACAAAAGTAACAAATCATTATCCTGCTTAGCAAACTAGTATTTCAAATGTAACATTCTTCAAAATCAAATAAGAGATGAGTCTAAACATGAATCTCAATGGTAAACTAAAATCTTAACTTTCTCTTAAGAAAATAAAAACTTTTTTAAAAAAAGAAAGAAAATAAAAACTGTTAACAAAGAAAAGTATGCAGAAAAGAGGGCTGAAACTCTATAATCATAAGCACAAACTTGATATAGTAATCACTACTGTATATGCCCTAAAATAATGAAAGGTCACTTCAGAGCTAAACCAGTATCATCCTATCTAATAAAAGAGTAACATGCAAATTGACCATCACTCCAACACACAAGATGGCCACCCCCATGTGAATACAAGATGGCCAGCAGGGGAGGGTAGTTGAGAGGGACAAGGCCTACAGGGGAGGGCAGTTAGGGGCAATTGGGCCAGCAGGGGAGCAGGTAGGCATCGATCAGGCTGGCAGGGGAATGGTTAGGGGGTGATCAGGCTGGCAGGCAGAAACAGGGGCAATCAGGCAGGCAAGCAGTTGGGAGCCAGCAGTCCTGGATTGTGAGAGGGATGTCCAACTGCCCATTTAGGCCCGAACCTATGGGAATCGGGCCTAAACGGGCAGTCGGACATCCCTTGATAGGTCCCAGACTGGAGAGGGTACAGGCTGGGCTAAGGAACACACAACCTCCTATGCACCAGGCCTCTAGTTCAAAATAAAGAGTGAAGGTGGCTCAGAGACAAGAATAAAAGATAGAGGAAGATGCTGTCACTTCCACACTTTGAGAGTACTGTTGACCTAGAACTGAGAAAATGAAGTTATTGGCAGCTTAGACCTTTAAAAAGGCTTTCTTTCTAGTTACTCGGAAGAATTACCACTAGAGGCCAGTAATACCTTAAAATCATAGGAAGCAATTTCCTCAAGGCAAGATCTAAACATATTACCATCATATCTCTGAGATGAAGGTATACAATTTCAAAGCTAAATGTCTCCACTCTTCTAAATGTCTCATTTCCCTATAAAATACCAAATGATTACCATTATTTGTCACTTCAAATTTTTTTTCATATAAACTATTCACTCATTTGGACTGTTGTAAACCTTACAATATACCTTAATCATAAGAACACATTAGATCCATTAAATAAGACCTTATGGCAGTTCAATATATACTAAAAGGTCTTTAGCTACGAAGGACTAACACCTTTCAGAAATATACTTGCAGGAATCATTTAAAATACACTACTTATTACTGTTTAATTATTATGCTAAAGGAGCACCTCAAGCTGAAGAAGTTAGAAACAAAAAACCCTGAGAGCAGGAGAGTTGTGAATCACAAGAAAGAGCATTTTATCTATTAGATGCGTGTTTTCATTACTATTACTTTCTACAGACTTTCATTCTTTTTATCACAGAATGGTATTACTGGTAGTGACTGGCTGAAAGACAGTTAAAATGATATCCTATACCATAATTACTCAAATATCCATAACTATACCCTGAGTTCTATAGACAGTAAACAAGTCAGAAATTAGGGTAGTTTAGGCCCCTTATTGTGTCCTTTATTATCTTTAATGCTCCTTTGGACTATTCTCTCTAAAATGTATTGCTCTACATGTTTTGGGAAACTTATCAACTATCCTCAAAAATAATTTCAAAATGTTACTAGGACTTGGCTGCACAAGTTCACCAATGGTTTCCCCTATTTTCCTGCTTCTTCTAATCTCTTCACTGTGCACAGCAGGATTCACTATATCTACAGCTTCTCTATACCACACCAACTCCACCCTCAATTCTCTTCTTATATTCCAAGCATCTTAAATTATTTTAAAGTTTTCTTTATATTTTAGAATTTCCTAAAATTATCACAAAAAACTCCAAAGGAACTGACTCTTAGTCCTTTTTGGCACAATAGGAGATTCTCACCTATAATTAAAAGTCATATCAAAGCTGATTTTCTTGCCTGGCCACAGTGGCTCGGTGGTTGAGCATCCACCTATGAACTAGGAGGTCCCAGTTTGATTCCTGGTCAGGGCACATGTTAAGAGTTGTGGGTTCGATCCCCAGTAGGGGGCATGCAGGAGGCAGCCAATCAATGATTCTCTCTCAATTATGTTTCTATCTCTCCCTCTCCCTTCCTCTCTCTGAAATCAACAAAAATTTATTTTTAAAAAGCTGATTTTCTTAATGTGATTTGGATAAACAATTGGATTAGATTTTTACCATAATGTAGGCCTATTTTTAGAGCAAATACCAAGACAACCTCAACAGAGAGGATACATGTACTTTATGTGGAAATGTGGTAGTTTTGTGGCCCAGACAAGTTTTCATTCAAATGACTAACCTTCTTATGTAAGTTAGCCATGGGTGACCTAACTGCCCACTGTAATTTAATTTGAACATAGTCTTATGATCTCTAGTAAGCAAGAAAATATTGATAGCGCCTGTCCATAAAAATGAGAATACAGAATACTATATGTATAGCATAACTTGGGTTTCCTGACAAAATAGAAATTAGTATCAGCACTGAATGTCCCTGTGTCATCCGGAGTAATTCTCTTAAAGACTCACTGGAAATTCCATTAGGCATATCTATAAATATCCACAAATTAACTTTTCTCTTAGAAGGTTAGCATCTTGTCTCTTCCAGACTTAGAAAGCATCTCAAAAGACTTACAATAGCAGAGTAAAAAAGGGATCCAATTAGAAGCAGAAATAGGCATAGAGTGGAAAAGACTAAGTCTATGACCCAAATATGGAGAATGTCAAAGAAAAAAAATTGCTGTGGGAAATGTTATGTTTGTGTCTTTCAGCTCCTTAAAAATTCATCTGTGTTGCTTTTAAATCACATTCTTTACAAGCCACATTTTTTAAAATCCCGACATAAGTTAAAAGCAATTGCTAACAACCCAAACCTATTTTCTGCCATTCTAAACAAGTTTTACAGAAAATTCTATAGAGAAATTCATTCCTCTAGCTAAAACACAAATGTTTTAATGTTTCATTCCGTCTAAACAGCCTTTCATTGATTCTCAGTACACCTAAAAAAAAAAAATACACAGAAAGACACAATTTTGGGAAATCAATCTGTATCAGGGATATTTTAATACATTAAAATAGAAACACATTTCTAACAAGTAGTTGTAAACTGCATGGGTCTGAACTGCTGTAGAAAGGTGTGTGTGTGTTTATTTCCATGACAGAACTAACCTGGTTTAGAAATGGCAAGTTCTTCCCAACATTCAAATTTCAATGATCAGATTTGTTTTGGTTCTGAATTTGATTAGAACTCCAAGTCAAGTATAAGCATCTATATGTACATATAAAAGGCTAATATGCAAAGTGTCCCCTTGGGAGTTCAACCAGGAGAACAGAGTTCGATCGCTCGCTATGATGTGTGCTGACCACCAGGAAGCGGCGCAGAACCTGGCAGGCAACCATTGGTGGGGAGAGAGGGGTGCTGAGGAAGCAGGGAGGTGGGGAGGTGGGAGGTGGGGAACCTAATGGGCCCTGATCGCTGGCCAGGCCTAGGGACCCTACTCATGCCTGAATTTCTTGCTCTGAACCTCTAGTTTCTTTATAAAATTTCAGAATTAAAATCACTAATATCTTATAGAAGTAAAAATACATATAAATAACTTTAAAACATAGTTACAGTACTTTAACTAGCTAAGGATACATCAATTTCCCTAAGTACACAAAGGACTATCTTCTCTTAATATTTTACAAATGTGATGATAATGCTGCCCTCCCTAGGCCTAGGCCAGATGCTATTAATTACTTCCCATCAATACAATATATTTTAAGTCATTCTATTTCATTCTTAAAGTATAGAAAGAAAAAACAAATCCATCAGGATATTAAAATGAAGTTTAATCTTATTTTATGCCTCATTACGTCCCCACCTCTATATTTTATTAAAATGTCAGAAAATACCTTGCTTCCAGAATAAACAAAAATTTTCTTAAGTTGATAACCATCCAACCACTAAAATCATTGCCCATGAAGTTCCCTTAGTCCTAACATACAATGAACCTCAGGTCTGGCAAGTTACATTACAGTGCACACGAATCAATGGCTCCAGTAGATTTAAATATGGTCACACTAACCCTGGTGAATAATAAGGATACTGAGTAATAAATGATTCTACGTTTTATAAAATCATAGTTCAGAAATGAGTGCCTTTATGAAAATATGTTTTAATCCTTATCACAAATTACAATGAGACCACAACTATTTATTAAAAATTTATATTACGTATCTTAACCTTAAGTAACCATTTTAGTTTTTCTCTAATTACAGGCTTAATTTCTAAGCTACTGAAACATTGGTGTCTAGTCAGTAAATACCCTATTGCTTACCATCACCCTTTCTTTCTAAGAGTAAAAGAGGGCAGGTGGGCGATAACAGGTGACACTTCTTCCTGGTTTATAATTTCCCTTAGTCTAAAGTTTGCAAAGGAGTCCCTCCGCTGCCTCCCTCTCAGCCTCAGCAGCACTGTGATGTAAGCATGGGGGTTCTAACTCTGTTTTGCACAAGCCCCAGTGAGTCATCTGAGAACAATGTAATAAGTTCCTTAAAAACATGACTTATTTATAGCAATCAAGTACTTGATAAACAGTAGTTTGATGCTATAACCTAAGTACTAAGATTACCTAAGTAATCTTTTAAGAAAATGGCTAGGATGGGACACATTTCCTATAAGGTTTTGATTTGCTTCTTCCTACCACATCACAAGTACATAGTTTGCATTACGGCAGGAAGAGCAGATCATATACTTTCTTCCACTTCTGAGGCATGCAAAAAGGCTTAAGTCCCGTAATTCCCACACTGAGCCAAGCACTGCTTAAACAATTGTACAGATTAGATACTGAATGGAATATCATGAATGATGGTCAGCATCAAAATAGCAGATGGTGCCCAAGACCGTGTTGCTCAGTGGTTGAGCATCAACATGAACCAGGAAGTTAGGGCACATGCCTGGAGGTTTCAGGCTCGATCCACAGTAAAGGGCATACAGGAGGCAGCCAATCAGTGATTCTCTTTCAT
The DNA here is from genome assembly GCA_027563665.1 of Antrozous pallidus. Classification (NCBI taxonomy): domain Eukaryota; kingdom Metazoa; phylum Chordata; class Mammalia; order Chiroptera; family Vespertilionidae; genus Antrozous; species Antrozous pallidus. Next base: position 22,220,783 of record CM050527.1, on the reverse strand, counting down.
CGTTGATGTTTCTCTCTATCCCTCTCCCTTCCTTTCTGAAATAATAAAAATATTTTAATAAATAAATAACTGACAAATGATAGTCAATCAGAACAGACCCCTCACATGTGTAGTTCATACTGTAACCCAATCAGAAAAATATAAAATACTCAAAATAATTCATTTACATATTAATCTTTAAAAGGACACAAAGGTCTATAGGCAAGTTTTTCCTAAACAGTAAGTATGGTGCAAATTTAAGAAAAGTGTAAGAAAATACTAGTCTGGCCCTTAAAACATAATCTTTGTACTGCATAAATGATCTATACTCAAGATCCTTTTCATGTCTCATGTTCCTGTTGCTGGTAGAAAAATAAACTAGACTAAGAATGCACCTCAAACACCATTTAATACTTATTCCTTTTGTTATATTTAGTACTTCTTCCTATATTAATATGCCCCCACGCTTGCCTCTTTTTGAACTGAATATCATCACTTTCCTTTAGAAACAGCTGCTGTAGGGAAAGAATTAGAGCTTTTAAAGGAATGTGATTCTTAATGGAAAACGGGGAAAATGCATAAATAGTTTACCACTTTTGAGAGATCAGTTTCTGAGGTTTTAGTGATTGGTTATACAGCCAATATTGTATCTATCTAAGAGAATAGAAGAAGGCAGACTGCATAAAACAAACCACTAACCTCAAATGAGTCGGCAAGAATGAACACCTACAATATGAGACTATAAAGCAGTAAAAGCACTTAGCTTTTTCTCTTCGATACAACCAACACAGTAGAACAGACATACCTCTTACACAAATTTAACTCATTCCTGAAAATGTGTTGGATGGCAAATTTTCATATAACAGGAGACCATGTGTGATTTTAAGTGGACAAAGAATAACGTAGTTCAAACACATTTAAAACTCCCAATTAATTTCCCCAAGTACTGTTAGATATCCTTAAAATTATAACCCTATATGCAATCCACCAAAAATTTCATATTTAAAGATAAGCATAAAAAATCATTTATATTCAACTAACTTGTTAGTGGGTACATTTGTACATAATAGAGTATCAGATACAATTTCCATTTTCTGTATACTGCAAACATGTACTCTAAGGTAAATAAACAATAATCTGTTAGTAATTTATAATGATGTAAATAGCACAATAAAATAAAATTAACAAGACTTTCTAAACTAACAACATTTTCATAATTTTATTTTCCCCACAAAAAAAAAAAAAAGGTAAAAAATAATACTACATGGGGATTCATGCACAGGCAAGTTTTTAAGTCATTTTTTGTTTTGTCTTATTTCTCATTAATCGTTATCATTTCCATCTTTTCTTCTAACCTAAGAGCTTTTCTAATCCTCCTAGACTCACAAGCTTTCCCAGTATCTTAAAAGATATTCAGATTGCATGAAACCTTTAAACAACATAATCACAAAATACATCCTGTTGGGAAAACAAATGATTTAAGAAACAGTCTACTCCATATTCTCTCACTCAGAATAATATTTTAATTTGGAGAGCCAATTTTAGTTAAATATTTCCAAGTCACTGTGGCAAATATTTGGATGTTGAAAATTCAGATATCAAAGAATTACAGACAGTAAAGAGAGAGGAATGAATCTAGAAAATCAAATAATGGTGAGCATTAAGTAGCAGGATAAACAAAAATAAAGGTCAACAGGAAAAAAAATGCACAGAAGAGGAAGAGAAAGATCCTTTAGGAAACAAATCAGAATCGAAAGATATCTTCAAGATCAATAAATCACATTTCTTAATTCATAGATTAATAAAATGAGGCTCAGAGACATAAAATTACCTGCTCAAAAATAACACACCTAGTTCAGTTATCTTTGAACTTAGTTATTTAATATATAATGTATTAATTTTTCTAGCATATTAATATCACTTCTCCTTATTGTGTTTTAAATCCTGTATTTGTTTACTGTGCATTCAAGCCTGGGAATATAACAGTGAACAAGACAGACCTAGTCACTGAACTAATGAAACTTAATTTAGAAGAGAGGTCAAATACTGCACAATTAGTATACACTTAATTTAAGCAATTATAGTAACAGTGCAGTACACAGTTCTGTGAGAGCATATAAAAAGAATAATGGACTTTGTCTGGAAGCAGTAGATGGAGGAGAATATAAGTACAGATGACCCCCCTCTGCTTCCATGGATTAAACCAACAACAAACGAAGATATTAGAAAAAAACGATGTTGCCGAGACTGGTTTGTCTCAGTGGATAGAGCTTTGAACTGCAGACTGAAGGGTCCCGGGTTCGATTCTGGTCAAGGGCATGTACCTTGGCTGCGGGCACATCCCCAGTAGGGGGCGTGCAAGAGGCAGCTGATCGATGTTTCTCTCTCATCGATGTTTCTGACTTTCTATCCCTCTCCCACTGCTCTATAAAAAATCAATAAAATATATTAAAAAAAGAAAAAGAAAAAAATGATGTTGCTGATGTGTAGTATGTAGTTAGGCCTATGATGGTTGTATCTGTAGTGAACATGTACAGATTTTTTTCTTGTCATTATTCCCTAAATAATTCCGTATGAATTTCCTGAGCCTTCCCATTACATTATCTTAAAAGATATTCAGATTACATGAAATCTTTAAACAACATGATCACAGAACACAATCCTACTGAGAAAAGAAATGCTATATGATGATATTTATTCCATATTCTCAGATGAATGACACACACTATTACATAGCATTTATGTTGTATTAGGTATTATAAGTAATCTAAGGATTATTTAAAGTATATGGGAGGATGTGTGTAGGTTATATGCAAATATTATGCCATCTATATATATAAAAGGCTAATATGCAAAGTGTCCCCTTGGGAGTTCAACCAGGAGACTGGGAGTTCGATCACTTGCTATGACATGTACTGACCACTGGGTGGGGGGGAGAGGCGAAGGGGGGAAGTACAGAATGAAGGAAGGACCCAGCTGGCATCTGGAAGGCCCCGAACAGCCCTGATCATTGGCCAAGCCTAGGGTTTCTACCCATGCACAAATTTTATGCACCATGCCTCTAGTTTTATATAAAGAACTTGCACATCCAGGGATATTGATATCTGCAAAGGGTCATGGAACAAATCCACAGTGGAAAATGAGGGACAACTGTATTAGCATTCCAGGCAAATCAAAGCACAAGCCCAAAAGCCCTTGAGGAAAAAAGTGGTTCTACTTCTCCAACAATCCTAAAAGGAGGCCCCTCTGTCTCATGCATGTGTTGAGATAGGAGGCTGATAAAACAGTCTGGGCCAAAATCAACAGAGACCTATAAACAAGGTTTAAAAAAGTTGATCTTGACCCTAGGAAGGAAAGGAAGCCCCTAAAGGGTTTTAAACAGAGAAGTGACACCACTGATTTGCATTTTTGTTGAGAGATGGATGGAGGTTTCATTTACTGAGATTAGAAATTCTGTAAGAAGATCAGGTTTGAGGGAAAAGCCAATGAATATAGTTTGGGTCACATCCAGTCAAAAGGAAAAAAATCAAGTTAAAAATGAGATCTGTGCATCTCTACCCTCACCTATAGAAGAACCTAGAATTGCTTCAAGGGCTCCTCAAATGTCTTACTAAAATTTTATTTTAAGAAACATGTGGCAGGTACTAGGTTAAAATGGCAGGTTGAATATATATAATTTCACTCCATCTCAAAACCCCAATACTATAGTAAAGATATTATGTGTGTGTGTGTGTGTGTGTGTGTGTGTGTGTGTGTGTATAGAGAGAAATTCTGACAGAAACAGAGAGAGATTGACAAAACCCCACAAGAATAGAAAAATAAGTAATAACTACAAATTAAGAAATAAGGCAATTCTTAATCAAATAATAACACAGAAAGAAAGGAAATGCAAAATGGTATTCACCCATGTCTAATCCAATTGAATATTGACTAAAAAATGTGTAAGTTACTGAATACTGACTTTAAATATATACATTTTAATACTGTGTACTAATTTTTAAAGATTAATTGAATAATTGTTTATTGAACACTGAACACTAAATACATTGAATATTAGAAAATATATAACTATGGTGAGGAAGTTAGAGTGTTTATATATGACAGCTACATCCTCAGCACATATGAATTGTTTGAAAAGATCTTTAAGAAGAGGCTATCAAAGCACAGAAATTTAGCAGAATGAAACCCATGTCCCCAACTTAGATTATTTGAGTGAGTTAACACAATAGAGGAAATGGAGAACAATTTCTCAATTTCTGGCACAGAGAAAAATGTTCAATAAAAATGTTAGCTCTCATTGTCATTGCTACTGAGAAGCATCATGGTCAGATGGTTAAGAGCACAGACTCTGGAATCAAACTGTTTACAAAGGAATCCCTGCTCTTCTGCTTACCAGCTGTGCTACTCTAGTCAAGATACTTAACCCCTTGGTGCTTTAGTTTCCTCACCGTTATAATAGGAACAATATCGTTTCTACCTCACAGGGATGTGGTGAGGATTAAAAGAAAAATTTCAAGCATTTAGAACAGTACCCGGCATATTGTAAGCCTACAATATATGTTAGTTCTCATTATTCTTTTTCTTCACACATTTGATATAACAAATTCATTTCTTATTCCAATTCAAAATTACTGATGCTAAAAATACTGTAATAAAATGTCATAGAAAAAAACAGGTTTAAACTGTGAATGGCCTTCAGGATTATATAATATACGTAAATAAATATTTCCTTGGAAATATTCTGGGGAAAACCCCAAACTAGCCCAACCGACATGACTCAGTGGTTGAGTGTTGACCTCTGAACCAGGAGGTCACGGTTCAATTCCCAGTCAGGGCACATGCCAGGTTGTGGGCTCAATCCCTATTAGGCTGGGTGCAGGAGGCAGACAATCAATGACTCTCTCTCATCATTAATGCTTCTATCTCTCTCTCCCTCTTCCTTCCTCTCTGAAATCAATTAAAAACTATTTTTTTAAAAAACACACCAAACTACACGAGTTTGATGTAACAAAAGAAAATTTCCATTTGGTACCACTGAACATGTTCTAGTACACCCTGTGCCATTAATTGACATACCTCCCGCCACCCTTGCTTTTTAAATTCTCACCCGAGGATATGTTTTTCATTGATTTTGAGAGAGAGAGAGAGAGAGAGAGAGAGAGAGAGAGAGAGAGAGAGAGAGAGAGAGAGAGAGAGAGATGATCCATTGCCTCCCGTACACCCAATGGGAATTGAACCCAAACCTGGGTATGTGCCCTGACTGGGAATGGAACTCATCACCTTTCAGTGTACAGGACAATGCTCCAACCAACTGAACCACTCAGACGGGGAGAAAATAATCCTTTTAATGGCACTGTGTTAATCTAACCAATATTTTAAATACTCCCGGCTCTATAAGCCTCTTACTGCTGTATAGATGATAGGTAAACTTGAGAGGAGCAATTAATCTCATCTGTTTTTAAGTTTTTATTAGTACAAAAATGTGTATTTATTTCTCAAATGCAACCATAAGAGTGTAAAACAGTAAGAAATTTGATGGTGTTGCTTTTTCAAAAAGTTGAATCTAAACTCAAAGGATTACGGAATAGACAGTAAAGTTGTCACTGATTTGTAAAATTAAAGCCTGAAAAAAACTATCTCTCACTCTTTCTCCATCCCCGCTTTCCTCACACACACACTCTTAAGACTCAATTTCTTTGCTTTTCCAAAACTACCTGAACTCCTGTGTAGGTCCACACACAAGAGATCCATTGTGTGAATCTGTAAATTGTATGACATCACTGAAATACAAGCACCAATTGGTATCACAAACAGTTTATGTTTCCAAGGATACCGGGAACTTTAAATACCCAGCAGTTATATAAGCTCAGGAGCACAACCTTCCTAACAATACCAGAAGCCTGCCACTTTCTCTCTATTTAAGTCACTGTTTTCAACAGAGAAGGGATACTGATTTTGCTTCAATAATTCTTCCAAATAATATACTCAGCATCATTCCTCAATCATTTGATTATTCATTTTTATATGCTCAGTTTAATGATAATAAGAGAGAGAATTAAGAACGTACATAGCCCTATTAATAGAGAGACTCTCAAAAGGCCAACCTGGAGTCCTTTAATGAAAGTACACATTACAGATTTTTAAAATTTAATGCACATAAACACTTCTGATTAATCCTGATAATAATGCTCTGCTGTTACAGAGTACCCATTTGATAATATTTAAAAATAATTTCTTCCTGTATGAGTTTCCTAGAAAAGTCATTTTTCCTTACATAACATCTACCTGGAATTCACCTATAAATTTATATGTGAACTTGTTTATTCTAGCTAGAATAACTACTGCAACACAAAATACAGGCTAAAATGATTACCTGTATATTGTTAAAAGTGAAACAAGTTTATAATCCCTTACAAAGGTCTCCTTTAAAAGGTGGTATTTAGGGCTAAATTGTTATAAAAGGTTGATATCTAAGCTCTTCTCGCTCTTCTCGCTCTCTCTCTCTCTCTCTCTCTCTTCCTCCCTCCCTCCCTCCCTCCCTCCCTCCCTAAATAGTTATATTGTCTTTACATCAACTGTATTTGTGGAAGGTTTTCCATTAATTACATGTGCAATTGAGAGTTTTGACAGTTCCAGAGTTGTTATTTTTCTATTTAGGAGATAAATATTTTAAGCATGTATTTCAAAATGCAGATTGGAAACTGACAAGAAAAACAGGGAGCATTTACAGAATGCAATCAGAGTTTGCAAGAGCTATTTGATGATGATGGCAGCAGCAGGGAGCGCTGAGCTATAGGAATGGAAAGCTATGCCTTTCCGCGGCTCTTCTTATATTACCTCATATTGAACAGTTACAATGCCAAGATTACAGGGCAAAGAGAGTTCCTATTTAGTCAGTTTTGCATTTTTTAGAATAACATTTTTGTTACAAACTCCTTTGTATGAAGATTGTATTTGATGCCTATTTTAAGTCATGTTATAAAGTATTAAATGTATTTTAGGGAACTTATACATTACTTGACACTTTTAAAGATATATATTGCATTGCTCTAATCTTTTAAAAAATCAGAATATTATGCAAATGGTTTATTTAACCATTTAAAAAACTTTTTTAACAGACAGTAATATAAAGGACCTGAATTGGTGTGTATAAAGGGTCAATTACAAGACTAAAAATATAGGAGAGAAATAGAAGATTTTAAGAATTTTAAAAATGTTATTTGATTTGAGAGAGAAGGAGGGAAGAAGGAAGGGAGATATCAATTTTGCTGTTGCATTTATTGATGCATTCACTGGTTGATTCTTGTATGTGTCCTGACTGGGAACAGACCAGCAACCTTGGCGCATCCGGACAATGCTCTAACCAACTGAGCTACCCAGCCAGGGCTCTTAAGATACTTTTTTTTAATTTTAGAAAGCCATTGTGGGCTTTATATAAGTCTCCCAACGCCTCCGAAAATAGATTCTGTGCTTTCCAATTCGCTATCAAGTTGAATTTTTGTGAGGGTGCCTATCTTTATCAAGTCAACATTATATGCAGGTATGACTGCAAACTTCTTATAAATGATGATATAACTACCTGGAAACTAATATTCCAGATGTTTTAGTGAAGTTATTTAGTTAAGACATAGAAAAACTTTGAATAATGGAAATAAAATAATGCAAAATAATTTTACTTGTAAGCTAACAAGTTTTTTTCTTCTTTGAAAGACTAAAAAGGTTTGTGTGAATCACACATCTAGTTGATTTTAAAAGCAGAAAGCAAAAGTCACAGTGTTAAACATAATAAAAATTTTAAGTAAATATATTGAGATATCTTAATTCTAAAAAGCTTAATCAATAAGATGAATAAAAAGACCCTAAAATCATAAAAATCAACCATTATATTTCTCCCTTTCCTAAAACTAAAAAAAAACAAAACAAAAAACAAAAGAAAGAAAATCCTTATTAAACCCATTTTCTAAAGAACAATTGTCTTTTATATGTCTTTCTATGGTTTACTATCGTATCATCCTTCATATCAGGTTTAAATTTATACCTGTTACTAGTAAATTATGTTTTACCATGTCATTGATACAATCTGATTTGTACACTATTGAGCTGAGGTCTTAATTATAATTCTATAAAATGTTAACAAAATAAAGACTTATATAAGAAGGTAAAACTAGAAACATACACACACAAGATAAAAAGACATCAAACTTTCTTGAATCTCTGAGTGTGCTAAAACAATGATTACCAAATACATTTTTAAAAAGCAAAATTGACATCTATTAATATGGCAAAGCAAATCTCACATTTCAGGCAATTTGTAAGATCACTAGGTCTAAAATAGTTTTTTGGTGGTTGTTTTTAGTAACTCAGACTCTGCTAAGGCTGTTTGTAGCTGTATTCTATACTTACACTCGAAAATTCAATATGACAGTTTTAAAACAATATCAGTGACATCAAATATATCTAATTTATCTTGGAAAACAGACAATTCTTTTATAACAGCTTTACTGAAATATAATTCTGAAAATAAAATCCAGCTACTTAAGTGCACAATTCAATGGTCTGTAGTATAATTACAATTTGTTTAACTATCACCTGCATTGATATTTAAAATTTTAACCACTTCAAAAAGTAGTTCCATCATGCTTTAACTATTACCCTCACTTTCATTTCATCTTCCTCAACCCTAAGAAACCACTAATCTATTTTGTGTCTCCATACATTTTCATATTCAAATATTTCATATGAAGGAAATCACATAATATGTGCCTTTCATTTTGCATAACATTTTTAAAGACTCATCCATGTTGCTGCAGGTATTAGCACACCATTGTATGGATATACCACATGCAGTTCCATTCATCAGTTAACATACACTTGAGTTGTTTCCACCCTTTGGCTTTCATGAATAATGCTGCTATTAACATCTGTGCACAAGTTCTATGTGAACATATGCTTTCATTTATTCTGAGTACCTAAAAGTACAACTGTTGAGTTATATGGTTATTCTATGTTTAGTTGGAACTATGAGGTTGTTTTTCAAAGTAGCTACACCATTTTACATTTCTACCAGCAGTGTATGAGGATTTCAATTTTTCTACATCCTCATCAATATTTGTTAATAATCTATTCTTTAATAATAGTTATCCTAATATGTATGAAGTGGTATGTCAATGTGGGGTTTTGTCAACTTTAACAAGATATGATTCACATATAAAATTATAATATATTTAAAGTATACAACATGATTTGATACATGGTAAAAGAATCCATCGGGATAACATATCCATTACTCCACATATTTATGTTTTTATTTTGGAATGAAAACACCTAAGTTCTACTCTCATAGAAAATGTCAATTATACAATATAGTATTATCCAGCATGGTCACCATGTTATACATAATCACCATGTTAAGATCCAAAGATCTTAATATTATAACTACAAGTTTGTACACTTTTATCAACTTCTCTATTTCCCCCAAGTCTCTGACAATCATAATTCTACTGTTTCTATGAGTTCAACTTTGTTGTTTTTTATTAGATTCCACATATAAGTGATAAAATGTAGTGATTGTCTTTCTCTGTCTGCCTTATTTCACATAGCATAATGCCCTCCAGGTTCACCCATATTGTAAATAGCAGGATTTCCTTCTTTTTCAAAGTTGAAAAATATTCCTGTTTATATATTCATATTTTTTCTTTATCCGTTCATCCACAGACAGACATTTGTTTCCAAACCATTGATATTGTGAATAATGCTGCAATGAACATTGGAGCATAGATTATCTTCAAGATATTGATTTCATTTCATTTGAATATGCAATCCAGAAGTTGGATTGCTGGATCACATGGTAGTTCTATTTTTCATTTCTTGGGGAACCGCACACTGTTTTCCACAGTGGCTGTACAAGTTTATATTCCCATTAACAGTATAAAGGGTCCCCTTTAATCCACTTCCTAAGCAGCATTTTTTCTCTCTTGTCCTTTTAATACTAGCCATAAGAGGTGTGAGATGCTATCTCTTGGTTTTAATTTGAATTTTTCTGATTATGTGATATTGAGCACATTTTCATTTACCATTCAGTCATTTGAAAAAATGTTTATTCAAATCCTTCTGCCAATTTTTAATTGTTTGGTGTGTTGTTTTTTTTATTGAGTTGTATGAGTTTCTTGGATATGTTGGATATTAACTGCTTATCAGATACTTGATTTGAAAATATTTTCTCCCATTCTGTGGGGTTATCATTTCACTCTCAATGATATCCTTGAATGCATTCAAGTTTAAATTTTGATTAAGTTCAAATTATCTAGTTTTTTTTTTTTTTTTTTGCTGCTCAGGCTTTTGGAGTCTTATCTAGAAATCCTTTGCTAAAGCCTAGGTCATGAAGATACACCTCCATATTAATCCTCTGAGGATATTATAGTTATAGCACCTACATGAAGAGCTTTGATCCATTTTGAGTTTATTATGTATCTGGTGTGCTAGTAAAGATCAAACTTCAATTTTTGCATGTTCCTATCAAGTTGTCCCAGCACCACTTTTTAAAAATATATTTTTATTGATTTTAGAGAGAGGGAGGGAGAATGATAGACAGAAACATGGATGAGAGAGAATCATCAATCGGCTGCCTTCTGCACGTCTACTGGGGATTGAACCCTCAACCCGGACATGCACCTGTGACCTCCAGGTTCATGAGCCCACTCTCAGCTATTGAGTCACACCAGCCTGGCTGTCCCAGCACCATTTCTGAAAATGCTTTTCTTTCCAGCATTAAACAGGCAACATTTTTCAAAGTCAGTTGACCTTAAACACACAGTTTTATTTCTAGACTCTCAATTTAATTCCATTGATATATATATATATATATATATATATATATATATATCCCTCAGCAAATACTACACTATCTTGTACTGTTGCTTTGTAACTGTAAGATTGGGCAATGTGAGACCTCCTACTATGTCTTTGTTGTTTTTCGTTTTCAAGAATGTTTTGCATATTCTGGTTCCTTGAAATTGCATACGAATTTTAGAATTAGCTTATCATTTCAACAAAAAATAGCTAGCATTCTGATAGGATTGCATTAAATCTGTAGATCAGTCAGTGAGTATTGCCTCTTAAAATTAAGTCTTCCAATTAATAAACATGAGATTTTAAAAATGTATATCTTTAATTTCTTATAATTGTGTTTGAAGTCTTCAGAGTAAACATTCTGCACTTCTTTTTTTAAATTCATTCCTAAGTATTTTATTCTTTTTGATGCTACTGTGAATGGAATTGCTTTCTGAATTTAATTTTGGAATACTTGTTGCAAGTATACATAAATACAATTGATTTTTGTATATTTATCCTGCAACCTGCAACCTTGTTGAATTCATATATTCAACAAATTTTTAGTGGATTTCTTAAGATATTACTATACTTGAACATGTCATTTTCAAATAGAGATAATTTTACTCCTTTCCCCCCCAATATGAATGCCTATTCCTTCTTTCTGTTGCCTAACTACTCTGATGACCTTCCAGTAAAATGACAAGATAAGAGTTCACAGGGGAGTAGGACTCCTGTCCTTATGGGGAATGGGAGGTATGGAGACACAGAGGAGATACACAGAAAAGATGGCCATGTGATAATGGAGACACAGACTAAGGTCATGGAGCTAGAAGCCAAGGAATGGCAAGGATTTCTAACAAATACCTGAAACTGGGAGAGAGGCACAGAACAGATTCTCCCTCTGGACCTGCAAAAGGAACCAACCCTGCTGACACCTAAATTTCATAGACTTCTGGCCTCCTGAACTGTCAGAGAATACATCTACACCTGGATTTTTATTATAGTACTAATTTTACATTTAAAATGCAACAATTCATAGGTTAAGAATATAATTTTCCACTTAATTTTATTTTCAAATCTCGAATTCTTCCAATGCCTCATAATCACAAAATGAAAATCACTCAGTAAAAGTCATAATCTCAAAGTAAATTATAGGAAAATTATTTGAACAAAAAGACTCCCCAGAGATTTTTCAGACTACACAAGTTTTCAAGTGCTTTATCCTCTTAAGTAACAAAACTTTTTTACCTTTATCAAAAAATTTTAAATTAGCACTGATTCTGGACCTCAGTAAGAAATCAATTTGGCAAATTTGAAACATTTATGTATATGTCTTTTCTGAACTGACCATGTAACTCTTTAAACCTCATAAAAACAAGTGGCTAAGTCTAGCTAATTCAAAATAATCGAAATGTTGTATAAGATTTCATTTCACATACTGCCTCTACTTGCCACAAACTTTGAAAAGATTACCTATACTATTAATGATAAATGAAAGAACAAAGTAAATAGTCATATATTTTCCCTACTAAAACGCTCACTTTTTTCCATGGTAGCTACTTAATCACTGAATTCATTAAAATATAATTCTACTGTGGCAGGAAAAGAGGCTAAATGTTCTTTGAAGGTACAGTTTTGTCCATATTCTATTCTCATTATAATTAATCAACTATTTCTTGTCCCCACTTCTATCCTCTTTGGTTCTTTAAAAAGAATCAAAGCTACATTTTAATTAAAACTAAGTAGAAAAATAAGAAATTATTGTTCAGTCATTATCAATAATTTATACATACTGATTTGTACACATATTTCTAATATAATGTGACAGCAAGTATCCATATTTTTAAAGTTATGAGAAAACACAAAAGGAAACGTTCTAACAGAAGTGTCAACACCCCCACATTATACATTAATATATTTTTTGATTACTAGTTAAGCAAATTAGAAGCCATACATATTTAATGAGCAAGTTAATGGCAATGCTGAGATGAATAAAGTTACGTGCTAATGAAGCACCTTTTCCTATAGATCACAAAGCATTTTCCAAAAATTTCTTTACCATTTTACATAAAGTGAGCAGATAGCAAGATTCTTCTAGCTTTAAGATGGCAAGTTTTAGCCACAAAAAAGGTTAAGCAGCTTCCCAAAAAGTCCAAGTGAGTCAGGAGCAAAAAAAAAAATAGGACCCCACACTCATGGCTCCTAATCTCACACTAAAGCTACTGGTTCTCAATTAGCCCTTGCCTTTTCTAATGTAAGAATATTTTTAAAATAACAGTAATAACAGCACCAGCATGCCTAATCTCATTTAAGCCTCACAGCATCCCTGTAAGGTGGGTACTATCATCACTTCCATATTACACATAAAGAAATTGAAGCACAGAGAACTTTAGTAAATTGATCACAGCCACACTGTTAATAACTAGTAAAGTCAGGATCTGAGCCAAAGTAATATGACTCTATATGATCATAATAATAATGCTGTGATACATTGGGGCCATGCACAGGAGTCAGGATATTTGGGGTCTCATAAAACCAGATTTTGTACTAACCAGCAATTTGATCTGGGCTGAATGACCACGTTAACCATGTTGTCCTAAAGTAATTAATAGTACCCCTTTCCAACCTTTGCAAAGCTTCTCTGTTTAGATTATAAGGAGATCTTTACATAGGCATTTTTAAAATCTTCTTTTAACTTTATTTTACTCATCTGTATAATAAATATATTAGAGAACTTTCAATTAAAAATAAAGTATAAGGACATAAATATATAGGTAAATTTTTGCTTATATAAGTACTCACTGTAATCTTCACAGATAAAAATAAAATTTTAGTGAAAACAGTAATTTCACGAGTTAAATTACCCCTTATATAAATCAAGCCTTGCTTGAATACTATTCAGTCCTGAACCTTCCTTGATCATTTTTGAATTCTGTATGAGTACAAAGTCACTGCATAGTTAAATTGCTAATCTTGCAAAATAGGATTTTACAAAGCTGATGAAAACTATGATAGAAAAGAACTCAGATTTCATATACAAAAGTTCTGATAAGTAAGGCTATAGAAAAGTTATATCATTTAACTGCAGAAATTTGATATAGATTATGACAGGTTAGGCAGCCTAAAGAAAAATATGAATGATAAAGGATTAAGAAAGAGTTTTGGGCCAGACAATGGCATATACTCATTTTTTTTTCATCCTGGTCCCTGCTAAATGAAACTACCCTTTGGAACTTAAAAAGGTAGCCATGGAACTCTGAAAACAGAAAGAAGACTGACTTGAGAAACAACAAAGTGGCAGGACATCTTATAACCCGGGTTCAACAGAGGAAGGTGACCCAAAGCCTTGCCCCAAGCAACAGGAAGCAGTCTGGGTAATCTCATTCCTTTGACAACACTAGGCAAGCCCAACAGTACTAGCCTGGGAGTATGGTGGGAGGCCTGCAAACAGTGAGCAGCCATGGGAACCACATATCCCTTCCCCTCCAGACTGGAGACAACCCTCTCTCACCAAGACATACCAGGTAGCCGGGGACAGAGGTGAAGAAGAGGCGATCTTGAAAAGAGGGAGATTGTCCAGCCTGGGGGATTGTTCTCCATCTCTCAGAGGCAAGGGATCTTGTCACAGCATCCCAGCCCAGAAGGCCAGTCTCCATGGGCTGGAGACCCCCTTCTCCTTCCGAGAGGCACAGATGGCCTGTTCTGGGAAAGCTCCTGCTGCTCCCCCAGCCAGCTCCAGCAGAAATGAGTAGGAGGCCCATATAAACTAAGAAGACCAAAATTTAATGAAAATTAAATTGTCATAGGAACCGTACGTACCCTTTAACATTAGGTTTGTAGCTACATGCTAAACCTAAATAGGTTGGCAGCCTGCTAAAATAAAAGATTTAAACTAGACCTACAATTTACAGCCAAAATGTTCAACATTCAATTAAAATCAAAACAAAACAACTATCCATCATACCAAGAAACAAGAATATCACAGCATGAATGCAAAAAAAGAAAAAAAAAGAAAAATCAACAAGATGACTCAGATGTTTTAATAATCTAAGAAGGAATTTAAAGCAGGCATCATAAAAAGCTTCACAATCAATTGGAAATTACCTTGGGACAAATTAAAAAAGAACAGAATATCTTAGCAAAGAAAAAGAATTTATTTAAAAACTGCATGAAAATTATAGAACCAAAAATACAACAGCGGAACTACAATAGCTTTAGCTTTCCAAAGAAATTTCAATCATTGTACTATTGATATTTGGCTCTGTTGACAACTGAACTTTGAAGACAGAATCAGCAAAATTGAGGACAGAAAAATAGAATTTACTGTATGTGTACAACAAAGAAAAAAGAGACTGAAAAAATAAATATTAAAAAGACCTGTAGACAATATCAAAAGATCTAATACTTCTATCAGTGGCATTCCAGGAAAGGAGAAATAGAGTAGACAGTAAAGTATTTGGAAAAAATAATGGCTGAAGACCTCCCAAAAAGGTAGGCAAAAGACATAAGTGTCCAGATTCAAGAAGCTGAGTTGCCCTGGCCGATGTGATTCAGTGGTTAGAGCATTAGCTCAAGGACCAAAGGGTCACAGGTTTGATTCCCGGTCAAGGGCACATACCTGGGTTGCAGGTTCAATCCCTGGCCCAAGTCAGGGCGCATGCAGGAGGCAACCAATCGATGTGTCTTTCATGTCGATGTTTCTGTTTCTGTTTCTCTCTCTCTCTCCCTCCCCCCCCCCTTTTCCCTCTCTCCTTTCCACCCTTTCTAAGAAAGAAAGAAAGAAAGAGAGAGAAAGAGAGAGAGAGAGAGAGAGAGAGAGAGAGAGAGAGAGAGAGAGAGAGAGAGAAAGGAGAGAAAGAGAGAGAGGAAGGAAGGAAGGAGGAAGGAAGGAAGGAAGGAAGGAAGGAAGGAAGGAAGGAAGGAAGGAAGGAAGGAAGGAAGGAAGGAAGGAAAGAAAAGAAAGAAAGTCAATAGAAAAACTATCCTTTGGGCGAAGATTAACAACAACAAAAAAAGAAGCAGAGTAAACCCAAAGAAATCCAAGACAAGACCCATCCTAATTAACTTCTGAAAACTAAAGACAAAAAATAAGTTGTGAAAGCTATCGGGAAAATATGACATGGTACCTCTAGGGAAACACCAATCCAAATGACAGTCAATCTCTCATCTAAAACCATAAAGTAAGTGGAACAAGATTTTTCAAATGCTGAGAGAAAACTGTCAACTTCAAATTCTATACCTGATGAATTATTCTTGTGAAATGAAGGGAAAATTAGGGCATTCTCAGCTGAAGGAAAGCTTTAAGCCTATGAACTAGGATTGTGGTCAGCAAACTGCGGCTCGTGAGCCACATGCGGCTCTTTGGCCCCTTGAATGTGGCTCTTCCAAAAAATACCATAGCCTGGGTGAGTCTATTTTGAAGAAGTGGTATTAGAAGAAGTTTAAGTTTAAAAAATTTGGCTCTCCCAAGAAATTTCAGTCGATGTACTGTTGATATTTGGCTCTGTTGACTAATGAGTTTGCTGACCACTGAACTACGAGATCAGGTTCAATTCCCTGTCAGTGGACAGTCCTGGGTTTCAGGCTTGATCTCCAGTGTGGTATGTGCAGGAAGCAGCCGATCAATGATTTTCATTCATCACTGGTGTTTCTATCTCTCTCTTTCTCCCCCTTCCTCTCTGAAATCAATAAAAATCTATTTACTAAAAAAAAGAAGGGCAAAAGAGA
The DNA here is from genome assembly GCA_027563665.1 of Antrozous pallidus. Taxonomy (NCBI): domain Eukaryota; kingdom Metazoa; phylum Chordata; class Mammalia; order Chiroptera; family Vespertilionidae; genus Antrozous; species Antrozous pallidus. The sequence continues at coordinate 22,204,247 of CM050527.1, read as the reverse complement.
ATTCTTCAGAGAGAAAATAATAAGAAGTAATTTTAGAGTATTACAAAGGAAGAAAGAATAGAAAGAGCAGGAATATGAGGATATATTCTATCATGCTCAGGAGTTTATAAATATTTTATTAAAGCAAAAATTATAATACCATCTGATACTCAAGACAATATTTTACAGTGGGAAAGGTAGACAGACCTAAATAGAAGTTTTCTACACTATACTTAAAGTGATAAAATGTTGATACCAGTAAACTGTGAGGTCACATACAAATTATTGTATTATTTCTAGAGCAGTGGTTCTCAACCTGTGGGTCGTGACCCCTCTGGAGGTCAAATGACCCTTTCACAGGGATCGCCTAAGACATCCTGCATACCAGATAGTTACATTATGATTCATAACAGTAGCAAAATTACAGTTATGAAGTAGTAACAAAAATAATTTTATGGTTGGGGGTCACCACAACATGAGGAACTGTGTGTATTAAAGGGTCACGGCATTAGGAAGGTTGAGAAGCACTGCTCTAGAGCAACCACTAAGAAAACTAAGAACAAACTATGAACAAAATGCTCTGGCGGGTTTGGCTCAGTGGATAGAGCATCGGTGGACTGAAGGGTCCCAGGTTCAATTCCGCCCTGAAGGGCACATGCCCGGGTTGCAGGCTCGGTCCCAACTAGGGGGTGTGCAGGAGGCAGCCAATCAATGATTCTCATCATTGATGTTTCTATCTCTCTCTTCCTCTCTGAAATCAATAAAAAATATTATTTTAAAAAACTATGAACAAATCAAAAAACAAACCTGTGGATGAAAAAAAGCTTTGCATAGGGGTCCCTCCGTGAGTGATCAGTTGAACAAGGAGAGAGCTGTAGGTAAACACCATAGCAAGAGAACAAAGAGAAGTCACATGGAAAGAGCTTTTCAGACTATTATAGCATCTGCATGTCCCTCTCCATATGTGTATGTTTTGGGGGAGGAGGGCAAAATTCATCTGTACTTTTATTATTTGCATTGAATAGTTAGCACGTGAAGAATAAGTAATGTTGGTAGGTTGTTTGCCACCCTCCAGTCACTTTTCCCAGTGCAATGTCTGGTCATCCATCTCTGACAGAGAAAGGGAAGATATTAAATAAAAGTTATTGAATCTTACCCAGGATCAAGGCCCAACTTATTCTAGTTAAATTAATGTAAACATAGGCAGATAGATATATGAGACTGGTGAAGGACTCAGTTCTAACTCTCACAGTCACCTCTCTCTCATTTCCAAATCCACAGTTGCCTTATAAGAGGCAAGAGTTTCCTTCTGGAATTTTCCCATAGATAAAGTGTTTCTCCCCATATACAAAGTAAACTTATTTTCTTCACAATGCACTTATTATCAAATAACACATCTGAAAACTATAAAGAACTAAACAAAAACACAACTACCTTTGCGGCTCATGTTATAACACAGCTCAGAGACCTTTGAATATCTGTACATCGAGAACGCTTCATTCTTTAATACTCAGCACTCTGTACCTGATCCCAAATACAGACACAATCTACATCAATAATACTCATTTAAAATGTTAACATGTAACACTCCAGAGAAAGCATGACTATCAAAATGTAAATATTCAGATATAGTCATAAACTCATCCTAATTTTTCATTTTATTTATAAATTGAAAATTATTTATTCTTTCTTGCATGTTATGTCCTGCACTTTTATTTTAAAACTGTTGTTAGACCAGAACAATGATGAGAGAGAATGATTGATCGGCTGTCTCCTGCACACCCCACTCTAGGGATCAAGCCCGTGACCCGGATAGATGCCCTGACCTGGAATTGACCATGACCTCCTGGTTCATAGTTCGATGTTCAACCACTGAGTCACACTGGCCGGGTCCACAGCATATTTTTAAAGATAAATTCCTAATCATCCTCTACATCCCCATACACACATGTATATATTAACATGTTACTTAAGATGAAATTCAGGCAACTGCTTTAAATGATTTATTTTAAGTGGTATTATTCTAATTCCACTTACTCTTGGATAAAAGGTTCTTTCACATCTAATATTTGAAGTAGTCTATTGCTAAGAAAGAAAACTGACTAAAAATAACAAAAATGACTGTTATAGTGGTTAAATGAAGAATCCTCACTGTTTAAAAATGTAATAAAGAGATAGATTGGACAAAGAAATATTAAATTCCTTCTAGTTGAACAAAATGATACATTTAAAATTCTACAGAAAACAGAAACAGGAATACAGTATCAACCTAGGAACTAATAGCAATATCTGAGCCTTGTCAATCTAATAAATTAGAATAAAGGCTAGATAGGATTAAAAAAACCAGCTATCATCATGGTATTTCTACTAGCAACCAACCCCTGTTCACTATGGACAATGGGTGTTCATAAAAAAAGTTTGTTTACTTTAAACAATAAAGAATTAAAAAAAAAAAACACTCACACAGTTTGAAAGGCCATGCCCTAAAATTAAGTCACAGGATAAAGAATAACTCAATGGTGGATATTAAATATAAAGTAATCAAATACAGAAATTTAAGTTAAGAGCCTTACTTTATCATTGAGGAAGCCAGGCACCAAAATGTTAAGAAATATTTATAAAATTTTAATTAAAAAATATTTTTATGCCATTTATCCATTTTTAATAAGCTAGGATGAGGCCTTTACTACTTTAAGGACAGAACAGCTCAAAGACCAATAATATTACAAGAGAGCTTATTTTTTAAAACTCCAGCTTAGAATATTAAATAAAACTTAAATAGAGGATGGGAGTTAAATAAATCTTAAATACTAGAATATCAGAGCCTAGCCTCCACATACTAGAATCATTACACAACCTATAAGCATGTCCCTTATTCTGAATTTCTGGCAAGTACTACTATGAAATGGATGAGTTCCTTTACATAGGATTTTCAGCAGTCCCTCAGAAAGACAGTAATGTCTAAATACTTTGAATTTTTTTAAAAGTTCTTTAATAGCCCTGCCAGTGTGACTCAGGGGTTAAGCATCAACTTATGAACCTGGACATCACAGTTCAATTCCCAGTCAAGGAACATACAGGTGATGCAGGCTTGATTCCTAATAGGGGGCATGCAAGAGGCAACCAATCAATGTTTCTTTATCTTTCTCCCTCTCCCTTCTCTCTAAAATCACACACACACACACACACACACACACACACACACACACACACAAAGTTCTTTATGGTTTGCTTAAAATACCATCACTAATAGGAAGGAATGTTAATTATGCTTTTTGCAAAGAAAGCTTAAAGAATAGAATCACTAAGCACCCATTTCAGCTACCATTACTAATATATATTGTCAGTAATTTATTGAACATTTTTCTGCCAATAGTATAAAATCTTCATTAGTGTTTATAGTACATCCTTAGTATAAAAAGCATTCCACTAAACATATACCAGGCATGGACCCTGCCTATCTTAAAAAAGCAAAACAAAACAAAAGCATAACAATTGGATCTGGGAATAAACCCACAAAATGCTGACAACAACTCATATGTTCTAACCACCAGATACTACTTTTCTCCAGAACAACAAACCACACACATAGCATTCAGAATACCCTTTATTTTGACCAAGGTTATGGTTATGTGTTGTGCTAAGTTATAGTTGAATTGGTATTCCATAAGCTTCAAACTATTTTGACATTTTGGTGAAAACATCTAAGATCATGGACACAACACAAGACTTCTATTTTGTAAGGACAAGTGAATAATCATCAACAAATCCCAAAACTAAGAGAAAAAGTAATTAAGGATACGTTAATGAGAAAATTCACATGAGAAAGACAGGAAAAATGCCTGTGGTTTACTGACCAAAGCTCAGTCACTAAGAACCTGTATACTCATATGGATAAGGTTTCATAATCATAGATTCAGTCATTACTCATATTACTCTTCTCTTTGCTTCCTCACAAAGTTATACCAGCCTTGAGCGTGAGAAATTGACTACAAACTGCCTCAAGCAGATAAAAATATGACAATCATCCTGGCAATGAAGACAAATAGACAAATTCAATATAATCAAGGTTCTACTTGGAAATTAAATTACACGTAACTAAAAACATACTGTCTCTATTATCTGCACAGATGTAAAACATAGCTAATTATTGAAACTACTAGGGGCCTGGTGCATGAAATTCGTGCACTGGGGGTGGGTGGTCTCTCAACCCAACCTGCCCCCTCTCACATACTGGGAAGCCTCAGGGGATGTCCAACTGATGGCTCACCCCCAGCCTGCCCAAGGCCTAAAGCAACTAGTGAGGCTTTAGGCCTTGGGCACCCACCATTGCCCTGCTCAGCTCAGCCCCGGCTGCCTGTCACCACCTGGCCCCCAGGGGCTGGGCGCTCGCCACCACTTCTGCTCACAGCGCCCGGGGGCCGGGTGCTCCCTGCTGCCGCCACCACCACTGCTGCTACCACAGCTTCCCCTCACAGTGCCCAGGGACTGGGCGCTTGCTGCCACCACCATTTCATCTCCATCCTTGGGCTCCGGCGCTCGCACCACTTGGCCCTGCCCTTGCTCCTGATTGGCTGGTAGCATAGCCAATCAGGAGTGAAGGTACGGTAAAATTTGCATGTTTCTCTTTTATTATATAGGATTTGATTAACACTAAACTATTATAAATACCTGATACAAATATTTATTAAATGAACCAATACATAGATATAAAACAGCAAGACTGTTACATGTCTAGAAAACAAGTGGAAAACTAAATGTGACTTAAGGTCTCAAAACACCAAATCATTATTTTGGATCAGGATATGTCCTTTACAAAATATAAGTGTAAATATAGCTAAGAGAAATGAAAACAAATATCCGTGTAAAAACTTGTTCATGAATTTTCATAGCAGAATTGCTCATAATAGCCAAAAGGACAATTCAATGTCTATCAACTGGTGAATACATATAACAAAATATAGTATAGCCACATAACAGAATATTATCCTATCTAATCTAATAAAAGAGTAATATGCAAATTGACCCTACCTGCAATCGAGCCATCCCAATACCCATGCCAACCAGCCAATCAGAAGCAAATTATGCAAATAAATCCCAACCAAGATGGCTGCTGCCACTGAGAGCAGGAGGGAGGATTGGGTTTCCCTGGCAACAGAGGAAGCAAGCTTTCTGCCTGCCGTTGCTGGCCTAGGCCTCCACTCAATGCTACAAAGTTTCCATTATAGAAGACTAGAGGCCTGGTGCACAAAATTTGTGCACTCGGTGGGGGGGACAGGTCCCCCAGCCAGGCCTGTACCCTGTCACAATGCAGGAGCCCCGCCCATCCCTCTAAGACTCCTTGATGAATTGCCCCAAAAAGGTAGGCCGGAGCCGAGGATCCTGCTCTGAGTCACATGGATCTGGGAGGCAGGACACCTAGCACCCCCAAGCAAGCCTCTCCATGCGGAGCCCAGGGAAACCCCCCCTCCCAGGCAGGCTTTGCCATGTGGAGCTGAGGGACCCCTACACAGGCCTTGCCATGTAGAGCCAGGGTACACCCAGGCAGGCCTCACCGGATCTCCAAGCAAGCCTCGCTCTTAGAGCCGAGGGACCCACCTCCTCCTAGCTCCACATAGCCAAGAGGAAGTGTGACTACCAGGCAGGCTCCATGTTATGCACACAGCATCACACCAAGCCCTGCCACCTGCATGTGTCTGCTGTGTGCGCAGCCATCTTGTGAGGGTGTGAGGGCATCACAGCATGACCACCACTTAGGCTTTTATTATACATGTTCATAGGGACTTTATTCATAATAGCCAGAAAGTAAAAAACGAGCAAGAGTCTATACATATTTGAATAAACATCCCCATATATAAAAATTGCGACCCCCGCGGCCCCCAGTGCCGCCATGTCCTGGCTTGGGGCCAGGTTTGTGGCTGCGATCACCACCCCTGCAGCCCCCAGCGCGGCCATTGCCAGGTTTGGGGCCAGGTGTGTGGCTGCGATCACCACCCCTGCAGCCCCCAGCGGTGCCATGATCAAGCTTGGGGCCGGGTTTGTGGCTGCGATCACCACCCCTGCAGCCCCCAGCGGTGCCATGATCGAGCTTGGGGCCGGGTTTGGGGCTGCGATCACTATCCCCGCGGCCTCCAGCGCCACCATTGCACTGGGGGTGGGTGGTCCCTCACGGGATGTCCAACTGATGGCTCACCCCCAGCCTGCCCAAGGCCTAAAGCCTCTGGCGAGGCTTTAGGCCTTGGGCACCCAGCCATCACCCTGCTCAGCTCAGCCCAGGCTGCCTGCAACCACCTGGCCCCGAGGGCTGGGCGCTCGCCGCCACTTCCGCTCACAGCGCCCGGGGGCTCCCTGCCGCCAACACCACCACTGCTGCTGCCACCACTGCTTCCCCTCAGAGCACCCAGGGGCTGGGCGCTCCACCACCCGGGCCCAGCACTCTCGCCACTTGGCCCCACCCCCGCTCCTAAACTGGTTGGTAGCACAGCCAAACAGGAGCCAAGGTATGGTCACATTTGCATGTTACTCTTTTATTAGATAGCATACATAACCCCAACAGAAATGGCGGCAGCCACTGAGCTGGAGAGAGATGAAACTTGGGTTGCCAGGGCAATGGAGGAAGCCAAATTTCTGCAGCCCTAGCCTAGGCCTCCACTCCAGGCTACAAAGTGTCAAACAGAAATGGCTGTCACCACGGAGCGAGCAAAAGGCTTGGCTTTGCTCCAGGCTACAAAATTTCAATTGTAGATCATAAATCAATCCCAGATGCCAGGGCCTCTGCTTGGGTGGCTGGGGGATGTGGCTGGCCTGCAAACCACCATAGGCCCCTCGCCCAGGCAGCCCCACACCCCAAGGGAACCCCCACTCTGATCCAGGATACCCTTCAGGGCAAACCAGCTGGTCCCCACCCATGCACCAGGCCTCTATCCTATCTAATAAAAGAGTAATACGCAGATTGACCATCATTCCAATACACAAGAGGGCTGCCCCCATGTGGTCAAAGATCCTGCCCCCATGTGGACACAAAATGGCCACCACAAGATTGCCAGCAGGGGAGGACAGTGGGAGGTTCTAGGCCTGCAAGGGAGGGCAGTTGTGGGCGATCAGGCCAGCAGGGGAGGGAAGTTAGGGGCAATCAAGCCTACGGGGGAGGACAGTTAGGGGTGACCAGGCTGGCAGAGGAGGAAAGTTGGGGGCAAACAGGCTGGCAGGGGAGTGGTTAGGGGTGATTAGGCTGGTAGGCGGAGTGGTTAGGGGCAATCAGGGAGGCAGGAAGGTGAGCAGTTTGGAGCTAGTAGTCCTGGATTGTGAGAAGGATCTCCAACTGCCCATCTAGGCCCAATCGGGGTAGGATCGGGCCTAAACGGGTAGTCAGACATCCCTCGAGGGGTTCCAGATTGGAGTGAAGGCTGTGCTGAGGGACACTCCCCCCTCCCCCCAACGAATTTTGTGCACCGGGCCTCTAGTTTTAATTATAAAAAGGAAAAAGTATTGATAGATGCTATAACATGGATGAACCCTGAAAATACTATGCTAAATAAAAGAAGCCAGCTCTTGCATCTCAGCCATTGGCATGCCATCCAGACTTCAGGGCCATGTGACTCATGGCCACAGCCACATCTGTAAGCACAGGAAGGACTTGCGGGGTGGGGGAGAGTATGCTGCTGGCTTGCATCACAGGATTAACTTCAACAAATATCAACCCAGGTTCCTTTGGGAAAGTTGGTATGAGGCATTAGCACTTAAAGAGGAACCAGAGCTTCTTCCCAACTGTCAACCTTGAAAGACTGTGGACCCTGGTCAGTGAGTAGACCCTGGTCAGTAAGTAGACACTGATAAATGCTGCCAAAAGCAAGACTGGAGCTGCTCCTATCACTGATGTGGTGCGATCGGGCTACTGCAAAGTTCTGGGGAAGGGAAAGCTCCCAAAGTAGCCTGTCATTGTGAAGGCCAAGGTCTTCAGCAGAAGAGCTGAGGAGATTAAGGGTGTTGGCGGGGCCTGAGCCCTAGTAGCTTGAAGCCATATGGAGGGAAGGTCATTAAAATGTCCACTAATATAAAAAAAAAAAAAGAAAAAAAAAAGAGGCCAGCCCTACCGGGTTTGGCTCAGTGGATAGTGTGTCGGCCTGCAGACTGAAGGGTCCCAGGTTAGATTCCGGTCAAGGGCATGTACCTTGGTTGCGGGCACATCCCCAGTAGCGGGTGTGCAGGAGGCAGCTGATTGATGTTTCTCTCTACCTCTGTAAAAGAAAAATCCTCTTTTTTTCTCTGTAAAAAAAAAAAAAAAAAAATCAATAAAATATATTTAAAAGATAAATAAAATAAAATAAAATAAAATAACAAAGATTGAAACACATAAAGCAAACCCATATGAATGCTAGAAGAAAGCACAGAATAGTTTAAAAAAAATGAGACCAAACACGAAGGCCACACATTATATGATTACATTGTGTGATTCCATTATATGAAATCTATAAATCTATGTAGACAAAAAGTAATTAGCGGTTGGTTACCTATGGACTCTGCCTATCTTTAACAAGAAACAACAACAACAACAACAGCAAAAAAGAACCCACAAACACTGGTGGGGGGTTAAGGGCATGTTGGGAAGTGACTGCTAAAAGATACTCAGTTTCTTTTCTATTGTTATAAAATTTATTGCAGTGTGGCTGTACAACTCTGTGAATATACTCAAAACAACTAAATTATACACAAGGACAAATATTATATGATTCCACTTATGTTAGACTAGAGGCCCAGCGCACAAAATCGTGCCAGCGACTTCACTCCATGTGTGTAGGCCTGGCCATCCGTGGAGGCCTGGCCATCTGCCGATGGGGCCACTGAGGGAACGTGCTGCCTGCTCGGGGCCGCTCACACCAGGGTAGGCAGGTTGCAGGCACACCCTGCAGTTCCGTCAGCACCTCAAGCCCCAACAGCAGCAGCAGCGGTGTGTATATAAAGTAAGAACATTAAATTTGCCACCACTATAGGTAAACTCTAAGCTATAATCATGAAACTTCAGTGGTTCAGATAATAGCCTCTGATAAGACTGGAATAAGAATGATCAAATGTGCCAACGTCAGGACACTAGTCTTAACATTCTGACTGCGGCGTGCGTGCACGCACCCACACAGCTGAGTGATTTCATCTGCTCCTTGGCTCCAACTTCCATGGGCTGATCTCTACTCCTATATTCCTCTTGCTCCATAATTCTGCGGTGCTCATTGGGGAGAAACTCCCAGGTTCTTGAAAACCTCTCAAAACCATATGCTCAGAGATCCACCAAAATGGAAGGGTAAGAAAAGGGACCTGGAATAAGAAAGACCTGGGACTCACCATTGACTAACTGGGTGGTCATAGGGAAGTAACTAAACTTTTCTGCGTTTCTACTACCTTACTTTTACAATGAGAATAACTACCCCCACAGGATTATTCAGAGAATTAGACCAGATAAATGTGTATAAAGAACCCAGAGGTTGACAAACCAAGCATTTTAAAGTTGGGCATATTTGTATGTCATGCAACATTTTAAATTTCACACTAATATATTGCATTAATAACCTCATAATTGTTGAGACCTTTGTTCTCTGATATTACAAGACTGATTATATCCCCCTAAAGATTATATGTTCAAGCTCTAGTCCTCAGTGTGACTATATTTGGACATAGGACCTTTTAAAGAGGTAATTAAGGTTAAACGGGGTCATAATGAGATGGGGTCCTACTCCAATAGGACTGGTGTCTTTTAAAAGAGAAAGACACACTAAAGGCACCTATGAACAGTAGAAAGCCAAGTGAAAATACAACAAACGGACAGACCCATCTGCAAGCTGACAAAGCCTCAGGAGAAAGCAACCTCACCCACACATTGATTGATCTTAGACTTCCAGCCTGTAAAATTGTAAGAAAATAAATTTCTGGTTTTTAAGCTACATAGTCTGTCCTTATCTGTGGTATTTTGTTATGGCAGCCTTAGCAGATTAACATACCCAGAATACACTTATTGAAAATGAAAGGCCCAGCTGGCATGGCTCAGTAGTTGAGCATCAATCTGTGAACCAGGAGGTCACGGTTCAATGCCTGGTCAAGGCAATGGCCTGATCACAGGCCTGATCCCCAGATGGGCGTGCAGGAAGCAGTGATCAATGATTCTCTTTCATCATTGATGTTTCTATCTCTCTCTTTCCTCTCTGAAATCAATAAAAACATTTAATGAAAGAATTATATGGATATGTTGAATAATTTCTAATATAGTAGACATATATAAGTAGCCTAAAGTATTAAAGTTCATTGCCTTATTTTTAAAACTTATTAACTTCAAAGTTGCTTAACAACAGACAACATAAATGACAAAATATTGGATCAACAACTTCAGGACAGCTTAGATGCAACAGATGAATGACAAAATATTAGCTGAATAGGTAGTATGCATGCTGTAACACAGATTCTTAGGAGAAATAGCAAGAAAACATTTTCTGAATTTGTAGAAACATCTATTCTTAACTGATTATAATATAAAACAAACAGAAGATCCAATTATAGCCGAAACCGGTTTGGCTCAGTGGATAGAGCGTCGGACTGCGGACTGAAGGGTCCCGGGTTCAATTCCGGTCAAGGGCATGTACCTTGGCTGCGGGCACATCCCCAGTAGGGGGCGTGCAAGAGGCAGCTGATCAATGTTTCTCTCTCATCGATGTTTCTGACTTTCTATCCCTCTCCCTTCCGCTCTGTAAAAAATCAATGAAAATATTTTTTTAAAAAAAGAAGATCCAATTATAGAAAAGATCTAGGCACTAAGTAAGTTCTTATACTAACTATACTTTACCACTGTTTATTATATGTACTTCTTGTGAAATTAAACTTTTTTTTCTAATATGGTTACTGGTTCCCTAGAATAAGTAGGGAAGCTTCACATCCTATATAGTCCTCTATAATAAAAGGCTAATATGCAAATAGACAGAATAACAGAACAACTGGTCGCTATGATGTGTGCTGACCACCAGATAATTAAGGTTAAACGATCTGATATGCCATAATCTACTTAGTTATTCTTCTCTTAATGAGTGTTCAATTTATTTCCCCTATTGTAAGCAAGTTGATTCCATGCTTAGCCATGGGCCCAAATGCAGCTGGAATTACTTTTAGCCATAAGAAAATGTTTAATTTTTTTAATATTTTATAATTTGACCTATACATAGTATCAGATGAAGGAATACATACTGTTCAACTGGAGAGGTGAACACAGAATAGTAGTAAAGCCTTGAGCTTCTCCCTTTTAAATTGGTTGAGGACCCTAAGAATAGTATATTTCATTGCTTTACGCTTGAGGGTAACTGTGTTCAGTTATGATATAAGAAATTAATATTTGTTTATGATCAGAACATGCACATGCTCAGAACAAGTTTGAGTTCACAAAATTTAAGATTAAAACACTACAATTTATTTATATTTAATAATTATAACTTATTTGTGGAGTTTTCACTCAGCCAGCTGTCCGGTGATTCTAGGTGATATTTGTTTTGTTGTTTTGTTGTAGTTTTTGAATTGTTGCGCGGGGCAGAACAATAGGTGTTTACCTATGCCGCCATCTTGGTTGCTCTCCAATAATTATAACTTATAAATCAAGTATCTTTTTCCTTACTTTTTAAAAACAACTGTATCTATGTAAATTCATTTTCTTAATAGAAACTCTATCTAATATATAGATAGCTGCTATGTGCCAAACACTATTTTAAATGCATTAAGTATATACATACATTATTTAATGCCTCTGACATCTTGCAATTTATATTAAAGAAGAAAAGTAACAAACACTAATGGGTTTTAAATTAATAAATATATTGATTTTCTTAACATAAGTCTTAAAGACCTCTACGTTTTTATACTTCCAGAACTTGCCACAATACTGTAATAACTTACAAAGCATTTTCAAATTTTATCATTTGTGAGAAAGGAATTACTATTCCACAAAAGTGTAAAGAGAAATTAAAAGATTAAATTTTACAAATGATAATTGGCATACATGGAAGTATCATATCTGCCAAGCCAATCATACTCTTTCCCTGTGGGGAAAGAGAAGTAAAGAAAAATTCACAACTGCAGGTTAGAAAATCACTGACACAGACTGTACACTTGACAAAAAATAGCTCCAATCTTTGCATTAAAATTACAGTTCAATTTCAAAGAGCTTGGCTCTCCACTGGTGAAGCAGTTAGGAGGTATAGTAACTGTTTAATAAAAATTGCTGACCTGACTAGTAGGAATAGTATGTACTAATCTTTAATTATTGAACTTAAAATCTCTTCTAAATACCCTTAGAACTCTGTACGTGCTTCCACATGCATAATTATTCTATGATTAGAATGGATAAGATATTAGGATATAAAAATGCAGAATATTTCATATCTCCTTAAGTAGAACAAAATGTGTCAAAAGCAGGTGCACATTCTCAAAACACTTCACACATGAGCCCAACAATTTGGCATTTTTGCTAAAAAGTATAAGTTAACTACAAAAGTCCAAAAATGTTTATAAACATAAACACACACACACACACACACACACAAAAAACACCTATAGCTTTCTTTTATCAAATGCGCACATGTTAACCACTGAGAGGCACTGATTCTAATAATTTATTTTAAACTCTTAATTCTCTTTGATGCTCCTTTACATCAGCCTATGATCACCGAACAAGAAAACAGGTATACTAGTATCCAAGGAAATGCAACTACCTAGCTTTTCAAAAAAATTTTTTAAATATATTATTGATTTCAGAGAGGAAGAAAGAGGGAGAGACAGAAACACCAATGATGAAAGAGAATGATTGATTGGCTGCCTCCTGCACGCCCCACAAAGGGGATCGAGCCCACAACTCGGGCATGTGCCCTTGACTAGAATCGACCCCAGGACCCTTCAGTTTGAAGGCCAACGCTCTAGCCACTGAGCCAAACCAGATAGGGCTCAAAAATTTTAATGGAATATTAATAGAGACACATCAAGAAAGATTTTACTCTTGGTAGTTATCTGTAAACCAAGAGTAAGCAAAAAAAACAAAAACACTTAAGTACTAGTACATCATTAAAAGTCACTGAGTCAAGGAAAGTCTAGGGGAAGGCAGAGTTTAGGAAAAATACTGAGTTATTGGTACACATATATTTGCAAAATTACTTAATTCTTATATATCCTTCACATTCTCCAATTTTATTTTAAAATATATTAAATTACACTGTAATAACAAAATTCTTTAATTCCCACAATTTTAGAGTTAAAAGTTCTGCTGATGTGGCCAATCTCATAAGTTAAAGTTTTCTAGTAATCACAGCTTGTCCAAAAATTCTCTCAGCTGGATGAAAACAGTATCAAAGTTGCAGTGTTAATATTCTCAAGAAAAACAAAACAAAACAAATAAATAAACATAGGTCTTAACACATAATTAAGACAGTTTATCAGATAGGTCAGTCATTTCCAAGGCCATCAGAGATTTTTGGTTTTGTTTTTTTTTTTTGCTTTAACAATACTACCAGCAACATAAAACTTTTTAAAAGTTAAACAAGTCCTAATGAGGTTTTTAAAAATTTGACAATTATGTTATCTCAAACACAAACTTCAATTTTGTCATCTGAAAACATATTCAAGATTTGCATCCTCTACTTCCCCTATGCAAATTGTATATTTTATGACATAAGCAAATCAAAACTCCAATATTTAAAACCTACCAAAACAATTCTGCTATAGTTTTAATAACATTTGTTAATTTTTATAAAGAGATAACAGTAATTATGTTTTTTAATTCTCAACTTTGTCATGAGAAAATTATTCAATTATGCTTCCTCTAAGTTGCTTTTAACTTGAAAAACTTAAAGGTTAAAAAAAATAAACACTTTTACACAGACTTCAAAACAGAGTTCAAGAGTATAACATAATACAAAAATTATTTAACCAAATCCATATTTTACTGTTATTTATTATTATTCATTGAAGAGAGGTCTCTGAAATAGTGATTATCACTTTTTTAAAAAGTGTACTTATTACATAAATTTGGGTCATAATGAGTAAATAGCATGGTTTAGCTTATTATAAAACACAAGTAATTAAAATTCCAATAGTAATTAAATCAGGTATCTCCTTTTTTCCCCTTTATGCATCACAATATACCTTCTCTTACTGGCTCATTGGTTGATTCTCCTTTTAGACTCAGCATCCTGGAGAAGCCATTGGAAAGGGTAGAGAAAATGCCACGGATGAAATATCCTTGCTGCTCAGACTCCACTGACCTCTCTGAAGTCGGCAATGGTCTCACAAATCTGATACTGCAGCGGGGTTCTGGTTCTGAAATAGATCTGGTGAATGGAACCCGAAGTGACCGGGTGTTAGCCAGGTTCAGCTTTTCTGCTGATGTTCCAAGGACCTCATTAGCAGAAGCAGCAGCATTATTCCCAACCATCTTTGGCATGACCTTTTGTTGTAGTTCATCCAAGTCTCCTTTATTATTTTGCATACTCTCTTTCTTGCCCCATCTGCATCTAAAGCTAGGATGTGTTTGCCACCGATAAGCACTCAAAGGCTTTCCTAGATTGGAAACATCATGTTCATTTTTCTTCCTCTTGCTTTTCAATGGACCACACCATGGATAACTCTTTAAGCTTGTTCCGATCTCTGAATTTGCATAAGCAGGTTCTGATAAAGATCTTCGATAGCTTGGAGGATAAGATGATGTTTGTCTCTTAAAGATGTTCATCTTCCAGGACTCCATTTTTAAACAACTTCTCTGAAAGTTCCCTCTACGCTGCAGTCTTAGCAGTTGAACCACACTTGTCCGTGCAGTCCAAAACATTCAACTGCTTAAGTAGCTTTCTTTGTGTGGCTTTGAACCACAGCAGATGTTGCTGCTTAAGGTCTGGTGTCATGTTATTCTATTACCCCATTTTCCCAGATCTCCAAAATTTCAGCAGCACCCAAAAATCTCTTGCCTGAAGCAAATTATCTTCAGAATATAGCAAAAGTAAAGGTTTCCAGATCATCTTGCTCCCGTCCAGTAGGTTACATGTCTGTACTAGGTTTTCAGGAAATGATTTTAAAAAAGAAGTGAAGTAAAAGCAACAAAAACCCACAGACACCTTTATGAACCAATAGTATTTAAGTGTTCACCATGCAAATGATAGTAGGTTAAAAACAGAATGTGAAAGTCCTCAAGCTGACAACCACACTTTCCGGAGAAAAAAACCCTACCTAAATGCCTGCTTTTTAAGTAGCAGCTCTTCAAAATAGTTTTTAAAGTTTGGATTTCAGAAATTTAACTTTAAGCACTGCTATCTATAACTTCTCTCAAAGTTAATATTGTTTTCCAACCAATAGGTAGTCTTGCTTTGAATAGGCACTGCAAAGTAGAGGGAAAAGGACAAAACAATGCCAAAATTTAAAGCCATTTTTATTGTAAATATATTATGCAAACTAAAAACAAAACAAAACATATAAATGGATAAAAAGAGAAGAGGGATAAAGGATATTTGCTAGAAAAGATAGAAAGGAAAAAAATCCTGAGGCAAGATATTGTGGCAACTGGAACATAGGACCATACATGCTTAAATGATTTCTAGAAGGGAAAAGTTTGCTTTGTAAATTGAATTGGGGTAAGCTGTCTGGAAAACTATTCCCAATTTATTTAACCAAAGAAATTCCTTTATTCCTCTTTGTGCTGCTTACAATTTTAAAAAAAGAGCTGACTATTTAAAATTTTGTTAAAGTAAGTACCTTCTATTGAACCAAGACCATGAATGCCAAGATTTTGGTTGGGTGTTTTTTTTTTAACTGTCTTCTCATAAACTCCTGAAAATAGGGGTTTCAAATGGAAAGCCTGACAGACTTTAGACCACCAGTAAAAGAGATATAACATGGCAATCAAATCTCTTTGCAAGTTAAATTTAAAAAATGATGATTTCATCTAAAAAACTATCCATTTATTTGTATAATGTGTACAATGAAAATGTTCTCACACAAGTCTCTCTTATTAATGTAAAAATAGATTTAGTATTATACTCATTCTTTTAAACATATTCAAATATTTTATTTCCATTATCATAAAGCAATAAACTCATTTTCATTTGCTTATATAGTCTCTAAATTTGTACATTTCTATATTAATGTTGAAGTACTCAGCTTTACCAAAAGCTTAAAAAAAATTCACACATACTCAGAAATGTGAATTTGAAGAAAAAGAATAAACATTAAGCTCTAGTCTCTATTATGGCACATCAACCCATCCACAAAAATTAATCTGTGATGGAAAATAAACCAAGATGGAAAATATAAAATAATGCTTGTCAAAGAATCCAAAAGAGAATATTTTTGTGAACTGAGGGCAAGCAAAATTTCTTAGAACACAGAAAGCAATAACCATAATAGGAAAGCATTAATATGAATTCATAAAAATAGATAATTTCTATTCAATATAACACATTAAGAAAATCGTAATTGCTGTATCAGTTTACACTCCCACGAGCAGTGAATAAGAGTTCCTTTTTCTCCACAACCTCTCTGGTCTTTTGATAATAGCCATTCTTAACAGATGTGAGGTGGTATCTCATTATATTTTGTGTATGTTTGTGTGTGTGTTTTTGTTTTGTTTTGCTTTGCTTTGTTTTGTTTTTAGGGAGAAAGAAGGAAAGAGTGAGAGAGAAACATCAATGTGAGAATGAAACATAGACCGGCTGCCTCCTGAACGCTCCCTAACAGGGATGGAGCCCACAATAAGGACATGTGCCCTGACTGAGAATTAAATTGGCAACCTTTCAATGCATGGGATGATGCCCAATAAGTTGAGTCACACCAGCCAGGGTTCACTGTAGTTTTAATTTGGGGGCTGGGCGCTCACCACCACTTCTGCTCACAACACCTGGGGGTCGGGCGCTCCCTGCCGCCACCACCACTGCTGCTGCTGCTGCTTCCCCTCACAGCGCCCGGGGACTCGGCGCTCGCTGCCACCGCCATTTCATCTCCACCCCCAGGCCTGGTGCTGATGCCACTTGGCCCCGCCTCTGCTCCTGATTGGCTGGTAGCATAGCCAATCAGGAGCCAAGGTATGGTCAAATTTGCATGTTTCACTTTTATTATATAGGATGGTATACTATTGAGCCATAAGAAAATACTGCCACTTGCAACAATGTGGATGGATCTTGAGAATATCATGCTAAGCAAGATAAGTCAGATATAAAAAGTTAAGAACCACATTATTTCACACATATGTGGAATATAAAACTGAAAGCAACAAAAGAATAAGCAAGAAAAACAACCAAGAACTCATAGACACAGACAACAGTATGGTGGTTACCAGAGGAAGGCAGAATAAGGAGTAATAAAGGGTAAAGGAAGTGAAATATCTGATAAGGGCAGAAGATTTGACTTGGATAATGGACACACAATGCAATATACAGATCATGTATCACAGAAATGTACATTTAGGACCTATATAATCACATTAACCAATGTCACCCCAAATAAATTAATTTTTTAAATCAATAAGCAAGCCATAAGATGGAATAGTCACAATATAAACATCTCAAAAAACAATTTGTACCACAATATATGAATAAGTCTTACAATTTATTAAGAAAAAGAAAAGCAACCCAATTTTTAAAAATAGACAAGAAAGTTTAACCAACCTTTCACAAAGGAAACTATATGAATTGTCAATAAACATGAAAAAAGACCTCAAACTCATTAGTAACTAATGAGATATCTATCAGTCAGAACCACTAGAATGGCTAACATTTAAAGGGCTGATAACAACAGTTATGGCCAACATCCTTATAAATGGTAATGGGATCATAAAATGTTACAATAACCAAAGAACAAATTCAACATTTTAAAAAAAATTAACCATTTATCCAATGACCCAGAAGTCCTACTTTTAGGCATTTACATACAAAAAATTAAAATGTACATACTTTTACTTAAATGTTCATATCAGCTTTATTTAGTACTAGAGGCCTAGAGCACAGGATTCATGCACTGGTGGGGGGCATGACCTGTGGGGATCGGCCCGCTGTGGGAGTGCCGCTCATCCCAGTCAGCAGAGTGGCTGTGGACCCACACTGACCACCGGGGCAGCTCCTGCGTTGAGCATATGCCCCCCTGGTGGTCATTGCATGTCATAGCAACTGGTCATTCTGCCATTCGGTCAACTTGCATATTAGAGTTTTATTATATAGGATAACCATAAACTGAAAACAACACAAACATCCATCACAGTAGAATGGATAAACAAACTGCAATTTGCATACAATGGAGTATTACTCAGCCATAAAAAAATGAACTACTAATACAAAAACAATGTGGGTGAGTATCACAGATATTGTGCCAACAAAAAACAAAAAAACAAAAACTGGGCACAAAAAAAAAAATACATATTGTATGATTTCACTGCTATGAAGTTCTGTAACAGTCTAAAATAATCTATAATGGGGAAAAATTTAGAAAAACAGTTGTCAATTGAGGGAGGGGGCAGTATTGACAAGAAATGTTCACCAGGAAGCTTTCTGAGTGATAGAAATTTTCTAAGTCTTCAGAGATGTGAATATGGGAGTATTTATCAAAACTCATCCAACTGTTCCCTTAAGATTTATGTATTTTTTCATAATTAAATTTTACCGTAAAATACTGTAAGTAATACTGAATTCTAGTAGGTTTGCTTATCTGGTGTTAGAGATAGCAATTCTGAAACTACTCTCTGTATAACTGGGCTTAAGGAAAGGAATTAATACATCACAGAATGAATGAATGAATGAATGAATACCAATAATGGAATAAGCTAACATTTTGTGCCTCCTATGATGAACTATGATGGATAAAACAATCACTTATGTGTTTTCCTTAAAAAAAAAAAAAAGCATGCCCTAAATCTAATCACAAGCAACATTCGATAACCTCAAATTAAAGAAGATATACAAAATAACTGTCCTCCTAACTTTAAAAATGTCAAAGTCAATAAAATCAAAGAAAGGCTATGAAACTGCTGCAATTCAAAGAATAAAAAGACACAATTACCAGTAAAAGCAATGCATGACTTTGGGTTGGATCTTGAAATGGGGAGAAGGGCAAATAGCCATAAAGGACATTTAGTGGGAGAATTAATAAAATTTGAAAATGAATTATGGATTATAAAATAGAATCATATTAAGGTCAAGTTTCCTTATAGTGGTAATTTTACTGTGGTTATGAAAGAGGATGTTGTTATTCTTAGGAAATTCAGACATAAATATTCAGGGATATAGGGGCATGATGTTTCCAATTTTTAAAGGATTCAAGAAAAAGTGTGTGTAATAGTAGATAAAACATGATAAAGCAAATGGGTCAAAATGTATGTAATTGTTGTTGAACCTAAGTAAAGAGTATATGGAAATTTCTTGCACTCTTGAAAATGTTTTATGGGTCTAAAATTACATCAAAATAAAAGTACCCTAAATTAAAAAAAAAATACACAAGCAAACTTAAATTCCACAACTACTTCTTTTAGGTTTATAATACATATATTTTTATTATTAATATGGTAATGATGTCTGTGTCAGAGTATTTTTTGGGCAATATAACAAAATATCTACTTTCACAGGTTTTATGGAAGAGGAAAGTTAATCAAGATCACCTATTAAAATACCCCAATGGAAAATTAAGTGAAGGCTACTATTTAGAAAAACGTTGCACAGGAAGGGTAGAACTTGAGCCTTGTAAT
This sequence comes from Antrozous pallidus, assembly GCA_027563665.1. Taxonomy (NCBI): domain Eukaryota; kingdom Metazoa; phylum Chordata; class Mammalia; order Chiroptera; family Vespertilionidae; genus Antrozous; species Antrozous pallidus. The sequence goes on along the minus strand of CM050527.1, from coordinate 22,184,542 downwards.
CCACAGTGAAATTCAGAAACTCAATGTTAAATGAGAAAATTCTTTCTTTTACACACTAAATAAGTGAGTTTATGGGTAAAAATAATTATTGTAGTTTCTAAATTCATCAACTAAATTCTTTTGAGGAACTACCATAATTCTCTTGCCATAAACTTCTCTATTTGAGGAATATGGAACTAGAAAATATTAAATAACTGAAAAAGATTCAAGTGGAATCAGAAAGCAAAGAACTAAGATTGAGGAAGTGACAGTGTTTAAGAACAAATAAGCAAAGAAATAAAGGGTAAGATTACTTTCAGAGCTGGCTAAAGTATGCTTGGACAAATGCTTCTCATTAGGAAAGCCTAGTTTATATTGTTATTTCTCTAAGTTTTTTATTTAACTTGAATTTAAAATAATGATTTGGCATTCTTCACTTTCTGAATTTTCTTAACTATACAGGGTTAGGCAAAAGTAGGTTTACAGTTGTGAGTACATAAGTGTTTGTGTATTATTATTTATTAATTATTATATTATTTTTCCATAAAAACTGTAAAGCTACTATGCCCCACCCTGTATAATGAATTTATGAATTTTTAAAGAAACTATTCACAGGATTTATAATTTCTTAAAATTTGGAGAAACAATGACACTACTACCACTAAGTTACATTCATTATGAAACCTATAAAAATTGATCAATGAAGTGTCAGAACAAGAATGTTTCTGCCACCTTAAGTACCAACTAGCTTAAAAATTTTCTTACTAATAATATGTAACACTTAAAACACAGATTTAAACAAAAAAGAAAAGCAAAAAATAAATGAAGACACAAAGGAAGGAAAAAGAGAAAGGGAGGAAAAGGGGAAGAAAGAAAGGAAGGAAGGGAAGGAGGGAGGGAGGGAGGGACAGCTTTAAGAACCAATCTGGTTACTAAATCAAAAGAAGCATCTGAATTCCCTAAATAAGTATGAAATTCGTTATGTTCAGTCATATCTCAAATTATTTTTGAGCAACTACAGTGTATCAGGCACTGCATTAGGACTAGAGGAACAAGTAATAGGAAAGACTGTCTCTGCTCTCTTGAAAATGCCAGTTGATCAGGAAAGGCTTTCAATGAGGAGATTATATAGGACAGTAGTCGGCAAACTCATTAGTCAACGGAGCCAAATAACAACAGTACAATGATTGAAATTTCTTTGGAGAGCCAAATTTTTTAAACTTAAACTTCTTCCAATGCCACTTCTTCAAAATAGACTCCCCCAGGCCATGGTGTTTTGTGGAAGAGCCACACTCAAGGGGCTAAAGAGCCCCATGTGGCTCGCAAGCCGCAGTCTGCCAACCACGGATATAGGGTGTTAAAGAAGTGTGTAGGAAGGAGATTTTTACCAAGTCTAAGGCATAATGGTAAAACCCATTTCTTTTGAGATTCTCTTAATCTTGAGATTCTCTTAATCTTGAGATTCTATTATTATAGAACTAGAGGCCCAGTGCATGAAATTCGTACATGGTGGGGGGGGGGTAGGTACCGAGGGAGGGTGGTGCCCCTCAGCCCAGCCTGCAAAGACGCCAGCATCCTTCACCCCAGCCTCTAGCCAGAAGTTCCTCTCCCCCTTCCACACTGCTTCTGGGGAGATGCTTGTCCTGGGGCCTCCTCAGGGCCCCAGCACAGGACACCCTGTCAGGTACTTGGGGACTTGGGCTTTCAGATCTGGCTTCCCCACCTGGCATGGTTCCCATTTGCTGCCATGGGAGCAGTGCCTCAGGAGTCTCCCCTTTGGAGCATACTACTTGGGAGTTTATGTGTGTGTGTCGGGGGGGGGGGGGGGTGATTTGATGCTTGTAGTTTATGGGAAACCCTCCTGGCCAGCCCCTTTGCCTCTCTCCCCGCCCAAGCGGCTGGGCCCGCTGGCCGGGGGCATGGCGCGGATGCTGTGCTTGGCCGGCCGGGGGCGGGGCGTGGACACTGAACTGAGCTAGCTGGGGGCAGGGCACGGGCGCTGCGCTTGGATGGCCGGGGGCAAGGTGCAGACGCTGAGCTCCAGCCCCTTTGCCTCTCTCCTCCCTCATGCCACGCTCAGCCCTGCCCCTGCTCCTGATTGGCTGGTAGCGTAGCGAAGGTATGGTCAAATTTGCATATTACTATTTTATTATATAGGAGGATAGTCTGCTATAATGTGACATGCATTCCATAAAAATCATCACACATTTTGGAATTGCATAATAAAACTAAGGGACTTATGGGCAAGATGGGGGTTGGGAGCACCACTCAGAAACTTCAACAATGCAAAAGACAGGAAGCTAATAAAAACTGTAGAACATTTTATGTATCTAAATGCCAAAACAAGTATGGTCCCTTACCTTGAAAAAAAGCCTGCATTGAAAAAAAATGTGGAAGTGGGCTTCTGGATTGCAGCTTTATTGTTTTTGTGAAGTGGTAGGAGTGTTACCTGAAATCCTACAAACAGCTATGACACCATAAGTGGATGGTGTGACTCACAACACAGTAGAGAATTGATGTGGCTGATGGTTGGCTGAACTGTATGCCTTTTGAATATTTCCTATGTGGCATAGTTTTACTCTGCACAGTTTTCTGCATTCAATTAGTGTTTCTCAAATGAAGGACACTTAAGCAAACAGAAAATTCATGTAACAAAAATATATGTTCCCTAATATTAATCGCATAGTACAAATCCTCATTTTCAAAACAAGCATAACAGCAGAACTGTTGCATGTAACTAGTAAAAAAATAGGTAAATATCAACAGGAGAACTTGCCATTGGAAAGCACAATAAAAGCAAAGGAGAAATAGCTTTTAACCTTAGTAAATTCGGTTCAAACTTTTTCACTTTTTTCTTTTCTTTATCAGAACAGTAACAACCAAAGAACCAAACTCATGATGAGGGTAGAGAAAACAATCACACACACACACACAAAAAAAAACCCAAAGCAATACCTCTGTTTCCAAATCGTGCCAGGTGGAAGAATTATCTACAGATTAAATTAAAATGCAGAGTTGGCCAGCTCAGTGGTTGAGCATCAACCTATGAACCAGCAGTTCGTGGTTTCGATTCCTGATCACAGCACAAGCCCGGGTTGCAGGCTCTATCCACAGTGTGGGGCATGCAGGAGGCAGCTAATCAATGATTCTCTCTCATTATTGATATTTCTCTCTCTCCTTCATCTCCCTTGCTCTCTGACATCAAATAATTTTTTTCCAATGCAGTTTGCTCTAGAAAACGCTGGAGAGGACCAGATAGTCTACATTTCTAACAAGCTTCTAGGAGGTACTTACACTGCTGATCCATGGACTAAAAAATTGTGAACAGCAAGCTTTAAATCAATTTTTTAAAATCTTTATTGTTTAAAGTATTACATATGTCTCCTTTTTCCCCACTGACCTCTTCTAGCCTCCCTCCTCCCCCGCCTCCACCAGGCCTTCACTACCCTATTGTCTGTGTCCAAGGGTTAGACATACATGCATACAAGGCCTTTGGTTAATCCCTTCCCACCCACCCATCCATCCACTCACCTCAGCCTGAAATTCCCAAGCTTCCCATGAGATTCAGTCAGATTAGATTCACCAAAATAAAAAATTGTATTGGGATTTGAAAACAAAGTGAGACTATTTGCCTGCAATATTCTGTGAGAGTGTATATAACACATAGAGCAGCAATTTTTAACTAGTGTGTGGTAAGAATTTTTAAAACATGCAATATCTGCTATTTAGTCAGGGGCATTGACCTCTTTTCCCTTAGATTGATTGTCAAATTAAAAAATGACCACAGTCAACACAGTAGCCATCAGGTGTGAATGAATAAAATTTATACCTATTTCTTTTGGCAAAAAATATATTTTTGGTGTGCCACAAAATTTTAGTAATTAATTTATGTGCCATGAAGTTAAAAAGGTTGAGAATCACTGATATAGAGATTTAATAGTTCTCATGGTAGTGTGCTGAGAATAAAATATATAACAATCGTAGCCAAATGGCTTCTTCCAGACGGTGAGACTGATGAACATCAGAGCATAGGCAGAGATGGGTGAATGGGTGGGGAAAGATTAACTAAAGAATTTACATGCATAACTAGAGGCCCAATGCATGAAATTCGTGCAAGAGTAGGCCTTCCTTCCCCCAGCTGCAGGCACTGGCTTCCCTCTGGCCCCCGAACCTGGGCTTCCCTCCGTCCACTGGCAGGCATCAGAGACCCAGGCTTCCCTCGCAGCCCAGGCTTTTGTCCAGAAGGTTGTCCAGAGGAAGTCCTGTCTAAACAGCATATTATGCTTTTATTATTATAGATATGCATAACCCGTGAACACAGACAATAGTGTGGTAAAGGCCTGAGGGGGGAAGTTGGGAGGAAGGTGGAGGAGGCAATGGGGGGGGGGGGGGAAAGGGGGACATCTGTAATACTTTCAACAGTAAAGATAAAATTTTTAAAAAAAGATTATCTACAACATATAAATAAAGCCCAATTAAAATTCCTACAATCTCCTATACTTTATAAATTGCAGCATTTTTTAAATCCTCACCAGGAGGTATATTTTTATTGATTTTTAGAGGGAGAGCGAAAGAAACTTCAATGTGTCTTTTTAGATTTATTTAAACTAAGGGACATAATCAGAGATGAAAGGCAAAATTTGAGCATTCTCAATTTACAAATAGTCTGCCACCAGTCCCTATCCTTTTTTTTTTAAATCTCACCCAGGATATGTTTATTGATTTTTAAAGAGATGACAGGATAGAAAAAGAGAGAGAGAGAAAAAAAATATCTATGTGAGAGATAAACATCAATCGGTTGCCTCCTGTATGTACCCCTACGGAGGATTAAATCCGCAACTTTTTGGTGTATGGGAGGATGCTCCAATCAGCTGAGCCACCCAGCAGGGGGGCACCACTTCTTAAGACACAACTTTTCTATACTGAAATTCTGTTCCATGAGTCACATAAGCTCTTTTGAAGCAGAAGACATCATATGCTACAATTAACAGTTCTGGAATTCTGTTACTAGAATGAGAAAATGCATACCTCAGTTCAACTCATGAAAAGCTTTAAAAATAAGATTAATTTCTATAAACCAGAAGAAGACATCTTTCAAAAATACGAAGTCCTTGTTTATTTATACAAAGCTAAGTAATTAATAACAAAACATCCCTTTCCCATCTCCTATCACTGGAGCACATCTGCTTCCTGATAGAACACTTCCTGTAGAAGAAACTACCTCCCGTCTGAGTAATAGAACTCTAAGACACACCTGACACGTACACAACTGTTTCTCCTTTATGAGACAAAGATGTCTAGAAGGGCTAAGTAAAAATTGTTTTTAACAGACGAGTATTGGAATTAATATTTTTTAAAATAAAAGAACATTTTAAAACAAAAACACAGAAGACTCCTAATGACATTAGCCTTTTAAAAAAAATAAAAACTTCTGATTTTCCTCTAACCTCTCTGATCACACTTCTGTCTCCTTTGAGGTTCATTTTTCTCTATCTAGTCTCTAAATGTTGGGAGCTTTTCAAATGAGGTCCTTGGTACCCCTTCTCTATATTCTTACCATGCACATCATTATTCACAGTTACATCAACTTATACCTTCAGTTCATACCTTGCCTCCTTTTAGCAACATACTTCTATATTCAACTTGCCATTATATGACTAACTCAAATTCAAATGCATAAAACCTAACCTATGATCTTTCCATTTGAAATCTTGTCTCACTCCAATGTTCTTTATCCTAGTGGAAGGCCCATTATCGATCCCCGTTTTTTACCATTCAATATCCAATTAATAAGACTTGGTGGATTTCCTCTCCTATTTTTTAATATACTTCTCTCCATTTCCTCTAAATCAACCTACTATCATTTTTCACTTGGATTACAACAGCCTCCTAAATTCATCTACCTACATCTCCTATGAATTTTGCAAACAATTATTCTTACTGAAGTCAGATAATGTTTTCAAAATACAAATTAACTGCATCCTGTTTAAAACTTTGCAATGGCTTCTCGCTACTTTTATGAAAACAACACAAATAAACCAAAATTCCTTAATATATCATAGTTCCTACCTACCCCACCTCTTCAGCCTCCCTCTTAAAGAACTTGAACCCTTTCAGTTACTCATACTAACCACTCTTTCCCACTGCTCCTGTTTACACTGTTCCCTCTGCCTGTCCTAGAAGGATCTTCCACCTTTCATCACTTGCCTACTCATGCTTCAGATTTCATTTCAAGAGCTTCTTCTTGAGAAAGGCCTTTTTGCCCTCCCTAAGTGAAACCTTCTTACTATAGGTCTTCACAGCCCATGCATCTCTATATTAGTTATTGCTGTATTTGGACATTTCCTTGTGAGATTACTAAATCAATGCCACTTTTACCAACATCAAGGAATCTCCATGCCTGTTTTTATTATACTTCAAGGAGTTGTTTTTCCTGAATCAAGGGTATGGATGGAGAAGTGTTATAGTGGGGAGTGGCAGGAGGGGGGTGGAGTTGTGAAATTAGAAGAGGGCAAAAAGAGGAGAAAATATGGCTTTAATTAAAGTTGTTTTGAAGTTTTCCCCCCCAGAAAAGCTAATTTAGTTGAAGCAGAAACTATATTCTGGCTTTTTAGGATTTCTTAAAAATTATTTTTAATGTTAGTATTACCATTTGGAGAAACTCATAAGCATAAAGAAATAACTACAAGCTCTCAATAGGTTTCATATGTTCTTTAATGAGTATATACTTGGAAAATGAATAACACTCTGATAATCTGAAATAAATATGAGCATTATATATCTGATTAAAAACATAGCAGCTTAATCTAAGGTAGGTTTCTCTAAGCCCCCAAACTGGAAAGAAATACAAATATTTGTTTTATAAAGTACCAGCACTACCTGTAAAGCAGTATTGTGTTATTTGAAAACAGACTTGGATTAGCCATAAATATATACTGCAAACTCTAAGACAACCACTTAAAAGTTTTAAAAAAAATTATACTTTATAATTATACTATATTTATTACTAGAGGCACAGTGCACGACATTTGTGCACTGGGTGGGGGACAGAAGGGGAGGTTCCCTTAGCCTGGCCTGCGTCCTTTCGCAGTCCAGGAGCCCTTGGGGGATGTCTGTCTATGGCTTAGGGCCTAAGCCGTCAGTCAGACAACCTTAGCACTGCCACAGAGGTGACCATCAGCCTGTAGCTGAGCAGTGCTCCTTCGGTGGGAGCACACTGACTACCAGGGGGCAGCTCCTGTGGTGAGAGTCTGCTCCGTGGTGATCAGTGCACATAATGCAACCGGTTGTTCCACCGTTTGGTCAATTTGCATATTGCCACTTTCTATTTGTTACCCTGGTTCCTTATTCCTATATTTGTTTTCCACTCCACTTTCACCTTTTGTGATTTTAATACAGTATTTTATATGATTCCATTTTCTTTCCTGTCTTAGCATATATATCAATAGTCACTTTAAATGTCAATGGTCTAAAAATGCCAATTAAAAAAACAGAGAGAGTGTAAGAGAGCATCAAAACATAAGACCCAACCAAATGTTGTCTACAAGACACATGCTTTCCATATAAAGACACAAACAGATTAAAAGTAAAGGGGTGGTATAAAGATGTGACATGCTAATGCATACAACATGCTAATCTAAGAAAGCTTAAGTAGTTGTTTTTTCAGCAGAGCAGAATTAAGAGCAAGGAAATTGTCAGGATAGAAAAGGACATTATATAATGATAAAGGAGTCAATTTCTCAAGAAAATATTAGAATACTTAATGTGTGTGTACCTAACAGCAGAGTATCAAACTACATAAGGTAAAAACTGATAGAAATGCAAGGAGAAAATGATGAATTCACTATTATTGCTAGATATTTCAATACCACTCTCTCAGAAATGGACAGATCCAGGAGACAGAAAATCATAAGGACACAGTTGAACTCATCAACAGTACCAGCCATCAACCAGCTATCATTCACATACATATATAACTTCAACAGCAGCAAAGTACACATTCTTCTCAAATTTGTATGTAACATTCACCAGCATACACCACATTTTAGGCCATAAACAAACCTTAACAAAATTAAAATACTAGAAATCATACAATGTATGCTCTCAAACCCCAATGGAATTAAACTAGAAATCAATAATGGAAATATATCTGAAAAATCCCAAAATGCATGGAGATTAAACAACACAGTTCTAAATAACACAGTAATCAAAAAAGAAATCTCAAAAGAATTTTTTTTAAATGTGAACTAAATAGAATTAAAAGAAAATCTTTGGGATACAACCAAAGAAGTGCTCAGAGGAACACTAAGTGCATATATTATTTAAAAAAGAAATATCTACCCCGGGCTGGTTTGGCTTAGTGGATAAAGCATCGGCCTGCAGACTGGAGGGTCCCAGGTTCGATCTTGGTCAAGGGCGCATATCTAGGTTGTAAGCACATCCCCAGTGGAGGTTGTGCAGGAGGCAGCTGATCGATGTTTCTAACTCTCTATCCCTCTCCCTTCCTCTCTGTAAAAAATTAATTCCATACACACACACACACACACACTAGGGACCCGGTGCATGAAATTCGTGCACTGCAGGTGGGTGGTCCCTCAACCCAACGTGCCCCCTCTCACATACTGGGAGCCCTCAGGGGATGTCCAACTGATGGCTCACCCCTGGCGAGGCTTTAGGCCTCAGGCATCCAGCCATTGCCCCTGCTCAGCTCAGCCCTGGCTGCCTGTGACCACCCGGCCCCGGGGGCTGGGCACTCACCGCCACTTCCCCTCACAGTGCCCAGGAGCCAGGCACTCCCTGCCACCACCGCCACCACCACTGCTGCCGCTGCTTCCCCACACAACACCAAGGGGCTGGGTGCTCACCGCCACCACAGTTTCATCTCCACCCCCGGGGCCCAGAGCTTGTGCCACTTGGCCCTCCACGCCCCCGCTCCTGATTGGCTAGTAGCATAGCCAATCAGGAGCGAAGGTACGGTCAAATATGCATGTTTCTCTTTTATTATATAGGATATACTAGAGGCTCGGTGCACGAAATTCGTGCACAGGGACGGGGGATGTCCCTTAGCCTAGCCTGCACCCTCTCCAATCTGGGACCCCTCAAGGGATGTCCGACTGCCCGTCTAGGCCCAACAGGATCAGGCCTAAATTAGCAATCGGACATCCTTCTTACAATCCAGGACTGCTGGCTTCAAACTGCTCACCTGCCTGCCTCCCTGATTGCCCCTAAAGGCTTCTGCCTGCCAGCCTGATCACTCGCTAACCACTACCCTGCCAGCCTAATTGATGTCTAACTGCTCCCCTGCCAGCCTATTTGCCCCCAACTTCCCTCCTCTGCTGGCCTGGTCACCCCTAACTGCCATCCCCTGCAGGCTTGATCACCCCCAACTGCCCTCCATTGCAGGCCTGGTCCCTCCCAAACACCCTCCCCTGCTGGTCTGATCGCCCACAACTGCCCTCCCTTGCAGGGCCTGGAACCTCCCAACGGCCCTCCCCTGCTGGCCATCTCGGGGGGGGCCATCTTGTGTCCACATGGGGGCAGGATCTTTGATCACATGGGGGCAGCCCTCTTGTGTGTTGGAGTGATGGTCAATCTGTGTATTACTTTTTTATTAGATAAAATAGAGGCCTGGTGCATGGGTGGGGGCCAGCTGGTTTGCCCTGAAGAGTGTCCCAGATCAGAGTGAGGGTTCCCTTGGGGTGAGGGGCAGCCTGGACGAGGGGCTTGTGGAGGTTTGCAGGTTGGCCATGCCCCCCAGTGACCAAGTGGAGGCCCTAGTATCTCGGATTAATCTATGTCTACAATTGAAACTATGTAGCCTGGAGCAGAGCCAAGCCTTCTGCTCGCTCCGGGGCCGCAGCCCTTTCTGTTTGAAACTTTGTAGCCTAGAGTGGAGGCCTAGGCCGGCAACGGCAGACTGAAAGCTTGTCTTCCTCTGTTGCCAGGGAAACCCAAGCCTCTGTTCTCTCCAGCTCAGTGGCTGCCACCATTTCTGTATCTTTTATAATTGAAACTTTGTAACATTGATTGGAGGCCTATGGAGGCAGAAAGCTCGGCTTAAGCCTTCCTCCTGCTCTCAGTGGCGGCAGCCATCTTGGTTGGGGTTTATTTGCATAATTTGCTCCTGATTTGCTGTGGGCGTGGCTGTGGGTGTGGCTTGTGGGTGTGGCGAAGGTACGGTCAAATTTGCATATTACTCTTTTATGAGATAGGATATATATACAGACAACACACACAAACACACATATATGTATATATATAAAGAAATATCTAAAATTAACAATCTAAGTTTCCACCTAGAATAACAAAAAAAAGAAATTAAATCCAAAGTGATTATGTGTAAATATAATTCTTTATTGGAACAATGAGACTCAAATACTTCAAAATTATGATATTTAAATTATGACGAGTAAGTTAGACATACTACACAGTCAGCATGACTCAAGGAAAATGATAAAAATAAGGCAGATGAGGTAAGAAAGTCTACCTCTCAAAGAGGTCTAAGTTCCAGAAAGAAAAGGTAACCTTGAAAAAGGCCAATCCTAGCACTACTGTTCTGGCAAGAATTAGAAAACCTTCTGAAGTGTTTGATCTTTGGAAATATAGGCTTGTCAAATTATCCCTATTTATGGGCTGAAATCCTTAAATCTCAAAGCACAATACATGTAGTATTGACATGAAACAACTAAAAGTAAAGGATTTCCCTTATATTTTTGCATTTGTGTTTGCAAGTACAGTCACATCATTAGACAAATAAGGAATCTGTGATGATTGCCAGTAAATTCTCAGTAAATTCTATTGAGTGATAGTCTGGGAAATGGAAAGAAACCCAAACTTCTCTTCATCAGATTCTTCTTTATTCTCAGAGAATCAGCCACCTTCTGGGACAAGAACAAAAGAACTGATATTCTGGATCAAAACAATAAAAATTCCATTAAAAACTGAGGTGCCTGGGCTAGATGTTAACTTCCCAATTCTGATCTCATTCACTCAGAAAGTTCTTACAAGGAAAATCACATACATTTCATAAAAGTCCCGCCAATATTTGATACCCTACATTACATTATTCTTCAAGCTTCTCTTTTACACATTATTTTGCATTATTATTATAATGCTCCTGAGAATTACACTCTAAAATTTACCACATTTTTTTAAATATATATTTTATTGATTTTTTACAGAGAGGAAGGGAAAGGGATAGAAAGTCAGAAACATCGATGAGAGAGAAACGTCGATCAGCTGCCTCTTGCACACCCTCCACTGAGGATGTGCCCACAGCCAAGGTACATGCCCTTGACCGGAATCGAACCTGCGACCTTTCAGTCCGCAGGCCGACGCTCTGTCCACTGAGCCAAACCGGTTCGGCAACCACATCACTCTTAAGTTCACAAATGGTAGCAACGTTCTAAGATTGTCAATATGGATATCAACATAATTCCTACATTCAAGTACTAAATCTAAATTTAATAAGTTTCTAAACCTAAAATTATAGTGTCAACATTTTTTTTCTGTCATCTAAAAACCTTTTCCACTTTTTTATTCTTTTTTGTGTGGCATGTTTCATACTTAAAAAAAAAACAAAAAAAAAAACCTTCAAACTATCTCTCAAACTATACCTGAGTGCAATGGGCCATCTCCTGCTAATTACAGCCATATGATCACTGGTAAACCTCAAGCATGTGAGTAGTAACCTTAAAATTCTTCATTTCTCTTTGTCATCCTTTCCCTCAGACTATTAGCATTCATCACTAATATGCAGTTCTTCATCTCCCCTGCTTGGGTTTACTTATTATCTATGCTCCTAGTTCCTAGATGCACTAGTTGGCATGAGCAATTTAGTAGATTACAGAATCACATAAGAAAACCATATAGACAGCAATTTGAAAATGCTATTTTTATATTTGTTCAGTTAGTTATGTTTGTTACAGTTCACTGTATTTCTTGGGTGAGTGTTTTTATCATTCATTCAACAAATATTTATTGAATACCTACTACCTTTTGATGACCGAACTAGTTAAATATATTACTGTCAGTTTTTAGTGACTTCTACAATTTTACAGGGTCACTTTCAGTTGAGACATCCTTTTCCAAAGTATAGATCATTCCAACATGTACTAGAATCCTAGAAATCTAGAAGAACTTCAGAAACTTCATAGTATTCTTCTACATTTTATAGTTAACTAGAGGCCCTTAGCCCAGGGGGATATCCCTTAGTCCAGCCTGCACCCTCTCCAATCTGGGACCCCTCGAGGGATGTCCAATTGCCCATTTAGGCCCGGTCCCAGTAGGCTCCAAACTGCTCACCTGCCTGCCTCCCTGACTGCCCCTAAAGGCTTCTGCCTGCCAGCCTGATCACCCCCTAACCACTACCCTGCCAGCCTACTCACATGCTTGATGTCTAATTGCTCCCCTGCCAGCCTGTTTGCCCTCAAATTCCTGCCTCTGCTGGCCTGGTCTCCCCTAACTGCCCTCCCCTGCAGGCTTGATCGCCCCCAACTGCCCTCCCTTGCAGGCCTGGTCTCTCCCAACTGTCCTCCCCTGCTGGCCTGAGAAGGCTTCTTCCAACAAGACAATGTGCCGTGCCGCGGTGCTCATATTGTGCAGAGTGGTTTCGAGAACAAGAGGGAGACTTTACCTTGCTTATGTGGCCCCCACAATCACCAGATCTCAATCCAATTGAGTATTTGTGGGACAAAGTTAAGAGAGCCATCAGGCAGCTGGTTCCACAACCACCAAATCTCACAGAACTAAACAGTGCTATTCATCAGGTATGGTGTCAAGATTCCTTGCATCACCTTTCAACATCTCATGGAATCAATGCCAAGAAGAATCGCCCCAGTATTGAACGCAAAAGGTGGCCCAACAAAGTACTGATGGGGTGGTCATAATAATCTGGCCTCTCTCTCTCTCTCTCTCTCTGATGGGGTGGTCATAATAATCTGGCCCCTATCTATCTACCTATCTATCTATCTATCTATCTATCTATCTATCTATCTATAGACTAAAGGCCCAGTGCATGAAATTCATGCATGAGGGGCAGGTCCCCTCAGCCAACCTGTACCCTCTCCAATCTGGGATCCCTCTCACAATCCAGGACTGCTGGCTCCTAACTGCTCACCTACCTGCCTGCCTGGTGACCCCTAACTGCCCCCCTGCTAGCCTGATCATCCTTAACCGCCTCTGCCTACCAGCCTGGTTGCTCCTAACTGCCCCCCCCCCCCCGCCAGCCTGGTCACTCCTAACTGCCCCCCCCGCCAGCCTGATTGCCCCCAACTGCCCATCCCCCTGCCGGCCTGATTGCCCCCAACTGTCTCCCCTGCTAGCCTGGTTGCACCACGCAGCCTGCTGTTCAGTCGTTTGGTCATCCCTCACAAACCCCCTTGCCAACCTGGTCACCCCAAGCAGCTGCTGTTCAGTCATTTGGCCATCCCTCACTAACCCCCCTGCTAGCCTTGTCACCCCACACAGCCAGTGTTCAGTCGTCTCTCTGTTTGTTTTAGCCATGACACCCACTGGCTTTTTATATATTAGGATTGGTGCCAGTGAGTTTGACTGCATATTAAGAGCATTTAGTGGCCCTATTGATGAATCACTAATCAAGAAAGGAAGGAAGGAAGGAAGGGAGGAAGGGAGGAAGGGGGAAAAGAGGAAATAGTTGAGGAACAGCACTCAATAACTTTGGGAGGGAGTGTAAAATTGAGAAATTAGGTACTTTTATTGAGTCCTGTAGTTCTTCACCCTAGAACAATGCTATTTAGTTCACACCTAGGCTAATGAACAAATATTTCTAAATACGGAATGTAATTAACCTTCTAAATTATAATACTCCATAAATGTTTACTGAATTAAATGTATAATCAGAATGTAAGCTTAAGAATTTTACATTTTTAACCCTGGCTAGATGGCTCAGTTGGTTAGTGCATCATCCTGTATATCAAGAAGGTTGTGGGTTCTATTCCAGGTCAGGACACATACCTAGGTTAAGGGTTCAATCCCTGGTTGGAACTAGTATGGGAAAGTAATCAATCAATGGTTTTCTCTCACATCGATGTTCGTTTCTCCCTTCTTCCCTCCCTAAAGTCAACAAACATATTCTCAGATAAAAATGTTAAAAAAAAGAATTTTACTCTATTTAGGTTTTATTTAAACATGCTTTTTTAATAGGAAATATTTTAAATAATCTGTGAAGTAAAATTTCTTCAGTGGTAGACTTTGGGGTAATGTAATTAATATTGTGCTAAAAATGAAACTATGACCATCCATTTTGTGCTATGACTATAAACTGATACTGAACTTGTCCTCCTGCTATAATCAACTAGAAAACCAGACAAGACATATTAAAGTTTTTTTCCGATATTAGGAAACAGGAAGCACAGGGCTGTGACCCCTAAGAGAAGAAAAACATATCAGATAAACCTTATGATAATTCTGGATTTTAAGCTGAAGCCATTTCTGAATTTAGGCACAGGGAGAGGGAACACAGGCAGAACACAATGGTCTCCTGAACTTCAGGAGGCAGAAATGGAAGTTACGGGAGACTGAGGCTGAAGGAATTTGCAGGGTAAAATACCAGAGAAAAGGAAATTACATAATGAAATCCAGAAATCTGCATGGGGATTCCTTTGAGTTACTGGTTGCATAACTAAGCTACATGTATGTAGAATTAAAGTGCATTACTACTGTCAAAAAAATACAACAAATAAACAATAAAAATGCTTGGATAAATCCTCACAACTCACTCAGTTCTGGAAGACATTTGAAACTGCACCCCCCCTACCTAATCTAAGAAGAAACCTTGTTTAATACCCAAAGTATGTGTAGTTATTCCCAAAGGATTACACATTGGGAGTAAGACAAAATTAGCCCAAGACAAAAAGCAACTTTATTTTATTTTAACTTTTAATGTGTATTTATTTCAGAGAGAGGAAGGAAAAGGGAAAGAGACAGAAATATCAGTGATGACAGAGTATCATTGATCAGCTACCTCCTCCACGCCCCCTACTGGGGATGGAGCTCACAATCTGAGCATGTGCCCTGACCAGCAATCAAACCATGATGTCCTGGTTCAGGGTAAATACTCAACCACTGAGCCACACTGGGTCTAAAAAAGCCTCTTTAGACCCATCCTAACACAGTGTTACATCAAGCTTCAAAACGAAAGGACTGATTTTTAAGAAATGCAAAATCATGCATAATTAAAGACAACAAAAAGCAAAAAATCAACAAGGTAAAATTCTGGATGTCCAAAATCCAATAAAAAATCACTGTCTATGTTAAGAAGTTTTGTGAAACATAACCAGTAGAAAAATTAGTCAACAGATACAATACCAAAAATAACAGAGATAATGAAATGAACAAAAACTATAAAAAGGATATTGTAAATATGTTTAAGAATGTAAACAAATACATGATAATAAAGAAGAGAAGTGAAAGTTACTTTTTAAAGAACCAAATGAAATTTATGGAACTGAAAAATACAAATATCTGAAATGAACCACTTGTGCTTTGTAAAAAATACTGCTAGAAAAAGCAAGCCATAAATTGGGAAAATGTATTTGTAAAACACATATCTGCTAAAGGACTTGTACTCAGTATATACAAAGAACCCTCAAACCCAACATTAAGAAAATAAACAATCCAATTAAAATATAGGCAAAAGATGCTAGCAGTCAGCCGATGTGCATCACTGCAAGTTACCCAGGACCAAACCAGAGAAGGTGGGACCTCCATTGCCACCATTTGTCCACCATCCAGGTATCATTGCTGACATGTACACATAAGGAATTATTTGACATTGAAACTGGGATTCAGAACTGTTGGACATTGAAATTGAGACTCAAAGATTTTTTGTTCTTATATGTTTATTTCTAGTATGCAGACACAAGATTTTTTAAAGAAAAGAAACGGGGGGGGGGGGAATAGACACAGAGGCAAAGAAGCATTGAAGACTGTCGGGCTACAGCGGGAAAGCAGGGGAGATTGGGGGGCGGGGACTGTAAGAGATCAACCGAAGGACTTGTATGCATGCATATAAGCACAACCAATGGATAAAGACACTGGGGGATGGGGCAGCTGAGGGCATGTGCTGGGGGGTAGGAGAGGCTGGGGGGAGATCAATTGGGGGGGAAAAAAGGAAACATATGTACTACTATTTGTAATACTTTAAACAATAAAAAATATATATAGGCAAAAGATCTGAATAAAAGAAAAATATATAACAAATATGCACATGAAAAGATTATCAATATCATCTGTCACTGGGAAAATTTAAATTAAAACAAAAAGATACCACTATACCCCTAGTTAGGCTGCAGAATTCCCATTTATTGCCAGTAAAAATGAAAATTGGTACAAACGCTATGAAATACACTTTGGCAATTTTTTACAAATCTAAACAGTCTTTATATAGTCATGCTCCTAGGAATTTATACAACTATTTGAAAACTTATGTCCACACAAAAAGCTATACTTGGGTGTTTGTAGCAGCTTTATTTATAACTAGAGGCCTGGTGCACAAAATTTGTGCACTGGGTTGGGGAGAGGATCCCTCAGCCCTCTCTGCACCCTCTTGCACCCCGAGAGCCCTCGGGGGATGTCTGACTAATGGCTTAGGCCATTAGTCGGACAGCCACCACTACTGAGCTTGCCAGCTGTGAGCCCGGCTTCTGGCTGAGTGACACTCCTCCTATGGGAGGGCACTGACCACCAGGGGGCAGCTCCTACATTGAGTGTCTGCCCCATGGTGGTCAGGGTATGTCACAGTGACCAGTCGTTCTGTCATTTGGTCAGTTTGCATATTAGCCTTTTATTATATAGGATTACCAGAAAACTAGAAACAACCAACATGTCCTTCAATAGATAGTACCTAGTCAATAGACTATTCAACAAAAGGAATGAGCTATCTAACTTCACAAAAACATGGATGACTCTTAAATGCATATTATTAAGTGAATGAAACCAGTTTGAGAATCCTATATCTATTATTACAATTGTGCGACATTCTGGAAAAGGCAAAACTACAGAAACAGGAAACAGATCAGTAGGTGCTACAGGACTGAGGGGGCAGCAATGTTGAAGAGGTGAAATATACAATTTTTTTTAGCAGAACTATTCTGTATGATACTGTAATGGTGAACCCATGATGCTAAACATTTGTCAAAATCCATAGAACTTTACAGCACAAAAGAGAGCATGTAAAATATACATATTAAAAATAAATTTAGGAAGTCAGGAGATTCCAGTATTAAAGCAGAATGTGATGAAAAATAATCTACCTGTAATATGAATGTGTGACACAATCTCACTTGAAGGGGAAGACATTGGGGGTGGGGGGAGGTGCTATCCTAACTCACTTTGGATATTAATGGAGTCTGTAAGACTAAAAGCAAAAGAAATTATATATAAGCACTATACTTTAGTTGATGAAACTGTTGCCCACAGGGGATATGGAGTAACAATTCTGAAACCCCTATACATGCATATTGGAATTGAACAATTAAGGAAATGGGTGACAGATTGCGGGAGCCAGGTTTTTCATTGTTAGAGTGGGAGTTTATCAATAAGCCATGGAAGGAAGGTAGAATAAGAGTTGGAGATACCAGTATAAAGTTATGTTTCAGCTTATACAGACGCAGATGGTTACACTTAGAAATATTCAGTGATATGTGCAGATACACAGGTCAATATGCACACAACCTAAAGATTTCTCTATCAAGATCTATCAACACTATCAAAAACAAGGAAAGTCTGAGAAGCTGTCATAGCAAAGAAGCACTTAAGGAGATATGACAACTAAATGTAATGGAGTATTCTGGATGGGATCCTGGAACAGAGAAACTATATTAAGTAGAAACTAAGAAAATCTGAATAAAGTATGATTTTAGTAAACAATAATGTATCAATGTAAGATATTAATAGAAACTAGTTATGAGGAATATAGGAACTCTGTAGTATCTTTGTAATTATTTTATAAATCAAAATTTTATCACTAAAATTTAAAGAAATTATAAATACATCAGTAACAAAAGCTAGTTTTTGAGACAATTAAAATTAAAAACCTCTAATCAGAATAATTAAGAAAAAAGACACAGTATCACAAATGAAATGGGAACATTGCTATAGAGTCTAAAGACACTAAAAGGGTAAGAAAATATCATGAATAATACTAAGTCATATATTAAATCCAACAACTTAGAAGAAAATGTGTATCTATTTCTTATCTGATATGGAAACTGTCCAGCAAACTTAAATTCCAGTGTTCTTCTCTCCAGCTTCAATTGGCATGTTTACAGTTGTTTATATACAGAGTAACAATGTTTTTTAATCAAGTTCCTACTTTTATTATTTTAATATTCTCCTGCATTTAATATTTTCCTGCACTATATACACATCTATCTATAGTTATAAAACTAAGTAAACGTTATGGTTAGGATAGCAACGGTGCCTTGCTTTTCCTCTTCTTACAATATCATGGTTTTGGTATCATATAATTTTGCAAGAATGGGAAAGAAAAAGATTTATAAAGTTAATAATGTATTCTCTTATGTGTTATTGCTATTCAGCTAAACCATATATGCTTTATGAAAGAAGTTAAACGTCATTAAGATAACTTGAAACATTTCAGTAAAATACATGGCTTTTATATGATTGGTTATAAACATATAGAAAAACTTTTTAATCTGCCACCTTGAGCATTTCAAAATCACATATAAAAAGACTTTACTGTAGTGTATCCAGATTAATAAATATTTCATAACTAGCCTCTGAAAAATTCAAGTAGATGAACACTCCTAGATGTGCTCTGAAACTCGATCTCACCTCCCACTTGGTATTTTGCAAATGCTGAATGTACAACAGCATATTTGGCTTTTTTAACCCCCCCCCCAAAAAAATTGTGGGTATTTTCTGTATCAAATGAATAAGAGACTGAGATTTATTGTCTACATTAGCTACTTTGTTGGATTGTTTTTATGTACAATGATGTGGTCATTGGTTAAAGTCGGTGTGAATAAAAGTGGTAAGAATAGATCAGTTGCAGGAAGGGTGTTGTCTGAACACAATCCCACTTAAGATGTGGTAGCCATTTTTATCATTTCTGTATGCTGTGTGTCCTCTTGAGAGTGATAAGATTACTGCCTATTTTGTTAGAACTTGAGTTATCACTTTAGCAAGACTTGCTTTTCTTTTCCCACCTTCAAAATAGTCTCAATCAGTTGTTCTCGATTTTTGGTCTTAAAACTCCTTTTCTCCCCCTCCCTCATTCCCCCTTCTCTTTATCTTCTCTTCCCCTCTGTCTCTTCCAACTCTGTCTTCCTCAACTTGAAGGGGGAGTACCTATTTTTTTTATCCAGAAAAGGAATACTGTAGAAGAGTACAGTGTTTAGAATCAGACTGATGTGTGAGCTTTGATTTAACAAAGAAAGATTACTGTGTTTTTATTTTTTTAATGTTTTTAGTGATTTTTAGAGAAAATGGAGAGAGAGAGAGAGAGAGAGAGAGAGAGAGAGAGAGAGAGAGAGAGAGAGAGAGAGATCTGCTGCCTCCTACACTTTTGGGATCTAGCCAGCAATTGAGGCAAGTGCTCTGACTAGGAATCGAACAGGTGACCTCTGCGTGCATGGGACAAAGCTCAACCAACTGAGCCATCCTGGCCAGGGCAGTTACTGTGTTTTTAAAAGCCTCAGTCACTGGTGTGCTAGAGCTGGCTCATATTGCTGGAGAGCCAACTATGCCCATCTACCTCTTCCCAAGTCCCCCTTCACTAACTTCATTTGAAGTCAGTTGGTACCCTGAAATCAGCCATAATGGGAGCATTTATACCACAAAAATCAGCAAATGTTATAAATCAGGATTTTTTTTTTCAAATCAAGGAACCATTAAAACAGTCACCAACCCATCATCAGGCTCAGTTCAGTTTCCATGTTACTCAAATAGAATAATGTCAACCCTGGAAATTTATTGTAAGGATTTCAAATAATGCAAGTAAAACACTGAGCAAAATTCGAGACAAGACATTTTAAAACATTTGAATCAAATGGGAAAAATTATTAAATATAAAGTACTCTCACTATTATTACTACTGTTTAAAAAATTGGAAGTTCAGAAATATCACATACCTTTCCATCTTTAAAATGGAAGTACTAACTGACCATAAATTATATTAAAGATCAAAGAGAAAAAATGGTCTAGCCAACTAATTAATTCAGTTACCATTCATTAAATAATTTAGTTATCATTAAATAATTATAGCTATTATTAATGTATAATTCATTTCAAAGGAATGGCAATATTTAAAATAGATATAAAATGTGATTTGAAAGTAATTAAATAAATATGTTTAACTGGTAGAAAGAGGGATATGCATAAATACATTTGTGCTTATATGCACTGAATATTACTGAATGATACAATAGTGATTAGCTCTGGAAGAAAGGCCTAAGAAACTGGGGTGGAGGAGAAACCAGGGTAAGAGGTGGACTTCACTTTCATCATATACTCTTGGAGTTATTATGTTTTCCATACTCATATATAACTTTTCCTTTGAAAAAAGAATTAAAAATTTCAAAGTTAAATGAGATTAATGAGAATAATTAACTAAACTAAAAAGAAAAAATGCATGTTAAAATCAAGGAAATTAAGATCACTTTCTCTCATTTTATTAATGATAAAAATGAAACAAGAAAATATTGTTCTCCCAAAGTTAGCAGTCAAGTCAATGACATTATCTCTAAAATGTAGAACCTCCTTACTGTCAAATGTGACATGTGGCTGCGCTGGTGTGGCTCAGTGGTTGACCATCGACCCACGAACCAGGAGATCACCGGTTCAATTCCCAGCCAGGGTTTCGGGCTGAATTCCCAGTAGGGGGCGTGCAGGAGGTAGCCAATTTCTCTGCCATTAATGTTTCTATTTCTCTCTCCCTTCCTCGCTCTCTAAAATAAATAAAAATATATTTTAAAATGTGCCATGCACTATATGACTCTCACTATCTCACCTTAGCTACAGAAGTGACAACAGCTCCACAGAACAGTAAAACGTTCCTAACAGTAAAAGTTTTTTGTGACTCTAGGTAAGCAATATACAGCAATCAGGATTTGATAATAATTTTTACTGATTTGAAAACAGGCAATTCAGAAGTTGAAATCTGGCAAGGATGATTATTTTTTAAAGCAAGTTCAGGAAGGAACTGAAGTTAGCTCATGAAGGAACTAGCGGCTGCCTGTTATTGTCCTTGGAAAGTAAATGCCAAAGTCAAAAGGTTCCTGCATGAATCCTTTGCACTGCTTAAATCTGGAGGCAGAGCAGGAAACTAATTATCCTCTCATTTATTATCTGTTTAGGTCTTCTTGACTAACCTAATTAGAACCCATCTCCAACACAACCTAGTCACTTAGGGAATTTGGTCTAGGAAGTTTAATTTCATCTAACCTATAGAATTCAAAACCTTGGTGCTACCCTTATAAGAAATCCCCATTAACTTCTTTCCCCATGATATTCTTACTTAAAAGCATATGTTAGGGCATCATTCAGAATGTGTGTGTTAGAAAAATATATACACCTTTTGTCTCAACAAAAGTTGAAAAAAAGCTTTTAGGATTTCCCAACTCATTATAGTGGAAACTATATTATCAGGAAAATATTAATTTTAGATGGCAAATAAAAAGGAAATATGAAGAATATTAGAAGAATCCTGAAGCCAGCTCCCAAAACATATAGACAGAAAAGGGATTCTGTACTTTAAAAAGACAACTAGGAGGAGATACCATGTGACCTAGATCAAGCATTTAAAGAGAAGGTCAAGAATATTATCGGCATTTTCCAAGAAGAGAAAAAGAGTATATTCTAACATTTTTCTCATATCATACTCATTTATTAGGGGACAAAGATTTTTCTTGAAACTTCTTGGAATAATAAGCAAATGGAAGGGGCTGTATCAACTAAGTAAAATTTTTCCTAATGTTACTGCCTCAAAAGTAATTTCCATTGGGCATGAACTTTGGAAACATAAATGGGAGTAAATGGAAGGGAAAGAAAAGAGAAAAGCCTTTCTTTTTCTTCTTTTAAATGTGATACTTGATTACAATATGAAACACTTCTTTTTTTAAAGCTTGTTTATCATAACTGATATCCTAGAAAGCTTGACTCAATTAAAATTCTCCTGAAATGTGGCAGGATAAAGATTTTGTGACATGTTAACTTTTCTTCTGAGTTTCAATGCCATGGTTTCGAGAGACTTAAATTACAAAAATTGGATTTCCTCAATTATAGGATTTTAATCCCTCTTTCTTCTAGTCAAAAAGAAAAGGTAAGGCTAATCCCAGTCAACCTCAGGGTGTGCCCTATGCTCCAAAGTTCATAGGAAGAAAACTGACTCCTTCCATACTTGTTAGACTTTATCATTACCTCAGGGACTCCTTTAAGGATTTACTCAAAACTATGGACCATCTGACCAGAAAGAAGGTACACACAAACTGTGTAATATCAAGGAGTACCCAGATCCAAGATTAGGACCTTATGCCTTAAAAAAGAATGACAGGTTTATACACTTTAAGCCAAGGCAAATGCTATGTTCAGATATCCTATATAATAAAAGAGAAATATGCAAATTTGACCGTACCTTCACTCCTGATTGGCTATGCTACCAGCCAATCGGGGGCAGGGCCAACTGGCGAGAGCACCAGGCCCTGTGGATAGAGATAAAACAGTGGTGGCGATGAGCGCCCAGCCCCCGGGGCCAGGTGGTCGCAGGCAGCCAGTGCTGGGCTGAGCTGAGCAGGGAGATGGCTGGGTGCCCAAGGCTTAAAGCCTCGCCAAAGGCAGGCTGGGGGTGAGCCATCAGTTGGACATCTCCTGAGGGCTCCCAGTATGTGAGAGGGGGGCAAGTTGGGTTGAGGGATCACCCACCCCCAGTGCACGAATTTTGTGCACCGGGCCCCTAGTATAGCATAATGTGATGATGACCTTTTATATTTCATTTATTATATGCATCCTACCATAACACTCATTACCTGGATGGGCCACAATGCCTTACTAGAGACACACTTAACTGTTAGGACTATTTCCCCCTTGACCTTTCCTCCAGGAGAGTGGTTCAAAATAGGGCTAGCTATGCACCCCTAAGAGTTTTAGAGTTCTAGAACTCTGAGTTTTAGAGTTCTCTCCTTCTCCAACCCTGAGTATGGAAGAGGGACAAAGGAACACATATGTTAAACCTTTCAGAATGAAAGAATGTACTACCATACATTTGTGTGAGTAAAATAATTATCTAAGCCTAGCACTTAAATTGTTATACACAAAAACATAAGGCATTTTTGCACTACTTTTAGCATATACTGAATTTCTAAGAATGAAATTAACAAATAAATAAAGACTGGTTTTTTTTTTGTTTTTTTTTTGGTAATTTTACCAAGGTTGTTTACTTTTTGGGAAAATGTCACCACCAATTCTAAGTTACTTTCCTTAAAATGTCTCATTAATATTATGTAAGGTATTATAGTTACTTTTGACTTATGTGAAGTTAATGTATAAATGTATATAACGAAAATATAGATACAGATATACATACATCCATACATGAATTTTGTCTCAAGATAGAATACAGATAACATCGCAAAATGTTTGCTATAACAAGTGAACAGTGAGTCTGATAGCATTGAGAATCACTGATCTAGGGATAACAATATTAAATTTAAATAGAAAACCTGTCAGACTTCTTCATAAGCAGAATTTAATATTATTAAACAATAGTTTACAGGGTTAATTTGTATATTAAAGGTTAGAGTTATAGTCAGCTTCTCTTAGACCATAACCATTTCTAAATGTTATCTAGGCCATAATCAGAAGTGGCTATTCTTCTTACCTTAACCCCTAACACACTATTATCTGGACCAATTTGTAGGTATAACTGATTTTGTGAAATGGGATAGGAAAAACATTAAAAAGGCATAAAGGACTTGCAAATTCAATCATTAGAGACACGTCTCTTTCATCTCCTATCAATTTTTCATTGACAACCTCTCCAAAAAGAAAACAGCTCTTGATAGTTTCTTTTTTGTATTTTTCAATTACAGTTGACATTCAATATTATATTAGTTTCAAGTGTACAGCATAGTGATTAGACATTTACATAACTTACAAAGTGATTCCCCCACACACACTGTCTAGTACCCACCTAGCACCATACATAGTTATGACAATACTAGAGGCCCCGTGCATAAATTCGTGCATGGGTGGGGTCCCTCTGGGTGGCGTGCAGGGATTGGGACAAAATCCACAGTCCAACACCATCTGCAGCTCCTACCTGCCATTCCCACTCATCCTGGCCCCATTGTGCCTGCCACAGGCTCACACCCAATTAGTCCCGACAGGGAAGACTCATGCTGCTGCAGCAGCACTCACCAGCCATAAGCCCTACATCTGGTGCCCTCCCAAGAGGAATGGCCTGAGGGATTGGGCTGAAACTGGCTCTCTGAAATCCCCCGAGGGGTCCAGGATTGTGAGAGGGCTCAGGCCAGGCTGAGGGACCCCACTGGTGCATGACTGAGTCGGGAAGGGACCGTGCGAGGGCTCCAGGGCATGTCTGGCCCATCTCACTCAGTCCCAATCAGCCGGACCCCACAGCAAGCTAACCTACTATTGGTAGGAACATCTACCCCATGGTAGTCAGTGCACATCATAGCAACTGCTAGACTAGTTGACTGTAGCGAGCAGTTGAGCAGGTTTAGCATATCATTAGCATATTATGCTTTAATTGGTTGGTAGTTCTGCCATTTGGTCTACTTGCATATTACCCTTTTATTATATAGGATTATTATATAGGATTAGCCAGTAACAGTTTCAAAGTTAGGCCTTGCCCAGGTTCAAGGCTTGAAAAGGACTTTAATGAAGGAATGTGAAGAAGAGAATGAACTCAGATCAACAAAACTAAAGAAAGAAAATATGAAATGCACATGCGTGCACACACACACAGTGTGCACATATGTGTACCTAAATGTGTGTTTAATTGTAAACAAACACTAATACATGAATGATTAACATTTGAAACCTGAAGACTTGAGAAAGGGATAAAGGTAGTTCAAAATTCCTGAATAAAAAAGATATTTGAAATGAGAATAAAATATGAATGAACATTTCCTTCACAGAAAAAAAAGCAAACAAAATCAACTTTAAAAGTGAACACAGAAGGATCAACTCTAAGAAAAAACACTACCAAAGAACTCCCCTTGGAAAGTTTATTGTAAAACAGAAGAAAATATTTAAATAGCTATGCATGTGATTAAATAATAAAAACACGGTAAGCCCCTAAGAAGTGTGCTTCTAATTAGATATTACCTTTTCTGATTATATATTTTATTGCAATGGAGGATTTAACTATGATTTAGCTCTTTCCACAAATAGCAATTGTTAGATTTAACTTAGCAGTTACCTGTTCTTTGCTACTACCAAAACATGTGTAAACTATATCTTCACACACTGCCAGGGAAAGACCACAGAATTTCTATATCTCAAGATATCTAGTTCCTATGGGAATTTACAGTATATTTTTCTATGTTAAAATAAAGAGAGGAAATCCTTTGATCTACTTCATAAATATGTCATTCTCTGGTCAACATTTTATTCCCAATAAAATGCAGATCAAGAATCTACTTTCAAATGTCTTAAAATATTTCATAGTCATCAAGTAACAATAGCATAATGCCTATTTTTAATTTATGTATTCAAAAATGAGGAACAGTTTATACTAAACAAGACAAATATGAAGTAAATCAGGTGAGGATGATGGGAAGAAAAAAGACACACAGTAAGGATGTTAAGAGTGGAAATAAATGTATTCATAATTTCCTAGCCAAACTGATCATCTATTTTAAACCTTCCTTTCTTCCATGACATGTACTTCTTTAAAATATACAGTGGGGAGGAGAACCAAGATGGCGGCATAGGTAAACACCTATTGTTCTGTCCCGCACAACGACTTAAAAACTACAACATAACAACAAAACAAACATCACCCAGAATCGCCAGAAAGCTGGCTGAGTGAAAACTCCACAAATAAGAGTAAAGGTGGGACACTGAGACTCAGAGGAGCAGCGGGAGCGCAGCCTTTCAGACGGAAACAGGTTAGGAGCCGTCCTGGTCACGCGCGCCAGGCATGGGGCTGGAGCAGCAACCCCGGCTGGATTTCGCCAACGGGGAG
Source organism: Antrozous pallidus (assembly GCA_027563665.1). Lineage (NCBI taxonomy): Eukaryota > Metazoa > Chordata > Mammalia > Chiroptera > Vespertilionidae > Antrozous > Antrozous pallidus. The sequence goes on along the minus strand of CM050527.1, from coordinate 22,158,372 downwards.
GGCAGAGACGTCCCACTACATGGATTCCCCAGCGCCAGGCGAGGTCCGAGATCCGGGGCACGTGGAGACGTCCCACTGTACAGATTCCCCAGTGCCAAGCGAGGTCCGAGGTCCGGGGGACGCACCCTGGAAGCGGGGCGCGGCAGAGGTCTCCTAGTCTGAGGAGAAACCCGGAAGCTGGGGAAAGAAGTTTGCGCACAAGTGTCGCACAAACCCGCGACTTGCCCCCTGGAAACTTGTCTCCTGGTCCCGGAAACCATCTATTTTACAACCCTGGGCTAGACTTTGGGGGTGTGCAGACTCATTTGGGGAGAGGCAGAGTTGTCTGGCAAGGGGACAAGACTAGCGGCTTTCTCTTGGAGGTGTCTGCAGCCATCTCCATCCAACATAGACCCGCGCGCGAGCGCTGCATAGGACGTAGCTGACACTGAGGCTGCCTGCGCAGCTCAGAGACTCCGCCCATCCAACCTGAACACAGTCTCCCTTCACAGCCAATTGGCCTGGAGGTCAAACCCTCCTAGGGCTAACAACAACAAGCTGGGTTTAAATTCAAAAATACTGTACAACCCATAAAGGATTGCAGTAAGAGTACCCATCTCAAGTAACTGGGGAGGCTGTGCCACTGACACTTTGAGGATATCTACCACATAAAGCAGCCACCATGCAGAGATATGGAAAGAAATCAGGGGTGAAAGAAATGGAGGAGAAAAGACGACAAGACATAGAGTTCAAAACCACAGTTATAAGGCTTTTCAAGAGGCTCCTAGAAAAGGCCGATGAACTTAATGAGAATTACGAGGAAATAAACAAGACCAACCAGGAAATGAATGAGAATTACAAGGACATGAATGAGAACCTCAAGGAAATGAACAAGACCTCTGAGGATATGAACGAGACCCTCACGGATATGAAAAAGGATCAACTAGAAATCAAGCATACACTGACTGAAATAAAAAATAATACACAAAGTCCTAAAAGCAGTCCAGAGGGCCACAAGAACCAAGTCAAAGATTTGAAATACAAAGAAGCAAAATCCACTCGGCTGGAAAAGCAAGAAACAAAAAGAAATCAGATAATTGAAGATAGTGTAAGGAGCCTCTGGGACAACCTCAAGCATACCAACATCCGAATTATTGGGGTGCCAGAAAAAGAGAGAGAGCAAGATAATGAAAACCTTCTTGAAGAAATAGTGACTGAAAACTTCCCCCACCTGTTGAAAGAAACTGACTTAAAAGCCCAAGAAATATACAGAACCCCAAAATATAGGAATCTAAAGAAGACCACACCAAGACATATCATAATTAAAATGCCAAGAGCAAAAGCTAAAGAGAGAATATTAAAAGCAGCAAGAGAAAAACAGTTGGTTACCTACAGGGGAGCACCCATACGATTGTCAGCGGATTTCTCAACAGAAATGATGCAGGCCAGATGGGAGTGGCAAGAAATATTCAAAATAATGAATAGCAAGAATCTACAACCAAGATTACTCTATCCAGCAAAGCTATCATTCAGAATTGAAGGTCAGATAAAGTGCTTTGCAGATAAGAAAAAGCTAGGAGTTCATCACCACCAAACCAATATTATATGAAATGCTGAAAGATATTCTTTAAGTAGAGGAAGAAGAAAAAGGTAAAAATATAAATTATGAACAACAAATACACATCTATCAACAAATGAACATAAAACTCAAGTGAATTGATAGGCTGATGAACAGGATAAACTGGTGAATATAACAGAAACATGGACATAGAGAGGGAATGGACTGACAATTCTTGGGGAGAAAAGGGTTGTGGGAAGTACAGCAAGAGATTGGACAAAAATCTTGCAACAATGGGAGAGGACATTAGGGAGGGGGAGGTGAGGGGGGGTGGGATAGGTTCAGGGTGGAGGGGAAATATAGGGGGATAAAAAAGGGGAAACAATGTAATTAATAAACTGAACAATAAAGATAAAAAAACTACATATATATATAAAGTGGAATGTTAAGAAGGCAGCACTCTGGCAAGCATAAATACTTTAGTAACTTTTACAAGTTGCTTTTTGGAAAGACCCACCCACCTAACTCCATCCCATTTTAAAACTGTCTCATAACTAAATACTATAGGTCTTCATTTTAAAGGTTGAAAATAGAATTATAACTGTTTTTTACATTCAGAACTCAGCATATAGCTACAAACCCTAAAAGGCTAATTTCAATAAGAAAGAGAATGGTTGAGAAAAGGCACAAACATGAGGCACAAAATTGAAGAGGATTCATCAAGTAATAACTGTGACATAAACAGAACCAATAAGACCTCCGCATGTCTCTTGATTTTTCCTCTTTTACAAGTAAAAGATAATCTTTTGGATCTAACTATTCCATTGTTAGCATCCTCATTAAATACACAAAAAGGGAGGCAATCAGTATCAACTGTAATGGTAAAAAAGAACTCCTTTCAAAAAATGAACTCATCCAAGTAAATGAACCTAATGAAAAGTGAAGCAAGCCCTTCTCTAAGAGATATATAAAAATAAATGAACATTCACCAAAATAAAATCTTCTAATAAGAACTGTTACCCAAGATCCCTTGAGGCTTTGTTCAACTGTGAATACAACCTATCAATCATAGATGGGAAAAAAAATAACCATGATAGTTAAGTAAGACTTAGAGATATTCAACTCTAAGAATAGATACTGGTTTTTTTCTTAGTATACATTAGATAAGAAGAAAAAGAAAAGCAGTCAAAAAGATGCTGAAAATTGACAAATGGCACACTGTTAAAGGATAAGTAGACAACTGTACATATATCAATGTTAAAAATTATTTCAGTGTTAATGATTATATCTTCTATTGCTCTGTTACTACCCCAATAAAAGTAAAAAATTAAGTATAATTTCAATGATCTTTCTTCATTGTCTTGGAAATCTTGAATGTTAAATGAAAAATAGTTTTACAGTTAAAAGAATAAATTTATAGAGCTGTCATTATCATACATGTTCAAAAACATATTGAAAGACTTTGGTTTCCACATAGCTGTACAACACTTGACAAACTCAAGAAAAAAAAAGGGCAGTAATGAGAATGACTATAAATGAGGTCATTCTGTATAATCCACTACCCACTTTTCACATGATGGTGACAGACCCAGCCCCATTGACTGAAGTCAAACATAACCTTGTAGGCAAAAATCTCAGGAATACATGGCCCAGCGTGCACTGCAACTAGCCTCTATAGCTAAGTGAAAGATACCAGTAGAGTATAACACAATCCAAAATTTTAAATAAGACATAAAAGTGGGTAGGAAATATCATACTCATAATAGGAGTGACCTCTCCTAGATTACCAGTGAACCTTCTCATTACAAACTAGTCCTTTATAAAGTACTTTAAAAAGATAACCTCTAGAAATTAAGCTGAAGGTGTGAAAAGGGAGGGAGAAGATTTCTGGTAATGATATTTCTGATAAAATTTTGTTCTCATGTATATAGCTATATCTACACATGACAGATATGTAGAATTTTGCCAAAACAGTCTCCTTTCTGGTCTGCCATTTTCATTTTGTCACAGGACCTAAAATCAGACTAAATCTTACCTGTTTGTGTGGTATCTCCAATTTCAACTTTAATAAATGCTTTGTTAAAACTGTAGATAGTATTTAAGTTTAAAAGTGTACAGGATTTTATGAAGACAATAACATATGTAAGTGGGTGCTTAAGGAATTTTCTACCCATTTTGCCAGAAGTAGGATGCCATCTGCGTGTGCTATGAATCAAGCTAGCCCTCAGTCGTTTCTAATGTTGATAGGAAAATCTGTTGTTTGGTTAACATTGAAAACACACTCTAAATCCAAGATGAACTTTTATTTTTAAAAATGCTCTTAGACAATTAAAAACTTGTTTTCTCCTTTAAAACCAGATGTCTATTTTTATATGTGTTCCTCTTATTTTAAAAAGAAAAATTATATTATGCAAACCATGGATTTCAAAACAGTACTCTCAAATAAGGAACAAACTATTATTTTGATTCATTATCTGTAAAATAAGCTCATTTTTTATATTGGAAATTATTTCCATCTTGTATAGTATAGATATCAGCAATTAAGACAAAAGGCACAGAAAATCATTTACATTATTATGTCAACTTGAAAATATAAATCTTCATTTTTCTCATTCTGTTATTGCTTTAGGTATTTCTATAAATTTCAAGTCTTCTGTACAGAGAGGAAGTCCACTGACATTTTGTCAGTGTGTTTCAATAGTTTAAAACAGTAATAACTAGTGGTTTACAAACATTGTAATTTAGTATGCATGTCACTAAAAGCCCAAAGAAAATGCTAAAGATGAAAAATATATTGCCCAATATTGGAGGGGGGGGGGAGTCTCATGCATGTATCAATTTAGAAGGTTTTATTGCTTGTTTGATTGTTTTGATTAACAATTGCAAATACCTTCCTCAGAACAGAAAATAGAGAGGGTTGAAATAAAACTGTAAAAATTCATGTCACTAGTGATTAAAATTTTAAACTAAAAAGTGACCTCTACTGACTTTTTCTTTTACTTTTTAAATTAATTTTCTTTCCAGTATAGCATTGGGGAACCCAAGTACTAATTTCTATGTCTATCAGTTGTCTTCCTATTATATTCAGTATTTTTAAAACATTTTTAAATAGATTTATGGAAAGCTTAAAAGACCTCTAAAAAGAGTTCTTGTATACTCTTCATCTACATTCCCCCAAAGTTAATATTTTACCACATATGCCTTCTCATTCCTTTTTCTTTTACAATAGTATTAAAAAGAATAAAACACTTAGGAATAAACTTAACTAAAGAAGTGGAACACTTGTACACTGACAACTATAAAACACCGATGTAAGAAATTAAAGATGACCTAAATAAACGAAAATGTATCCCACGTTTATGAATTGGAAAATTTAATATTATTACAATAGCAACACTACCCAAACTGACCTACAGACTATACAAAACCCTTACAAACATCCCAGCTGACTTTATTTTTACAGAAATTGATAATCTGATTCTAAAATTTATATTGAATTGCAAGGGACACAAAATAGCTAAAGCAATCTAGAAGCAGAACAAATTAGAACACTCACACTTCTCAATTTCAAAATTTATTACAAAGCTACAACAATTAAGACTACGTGGTAAAGGCATAAAACAAATATATTGATCAAAAGAAATAAACCCATATACTTATGAACAATTGATTCTGACATGAGTGTCAAGACAATTTAATATAGAAAAAGTAATCTTTTCAACAAACGATGGTGGAATGATAGGATATCCATATACAAAAGTGTAAAAAAAGTTGGACCTAACACCTGACATCATTCACAAAAACTGGATCAAAATGGGTTTAATATATTCTGGTCACCATTTCCTTATTGGTATACTGATATATCTTCTCCAGTTCTACAGGTTGTCTTTCTACTTTCCTTGATATTGCTTGAAGCTAAAACTATAAACTTTTAGAAGAAAACACATGCATAATTCGGCATGACATCAAAATAGGCAATGATTTGCTATAACACAAAAAGCACACAAGGACTTCATCAAAATTTAAAACTTTTGTGCTTCAAAGGACATCAAAAAAGTAAAAAAAAAACAACATGCAGAATGGAACATAACATTTTCAAATTATGTATTTAGTATCCAGAATTTATTTTAAAATTCTTACAAATCAACAATTAACATTAAAATAAATGGACAAAGGATTTAAATAGATATTCCTCCAAAGAAGATACAGAAGATCCTATAAGCACATGGAAAGATAGTCATCATCCTTAGTCATGAAGGTAATTCAAATCAAAACCACAAAGAGATGCTACTGCATATCCACTAGGATATGTATAATAAAAATATATATATAGCTACAAGTATTAACAAAACTATGAAAAAAACTGAAATAACTATTCATAGTTGGTGGGATTGTAAAATGGGACATTTTGGCAGTTCCTCAAAAAGTTAAACATACTAGTATATTTATGATATCACCAAGAAATTTCTATTCCTAGACAAAACATACACACACTCACACACACACAAAAAAAAACACTGAAAATAAATCAACAACTAACTTGTTCACAAATGTGCATATCAGTATTCATAATAATCGAAAAGTGGAAACAACTGTTTGAACCAACTGATGGATATGGTATACTGGTATTCATACAATGGAATATTATTCAGTTGTAAAAGAGTACTGAGATATGTTATAATATGGATAAGTCTTGAAAACATTATGCCAAGTGAAATAAGCCAGTCACGAAAGGCCACATTAGATGATTCCACATTTTTAAAATATATTTTACTTATTTTTTTACAGAGAGGAAGGGAGAGAAATAGAAAGTCAGAAACATCAATGAGAGAGAAACATCAATCTGATGCCTCTTGCACACCCCCTACTGGGGATGTGCCTGCAACCAAGGTTCATGCCCTTGACCAGAATTGAACCTGGGACCTTTCTCTGTCTGCAGGCCAACCAACGCTCTATCCACTGAGCCAAACCAGTTTCGGTGATGATTTCATTTGTGAAATATACAGAATGAGCAATTTCATAAAGACAGGAAGTAAAATAGTTGCCAGGGACTAGGGGAGAGGGAAATGGGCAGTAGCTGTTAATGCATAGAGGGTTTCTCTTTGGATAATGAATGTTCTAGAATTAGATAATAGTAATGGTTGCACAAGTTATTGTGCAATATCTTAAAAACCACCTACTGTGCATTTTTAAAAGGAAAAATTTTATAGTATGGGAATTATGTTTCAATTTTTAAGTTATTTGAGAGGCATGTTTGGGTGAAAAGAAAACAAAACAGAACAGGAGGAACAAACACTTGGGGAATCTTCACCTGTGAGGAAACAGAGAGAATGTGGAGTTTATTATGTTCAATGAACACCACAGTCGGTAGCATCAAATTCTTTTGGGAACTGATTCTGAATGATGAACATGCTTAATGCAATGAGCCTCACCCAGTTTAAGTTCTCTTCTCTCACAAAAGAAGCCTCATTATTACTCTACTAGAGGCCCAGTGCACAAACTTATGCATGGGTGGGGTGCCTCAGGGTGGCCTGTGGGGATCGGGTCCACACTCTCACCCACCTTGGCCTGGAGCCACCCACTCACCTGCTCCACCATCCCACCTTGGTCCCACTCTCGTCAGGGCCACCGCCTGCTGCCAGGGCTGTGTTGCTGACACCCACCATGTTCCATGCCACCCCCTGGTCATCAGTGCATGTCATAGCGAGGGGTAGAACTCCTGGTCTCCCAGTGGAACTCCTAGTCAAACGACCATCCAAGGGGACAATTTGTATATTAGGCTTTTATTATATAGAATACTCTCTCTTTAGTTGGGGCCAATTCTGCACATTATTGAAAGCAATCAAGCTATCTTCCTTCAAAACGTTCCATAAATCAGGAACTGTCTGAAACATTAATAAATGTTTACTCAAGAAATTTAATATAAATGAAACCCCTTTATTATGACCCTGATCCTGATGTCATTTCACGAGCTAAGTTATTAAAAACCAGTTCTATCAACTATCTTATGAAGTCGTAACTTTATTGCTTTATTATTTTATTGTTTTGTTACATTATTATGTTTCTGCTCATATGCCTCTACACAAGTTCTACTGCAGTTTTCAAACCACAAAACAATCTTACCAGAAAATGAGTAAATATTTTAAAATTCTGATCATTTCAATTTTTACTCTAAACACAGACATTCAAAATGGTATTTTATGGAATATATGAAGAAGAGGGGGAAATGTTTTATTCTTCAGTAATTCTCTAATAAGTGAAAGCATTTTAGAAAAGAGCAGGAAGATGTGTAAATCAGCTCATTTAGAAACATTTTCCCTGCAACACTTTGTTTTGGCTGATTTTATTTTCTAGGGCATCTGAAAAGTACTAGACTACAAGGAGACTGTCTGGTCAGCCAAGACAAAGTTGTAGCACTACTTTGAAATAAGATATGCCAGATCTATTCTCCCGTATTATGTGACTGGCCTACTTAGAGGATATATATACATGATAGAGGACACCATCAATGTAGATGGTATGGTGTCATCATCTCATGGACAATGTTTCTTACACCAATGATATGCATGCCATATTTAAAAGACTAAATTATGAAGGATAAAGAACACAAAAATAAAACCCAAACTTTTACTCCTTTAAAATTATATTTCCAAGAATAATTTCTAAATTAAGTCTTCCGTTGTTTATATTCCAAACTTCAAATTACGTTTTACCTTTCTAGTTCCAGATGATTAAGACTTTCAAAGAGTATATTTTGCCAATATAGAGCTCACGGAGTAAAGATTATCCAGTAATCTGAATGTAAGGCTTAGGATCTAGAAGTCACCAAGAAACATTTTTATTATAATACTTTTTAACACTTGAATACTGTCTCATTTTCTATGACCTCAGAAAAATTGGAATTAAGTTATTATCTAGTAAGAGAAGCATCTATTTTTAAGGGACAAATCCATTCACACATTTCTACAAAAAGCAACCTGCAGATTTAAATTATAAGGGGAGAAAATACTGGGAATCAAAGTAAGAGGTACTAATACTTTGCGAAAGCTGCCATGATACCAGTGGTTCTTCTAACTACAATAAGAATTGTAGGATATCTACTATGTACTAGATGATACATATAAAATGTCTCACTTAATCCTTAAAAATAATATTATTTCCCCATTTTACAAATGAGGAAAACAAGAACTGGTCAACTACTTTGTCCAAGGACACACACAAGATATGAGGCAGAGCAAGGTTTTCAATTTAAGTTGGTCTAATTCCCAAACCTATCCCTACACTATCCGAGGATGTCCCACGCTATTCTTCTAAAGCAGAGCTTTGAGCTCAAATGCCAAGAGGAGTATTGCAATTCAAATAAAATGTATGCAGTAAGTTAAACAAAGAATAAGACAGTTTTACAACCAAGCAAATCAAACTTGGCCTCTTGGTACATATCATGCAAGCAAACAAAACAGCCAAACAAAATGTGTCCACTGGTCACTAATTTTCTGGATCCATGTAAAAAAAATACCATTTAGAAATAAGCAAGTGAAAAGAAATAATAGTAAGAATTTTTTTTTAATATAGTGGTTTTCATGAGATGTATAGGGCTGAAACTAACCACGACTGGACAAGTTAATAATGCACTGACTTTGGGGGAAGGAGGGGAACTAATCAGAGAACTTATATACAAAACCCATGAACAGATATTAGAGCAGTGAGGGCCTGGGAAGGGGATGGAAACAAGGTGGGGGGGACCAATTGGAGTGGGGGCGGACATCTATAATACTTTCAACAATAAAGGTAAGTTTGTAAAAAGAGAAAAATCTTATATAAATCTTACAGCAATAAACTTTATAGTAAAACATCATTTAATATTGGCAGTCCCCTACTTTTAAATTAAATATTCCAAAAATACACTTAAATGCTGAATGTATATATCTAAAAACAGATGCATATGCTATTGTGGTGGTTATGTTCCCAGATTACTAAAAAATATAATCAAATTCCTAATTAAGGCTTTGAAGGCACTACCTGAACACCACCCTTACCCTAAATCAACATCTCAGGAAACTGCAGATAACCCTCAGAGGCACTTCAACAACCTGTGGCCTTGCGAATTAAAATCTGGTATCTGTCCTTCCTGCAGACCAACAGCCTTTCCCTCCATTGATCAAGCCCAACTCCCCACAAGAGCAAAAAACTGGGTGGTAAAGATGCAGAGGGGTGACATAGAGAAGGGCAAGATTGGAGAAACCCTGGGTAGATGGAAACAAATCCCAGGCTCTGGCTATGCAGTGATCCAGAGAAGAACCTGGCAATCTAGGATTCCTGTCTTCAAAGGCAAGACATTGAAAATGTTTAGACCATTCCCAGCCCAATTGCCTAAACTAAAAAATCATTGCCAATTATCTGGAGCAAGAAGTACCACAATGCAAGTTCAAAATTACCAAGACTCAGGAAACAGACTACTGAATATTCAATCCCGCATACAGAAAGAAGTTTGGGAAGTCAATAAAATGTTCAAAAACAGGATAGCTACGCAAGTCAAGGACCACCAAATATATACTAACATTTTATACACACAAAGAAGGCTACCTATAATGTCCAGTATTATAAGAAGCAATGATAGTAATGAGTAAGTATTTCACCTAAATAGAACTGCTGATTCATAGACAAAATACATTGGTCTGGCATTCATGAAATGACACTACTATGGATCTTACATATAATCATATTTTTCAACCTGTTCTAAAGTTATATTTTAATTACTATCACCCATCTATACATCACTGTATCAGGTTTTTAACATTGACATTTTTATTGTGTTTCTAAGGAGAGTATTTATTTGAAAATCTAATAATGTTTGATGCCTTAAGCTTACTTCTGTCTTCTCTATGTATTCAACAGGACTTGTTAAATGTCAACTACCCAAAAATCCATCACTTAATCTTCTAAACAGAATTGCTGACTGGCTTTAACGAAGTCTAATACTTTAGCTAACATTGGTAATTTAACCCCTCTAATTTCATGGATATTTCTTCCAAATAAAAAAATATATATAACTGAGCACAGCTGACATTTGGACAACAAAAAACACAATCTTCCCCACAATTTATTGTTATAACCACCGAAGTTCCTCATCAACACTAATATTATATCCTGTTTATTGTTTACAAAGAATTGATTAAATCAGCCTATTACTTATATGTATTCTAAAACTAATTGATATAATGAGAAAGGAAAGAGAGTACAAATCACACAGTTAATACTTAGAGATTAATGATTTTTACAATGTATAAAATATGAAAATTAAATTTAGGTAAATGAGAGAAAATTTTCAAAATAAATAATAGCTTAAATCACTATTGTTGCTAAATCAATAACTTGATTTCTTTGTATTTACATATGTGCTTTCAGCAGTCAATAGTGGATAGTTTTTTGTTGTTGTTGTTGTTAATAAAATCCAGTACTTAATCTATCTCAAGTGAAATAATTTTAAGCTTCCAGTTAGAAATTTTCAGGCAGCAAATTTCTATTACCAAAAAGTAATTACAGAAATAAACCAGGAGAGAATCAAGATGGCGGCATAGGTAAAACACCTATCTTGCCGTCATACTCAACAATTTTAATACTACAACTTAACGAAAGAACAAACACCTTCCAGAATCACCAAAAAGCTCCCCAAGTGAAAATTCCACAAATAAAAGTGAAGATAAGACACTGTGACTCGGAGGAGCGGTGGCGGACGGCGTTGAAAGATTCGCGCACAGAGAGAGGTTTGGAGTGCGCAACGCAGAGAGGGCGGGTGGCTGAAAACCGACCAGTTTTCTCGAACGGGGAGACAAAGACGTCCCACTAGACTGAATCTCCAGATCTGGCAAAGTCCAGGGAACCCACTATCATACGGGGTGAAAACTGGACAGTGGGAGGGCACGCCGAAGCTCGGGTGCTGCCGGGTCTCCCGGCCTGTGGAGAAGGCAGCTTGCGCGAACAGCTCGGCTGCGTGACCGTGCAGAGAGCGCTCTGCGACTTGCTTTCTCGTTCGGAAAACAGTCAGTCTGCTTTGTTTTACGACCCTGGGTGAGACATTGGGACTGTAGATTCATTTGGGGACAGTCTGAATTCCCCGGCAGCCGGTGGAGCTCCACAGCGGCTCTCTCAGAGGTGCTGGCAGCCATTGCCCCCGGCACAGAGTCCCTGGGGCCGCATAGGGCGGAGCTAACGCTGTCTGCTTGGCCCGTAGACTCTGCCCATCCAACTTGAGCACAGCTGAGCTTCACAGACAATTGGCCTGGAGGTCAACCCTCTAAGTGCTAACAACGATTAACTGAGCTTAACTTCAGCCAGACTGTGCAGCCCATATCCACCTCAGGTAACCGGGGAGGCTGAGCCACGGTCCCTTGTAGCAGGTCTACCACACAAAGCTAATTGACCAACTCAGGGAAGCAGCCACCATGCAGAGACATGGAAAGAAATCAGATGTGAAAGAAATGGAGGGAAAAAAACGACTAGACATGGAATTCAAAACCACGGTTTTAGGGTTTTTCAAGAGGCTCCAACAAAAGGTCGAGGCCTATAAGGAAATAAGCGAGACCACAAAGGAAATGATCAAGACCAACATGGAAATCAATGAGTCCTACAAGGAAATGAACAAGACCCTCAAGGATATGAACGAGACCTGCAAGGAAATGATCAAGACCAACATGGAAATGAAGGAGACTCTCAAGGATATAAAGGAGACTCTCAAGGATATGAAAAAGGACCAACCAGAAATTAAGCATACACTGACTGAAATAAAAAATATTACACAAAGACCTAAAAGTGCTCTGGAGCACCCCAAGAACCAAGTTAAAGATTTGAAATACAAAGAAGCAAAATTCACTCAGCTGAAAAAGCAAGTAACCAAAAGAATCCAAAAAATTGAAGATAGTGTAAGGGGCCTCTGGGACAACCTCAAGCATACCAACATCCGAATTATAGGGGTGCCAGAAAAAGAGAGAGAGCAAGACAATGAAAACCTATTTGAAGAAATAGTGACTGAAAACTTCCCACACCTGGTGAAAGAAATTGACCTAGGAGTCCAAGAAGCGCACTGAACCCCAATATATAGGAACCCTAAGAGGAGCACACCAAGGCACATCATAATTAAAATGCCAAGAGCAAAAGACAAAGAGAGAATATTAAAAGCAGCAAGAGAGAAAGAGTTGGTTACCTATAAGGGAGCACCCATACGATTGTCAGCGGATTTCTCAACAGAAACGATGCAGGCCAGACGGGAGTGGCAAGAAATATTCAAAGTGATGAACAGCAAGAATCTACAACCAAGATTACTCTATCCAGCAAAGCTATCATTCAGAATTGAAGGCCAGATAAAGTGCTTCACAGATAAGAAAAAGCTAAAGGAGTTCATCACCACCAAACCAATATTATATGAAATGCTGAAAGATATTCTTTAAGAAGAGGAAGAAGAAAAAGATAAAAGTGCAAACTAGGAACAACAAATACACATCTATCAACAAATGAATCTAAAAATCAAGTGAATTAATAAGCTGATGAACAGGATAAACTGGTGAATGTAACAGAATCACGGACATAGAGAGGGAATGGACTGACAACTCTTGGGGAGAAAGGGGGTGTGTGAAGTGCAGCAAGAGACTGGACAAAAATCATGCAACTATGGGAGAGGACAGTGGGGGGGGGGTGAGGGCGGAGGGTGGGATGGGTACCAGGTGGAGGAGAACTATAGGGGGAAAAAAGGGAACAATGTAATTAATAAACTGAACAATAAAGATTAAAAAAATAAATTAAAAAAAAGAAATAAACCAAAGTAAGAAAAATATCACATGATCTCACACATTTGTGGAATATAATGAACAGCATAAACTGATAAGCAAAACTAGAGCCAGAGAAAAAAAATATTTTAGAATATAATAGAAGTAATTCTGTTATTTGCAGATTTTTAATATTTCCTACAACTTTTGTGATGTTATAGTGTTAGTACAGTTTGGATAATATTATTACATTTAATTTTTTTCCCTGAAATAGTAACATTCATTGCATGGAATAGTATATTTAAAATCATTTTTCTTGAAATATTAATGTTTATGGAATATAAATGGCTTTTATATCTATAATCTGGTAATAGATTTATTTTGTATATTGAAAAAAATTAATTTAAAAAAGTAATTACAAGTTCCTAGGTGTGAAGAAAATATTATCTGAACAGAACTTATAATACACTATGCAATTAATACCTAATAATCATTAAACAAGGCAAGAATTATAAGGTTTATGATGGGCAGCAATCAAATACTATTTTATAACAGGTTTCTGGAAACTATGAGCTCAACTAGCAGATTACTAATTACTAGGAAGAAGAAAAGAATCCCAGCTCTAAAAATCTCTGTAACAACTTATATAGAGACTAGAGGCTCAGTGCATGAAATTCATGCACTGGGGGAAGGAGGGACAGGACCCTTAGGGCATAGGCCAGCCCAAAGGACCTCACCAGTGCATGATCAGGGAGGGCTGAGGAAGCACATGGAGGTTGTCAGCCAGGGAGGGACCACAGGAGGGCTTCAGGGTACATCCGCCCAGTCTCACTCAGTCCTAACAGTAAACGTCTACGCCCTGGTGGTCAGTGCACGTCATAGTGAATGGTTGACTGTTTGCCCTCTGGTGATCAGTACATGTCATAACAAGCGGTTGAGCAGCCTTAGCATATCATTAGCATATTATGCTTTGATTGGTTGAATGGCTGATCGGACTGGACACTTAATATATTAGACTTTTATTATATAGGATGCAATGGAACCTAACTAAATTGTTCCTTACATAGAATAGAGGTACAATATCCTCAACAAAGTCCTGCAGAGTACACCCACAGTCTGTGGGAAGATAGTCATCAGTGGTCAAGTCATTCATTGGGGTTTTAAGTAAAACTGAGAAGACATCCAACATATTCATCACATTCTCTAAAGAGAAAGAAAAAATTAAGCTGGCAAGATGACCATGATCCAACAAGATCTGTCTTCTGAGATAAAAAATATGTAGGAGGCTGCTTTTGAACTAAAAAAAAAAATCTCCTGGAAGACAGTAACAGCTATTTTTTTGAAGTAAATGGAAATTATAACAACAGGATGTCATCATACTTCTAATCTTTTTTTTTTTTTTCTGGTTTCTAAGATACTGAGTGAGTAATATTTTTCAAGAGGGGGAGAAAAACTTCCTTAAAAATATCTTACATTTAAAAATAAAAATCAAGCCGAAACCAGTTTGGCTCAGTGGATAGAGCATCGGCCTGCAGACTGAAGGGTCCCTTCATTCGATTCCAGTCAAAGGTATGTACCTTGGCTGCAGGCACATCCTCAGTGGAGAATGTGCAAGAGGCAGCTGATCAATGTTTCTCTCTCATCGATGTTTCTGACTTTCTATCCCTCTCTCTTCCAATCTGTAAAAAATCAATAAAATATGTTTTTAAAAAATAAAATAAAATATATTAAGGGAAATATACATTAATTATAATTAAGAAATTTTATTAGAAGACCAAGAATGCAACCTGACGACGATTAGAACCAACCTACTTACATCAGAATAGCATGTATGTTTGAAATGTTCTAATGACGTATGGCCTCACAGAATACAGAATCATGATCCTATTTTCTGGCATTTTTATCTAGATTATCTGTCTACACCCTTGTTCTGAGTTTATAGAATTAGATTTTATTGTAGAAAAAGACTGAATCAATAACAGAACATAAGCCAGCAACTGTTCTCCTTGATATTTGCCCAAAGGAGTTGAAAACCTAAATGTTTATAGTACCTTAATTCAGTCACACTAAAAAGAAGTGATCTGTCAAGCCATGAAAAGACATAGAGGAACTTTAAATAGATATTAAGTGAAAGAAGCCAGTCTGAAAAGGCTACACATTATATAGTTCCAACTATATGACATTCTGAAAAAGGTAAAACTATGGGAACAGTAAAAAGATGGATGGCTGTGGTAGAGGAAGGAAATGAGTAGACAGATCACAGGACTTTTAGGGCAACGAAAATACTCTGTATAATATTATGATGACGGAATTATGTTAATATGTGTTTCTCCAAACCCATAAAATGTACAAAACTAAAAGTAAACCCTAAGGTAAAATATGAACTTTGAATGACTATGATGTGTCAGTGTAGGTTCACTGGTGAAAATGTGCCATTATGGTGAGAGATAATGAGGGATATGTAGTAGCAGCAAATATATGGGAAATCTTTGTGCCTCCCTTTCAATTTTGTTGTAAACCAAACTCTGCTCTAAATTTTTTAAAAATCTTTAAAAAATTTTAAACTATATTTACACATACTAAATATATATATACATATACATATAATATATATTACATATATAAACATATCTTCTATCTAATCCTTTATATCTGTT
Organism: Antrozous pallidus; assembly: GCA_027563665.1. Taxonomy (NCBI): domain Eukaryota; kingdom Metazoa; phylum Chordata; class Mammalia; order Chiroptera; family Vespertilionidae; genus Antrozous; species Antrozous pallidus. Next base: position 22,142,419 of record CM050527.1, on the reverse strand, counting down.
TCAATTGGTTATTTTGGTTCCCTTTCCCTCTTCACTTGAACTTATGTGCCAATTAAAGCCAAATATTCATTTTGTCTTTGTAAGTAATCTGACCACTCCTTATCATTTATCCACTGTCGCAATGCTACAGATGTGGGAAAGAGTAGTGATCAGAGTCAAGCAAGCTGGGATATGGACCTGACTCTGCTTCTAACCACATAACTTCGCAAAGTTTGATTCTTCATCTCCAAAATAATGTTTATGGAATAAATGACCTCTTAGTTTCTTCTAGTTTTACATTTTTACAATTCTCAGTAACAGGTATAATTAAGTGTGGAGGGATTCTTGGAAATGGTGATGATGAATTGGCAAGTATTAAATAGCTAAGTAAAGCTTTCAGGGCTACAGCTACATCAATATGCAAAGGATAATATCAAGCTTTTTGTGCAGACATATGTTTTCTTTCTCTTGTGTAGATATGCAGGAGTAGAAGTGCTGGATAATGTTATTAATTCAATAATTAACTTTTTAAAACTTCCAAACTATTTCCTTGATGATTAATGATTTTAAGCATCTTTATATGTATTTGTTGGCAATCTGCATGTCTTTTTTATGGAGAAATATTGCAAGATCACTTCTTAAGTTATTGTGCGCTTCCATCAAGAGACCCATTGTATATGATTGTCTTTCTTTTGGAGCTGTTATCAACTATTGGTAGGCTCATAATCAATCAATTAATCAATTCAAACATTTTGAGTCTTGTCATTTCTTCTTCATTTATTAACTGGAATATTTTGCCTGTCCTATGGCATGCCAGTCATTTTTGTTGTCTAGTGCTCGCTCATTCAATAGCTGCACCATTAAAAACTAGCACGTATCTATTTAAGTTCATTAACATAAAATAAAAATTTTAATTCCTTAGTTACATTAGCCATATTTCAAGTGCTTCAGTAGTCACATGTGGCTAGGGGCTACTATATTCAACAGCACAAAAAGAGAACGTTTTCATCATTGCAAAAACTCTTATAGGACAATGCCATTTTATAGTATGTTTTCAGGGAGGTCTTAAGCGAGCAATATTTCCTGGGTTGGTGCATATTAAAAACATATGTTGTTATACTTTAACGACAGTTTGTGTTGATACAGAATCTTTGGATACACATGCTTTGTAGCTATTGGTGCTATTTCCTTGTTTGTTTATATTTTGAGGTTCATGGGAATATTTTATCTAGTTTTGTTATAAATATTATCTGTGAATTACTGACTTAGGTATCCTAGTTGTTCTGTTTTTATTAAGAGATTTAGGGAAATTAAAATATATATCTTCTATAATCATTTCAAAGACATTTTTTAAAAACACCCAGAAAGCCCTAACCAATTTGGCTCAGTGGAGCTAAAGCATCGGCCTACAGACTGAAAGATCCCAGGTTCGATTCCAGTCAAGGGCATGTACCTAGGTTTCAGGTACATCCCCAGTAGGAGGTGTGCAGGAGGCAGCTAATAGATGTTTCTCTCTCATCGATGTTTCTAACTCTCTATCCTTCTCCCTTCTTCTCTGTAAAAAATCAATGAAATATATTTTTTTAAAAACACCCAGGAAAATCTATAAAAGATGAAATGTTTAAGGAACAAGTTTATGTAATGACCTGACAAAGAGTGAATTGACGATTCCAATTCTCCTAAAATAGGGCAATACTTTTAAAAGTGAAAAAAATTACAAGTTGAAATATATAAAGCAGAAACCAACACAAACAGAACTCACAATGTTTATATACAGGAGGTTGTGGCAGTTTACAAATCCAGTCCAGTAACAGCCATTTCTAGTCTAATTGTTTCCATTAGCTAATGAAGTAACATACCCAGTGTTCAGATAATGGGTAACTATCAGAGTGATCCTATTTGCATGTTAAATGTAGTTTATTTAACTGCCACAGAAAATCATTCAGTCTGCACTCTTTGATCAAATTGGCCTTCCATTTAGGAAGGTTGCAGAAGGAAAGATAATGGTAAAGTGTTTAAATACAATATAGGACAGGTTTTATTTCATGTAAAGAGCAACCTTTTATATTTAATTACTTTTTATTATTGACACTATAACAGATATCCCTCAAATTTCCCCAACTTTACCCAGCCTGCCAGCCTGCACACCACCTCTTCCCTAGGCCTTCACCACACTGTTGTCCGTGTCCATGAGCTATGCATAAATGTTCTTTGGCTAATCTCTTTACCTTATTTTATCCAGAAGATCATCCTTTTTTAAAATGATTACTTTGTTCCCATGTAGCTCCTAGAAGCAACATGGAATCTCCCTCCAACTGATATTCAAAAAGTTTGGCAAAAAAGGAAATTAAGACAAAATATGGGAAAAGGCAAGACAACAAACTCTATAAGGTAAATAACAGAAAATTATCAAGAGATGACCAGCAGAAGGAAAGATGACCACGGTTGAGAAGACACTGGCAGAAATGTTGAAGTTAAGAAAAAAACTGAATTAAGACCACAACAATTGTAGAATTTCTTGTATGGGCATTATGTACAATAAACAGAAATAAACAAATAAAAATCCACTTTATGAAATATGTTTTACTTAATCAGATTTTGGCATGTTCCTTAATAGAAAAGGTTAAAAGTCCTCCAAGTGCCTATTATATTCCCTTGTATATAGCAAATAATCAAAAAATATCTAAGAATATAAACTCATTCTCTGTAATTTAGAAATATCTGAAAAGCTTCCTAATTTTCTTATCAACAACTAGCGCATAAATTAGTGAATAGGTTAGATAGTTTATAATATGTCCTAGAATAATCTAGGTTAACAGGATACTTTTACACTGGTTTAGATCATTCACTTGGCATAATACTTTCTATCATCTATATTTAATAGAAGGAAGGAAGGGAAGGTGAAAGGAGGGGAAGAAAGAATGAGAGAACCTGTCACAATAGTCCTGTTTGTTTGTTTTTTTCCAGAGAAACAAAAGGAAAGTGAAAAATTATAGTAAAAGAAAATGTAATCTGCAAAATTACAAAGGCAGTCTCCAAGATTACCTAAATAAACTCACATACTTATGACAAGGCAGATAAAATGAAACTCACATCACTTCAAGAATAAAGGTGCACTTTCTCTGGTTATACACGTACTAGTGGCCTGGTGCACAAATTCATGTACATTGAAAAGAAATTAATTAGAAGGTGGCCAGCAGGGCAGGACTGGGCTAGACAGGCCAGACACACTCTGGAGCCAATCTCCCATGGTCCTTCCCTGACCACCCGCACCTGGGTTGGCCCCATGGCTCGAAAGGCGTCTGCAGAGTGAGCAGGGTTCCTCTGGCAGGTGGGGGTCGCTCGGCCTGGCCTTTGGGGATCGGGCCGAAACCAGCTCTCTGACATCCCCGAGGGGTCCCAGAGTGCAAGAGGACACTCTGCAAAGTTGCTGTCATACAGGGAGTGGAACATAAATGCAAGTGTGCAGTAAATCAGATAAGGAACTGACAGTGCTCCAGCAACAACATAACCCACAGCTAAAGGTAGAATTGCGCAGCCCCACAAGGAATCGAGCTCCCTCCTCTCTGGTTTCAGGGTGCATTGGCTGCAAACCACTGCTGCCAAGTCACTGCAGCTCAGCAGCTCCTGCGTTAAGCATGAGCCTCCTAGTGGTCAGTGCATGTCATAGCAACCAGTCAGACGGAGGGAGGGACACTTAGCATATTAGCCTTTTATATATATAGACTAGGGGTCTGGTGCATGAAATTCGTGCACTGGGGGTGGGTGATCCCTCAGCCCAACCTGCCCCTTACACATACTGGCAGCCCTGAGGGGATGTACCACTGACCCCTCACCCTTGGCCAAAGCTTTAGGCCTTGGGCACCCAGCCATCACCCTGCAATGGGGCTGATGTCTGGCTCTGCCCCTGCTGCCTTGGCCGCGCAGCCCAGCCCCCCTCCCCCCGGCTCTGGCCTTAGCCCCAGCGGTGACCACCCAGCCCCGGGGGCACTCTGCACTTGGCCTCAGCGGCCTCCCAACCCTCGCCTTGCTCACACCTCGGCGCCCCCGCCCCTGCCTCTTGTGCGCCTCAACCCTGCCCCCTACCTCGCGTGCTAGCCAGCCACCTTGGCCCCAGCTGCTGGTGAACGCCCAGACCTGGGCCCCACCCCCCTCCATGCTCACTGGCCACCTCATGCACACCTCGGCCCTGCCCCCAGCTCCTGAGTGGCTGATGGGCGTGACTGGTGGATGTAGCAAAGGTATGGTCAATTTGCATATTACTCTTTTATTAGATAGGATATACAATCTAATCCTATCACTACATCTCAGACCACCAGGGAAAGAACATCTTGCTTGTACAATATAATTTGTTTGCCTAAGGGAGCCTATGCATTGCATTCATATATACCTTAATGGTTTGCTCATATCAACTACTTACTTTACTCATATAAACAAATTATGGTAATGAGAGTAGAATGGAAGGCCAAAGTTAAGACAGTTAAAATATCCAATTCTCCTATTATAAAAGTTCAAAATAAAACAATCTGAATAATCTACATAAGCATCTACTTTGGCATAACCATTTTAAAGAAAGGTTTAATTATAGTTGTAATTTGCAACTTCATAAATAATCCAAGTTGTATAAAATGAATGAACCAATCTTAAGACAGCTGGAAATAGCCAAAAGCTACAGCTAAAAGAAAGCATTTTATGCAATTAAGTAACTTTGGCATTCATACCATACCAACCCTTTATATAGACATCCCCACCCACAGCTTAGCCTGACATCCACCCTGCTGAGCTTCGTTGGTGTGAAAAAGGTTACTGCCACCCATCACTGTGAAAATTAATAGCTTTATAATAGCTGAAGAAATAAAGGTATGGTGCTGCAACCTTGCAGCAAATATAATTTGCTACCAAAAAAGTGTAGGCAAAATCCATTCATAACATCCTCTTCCCATGGCCACCTACAATTTAATTCATTATTCAAATGACAAAGAGAGCAGCAGGCACACATACTTAGCCAATAAGTCACCATTATAAAAGCTGCATAAACATTTCCAACTCAATCATCTAAGAATAATAGAATGAGACAAGAACATGTTTCCCAAGCATCTCAGCAACAGAACTTGCAACAGCTTTAAAAAGCAACACGATTACATGCAAATATGGGCCCCAACAAATACTTTTGAGTGACTTGTGGAATAATTTATATAGCCCAAGTTTTCTCTAATTTTCTTTTTGAATGTCAGAAAACAAAAGAATGCAATCTGATTATAACTAGTAAGCATTCAATAGCTAAATAAAGCTACACCAACATTAATTTACAAAAATCATATCAGAACCTCCTTAGAACTCCACAGCTTAGGTATGAGAAGAGAAAGAACATTCCTCTCTATAGTAAAAAAAAAAAAATCAAAGTATAATCTGTCTTATTTCCCAGAAATACCTATTTAAAGCCCTCTGAATATAAGTCCATGGCAATCACCCACAGTCTTTTCTTTTTTTCTTCTTCTTTTTTTTTTTTTTTCTTTTTGGATGGTTGTGTGCTCACCACTCAAAGTCAGGTCTCCTTTTGTCACCATTTATTCCTCCTTTATCCAATTCTACCTCCCCTACCCACCTTTTTGTCTGGTAATCACCATACTGTTGTCTATGTCTATGAGTTTCTTTTGTTTGTTTGTTTTTGCTTGATCCCTTCCTTCACTGTGTTCTTTCCAATAAGGAATGTATAAGATCTTCCTAATGATGACTAAATTTATTGCTAGATGACTAAACTTAATTTATTGCAAATTTTTATTAAATATACTTTGATTTTAGAGAAAGAGGAAGGAAGAGGAAAGAGAAAGAGAAAGGAGAGGGGGGAGGGGAGAGACAGAAAGAGAGAGAGAGGGAGAGAGAGGGCGAGAGAAGGGGGCGTGGAGAGAAGATAGAAAGGATTGAACCTGCAACCTGGGCATGTGCCCTGACTGGGAATTGAACCAGTGACCTTTCAGTGTCACTCAACCAACTGAGCTACACAGATCAGGGCTTTATTGCAAATTTTCAATGATCAACAAAGATTTTCAGAATACCCTATTGTAGCTCAATGGAAACAAAAACTACTATTTCTCTCACTATGGAAGAAAGTGCTCCTTTCCTATCCAATATACATACACTCTTCTCTTCCTTCCTTAATAATGGAACTCCACTCTTTTGGGGCAATACACCTTTCCCTCATAGCTGGATGTGGCCAGCTAATGAGATTACAGCAGGATACCCATGAAAAAACACACATGGTGTCAAAATAAGCCAAAGGAAAATCATTTAGGCAAAAATAAAAAGAATCCCTCAAGTCTGTTTTGCAGAGAGGATCCCTTTAACTTTTGGTCGAGAATGTGTTTGTGTGTTGTCAGAGAACAACTCCAAGACCATGTAGGTTCCTGCGACAGTGAGGAACTGACGGGTCTGTTCCAGTCATGAGGACGGTCCAGAGATGGGGGACACTGATGACACCTTGCCATGCTAGCAGTCGGCACCTGTGCATGGCTGCAGGTGGCCCAGGACCAAACCAGAGAGGATGGATCTTGCATTGCCACAATGTGTCCACCATCTGGATACCATTGCTGACATGTACACATAAAAAACTATTTGACATTGAAACCGGGACTCAGAACAGTTGGACATTGAAAATGACACTCAAACATTTTTTGTTCTTATACATTTATTTCTAGTATGCAGAGGCAAGATATTTTTGAAGAAAAGAAACAGGGGAGAGTGACTGATCTAGAGGCAGGGTAGCAACGAACAGGCTGTCAAGCTACAGGGGGAAGGCTGGGGTGGATGGGAGGCGGATGCTGGGGGAGATCAACCGAAGGACTTGTATGCATGCATGTGAGCATAACCAATGAATGAAAGACACTGGGGCGAGGAGGGGGGCAGGTGGGGACATGTGCTGGGGGGTAAGGGAGACTAGGGGGAGGATAATGGGGGGGGAGGAAAACATATGTACTACTATTAAATATAAGTTATACTGTAAAAAAATCTATTAAAAATATATTTAAAAATTAATTAATTAATTCTAGCTAATGAGATTAAATGATGTGTGGGATCTTCTGGGATGACTGTGTATATATGACTGACTCAACTGCAAGAATCTTTTGGCCCTTTACCCTTCCTCTTTGCTGCTACCTGGAATATTAACACAATGGCTGAGCTTCTGTAGTCACAGGGGTCTATAATAAGGTCACCTTAAAGATGGTTCTTGGACTCTTTCTTCTCCCCTCCCCTCCTCTCCCTTCTCCTCCTGTCCCTTTCCCTCCCCTCCTCTGTGGCAGCGGGCCCAAAAAACAAAAATAGAAAGAAAGAAAAATAAAAAAGATGGTTCTTGGAAGATGAAAACATTTTAGCTATTAAAATGGTTATGGCCTTCCAAAAGGCACAGCACACAAATACACATTATATCTATGGTATTAAAATTACATGGTGGCGGTCTAAGACTCCTTGATATTTTGCTTTTTCAGTCTAAGTGAAGAAAGAGCTCACAAATATTTAACTGCCAAAAACAGGAAACAAACAAGATGTTCTGATAGATACATGTATGAACAAACTGTAGTATATGCATAAAGGGAGCATTATTTTACAATAAAAAGAAATAAACTATCAAGCCATAAAAAGACTTAGAGGAACCTTAAATGTCCACTGCTAAGTGAAAGAAGCCCAAGTGAAAAGCAGTATGATGTTAACCATGTAACATTCTGGAAAAGGCAAAACTATATAGGCAGTAAAATTACCAATAATTGCCAGGGATTCAAGGTATGAAGAGAGGGGAAGAAGGATAAAGAGGTACAGCATAGGGCACTTTTGGGGACAGTGAAGCTATTCTACATGAGTATAATGATGGACAAATGACATCATGCATTTGTCAAAACCCAGAGAACTATACAACACTAAGAATGAAATCTAATGTAGACCAGGGACTATAGTTAATGATAATATACTAATACTAGAGACCCGGGGCACAAAAATTCACGCACTGGAGGGGGGTCCCTCAGCTCGGCCTGCCCCCTGTCACAGTCTGGGAGCCCTTAGGGGCAGAAGGCAACCCAGCAATCAGGGGAAGGCAACGCCCTCATCACACCTCTGCTGCTGCCTCTGCCAGCCCTGGTTACCTGAACCTTGGGCAGCACTGGGCAGCTGGGCAGCCACCATCCAAGGCTTGCCTACACCAAGGGCGTCAGCTGGGCAGCTGCCATCTGAGGCTTGCCTGCACCTCAGGCCAGCCCTGGGTGGCTGGGGGGCTGAGGGTGGGTCTGGCCGCACCATGCACCTGCCACCCCACAGCGTGGCTAAAAGAACTGGGGGGACTCCAGCAGGGCTGAGGAGACTGGGCACCATCATCTTATGGGTATGGGCACTGCCATCTTTGTGATGGTGTGATAGTCAATTTGCATATTTCCTCTTATTAAATAGGATTGGCTCATCAATTATAATAAATGCACCACCCTAATGACAGAAGAAATTGTACATGTTTGGGGAGGGGGGTTGGGATATGGGAACTCTCTGTACTTTCTGCATGATTTTTCTATAAACCTAAAACTGCTCAACAAATAAAGTGTATTTTTTAAAAAGACTTGGGGAGGGGCGGATGGGAAGGTTGTGAAAGAGACAAGGAAGAAAAGGTTGAGAAGCACTGACTTAGTCTGAAAAGAGAGGCTCCAGCTATTTAGGTGTTAAACTCTAATCAGCTTTCAGAGGTTTCAGAATAATGTAGAAACGGATCCAAATCCTGGCATTTACTAAGATGACAAGCTCTTTAACCTCTTCCAGCATTGTAAAATGGGGATAAAAATTCTAACATTACATACGGTAATATGTAAAAAGAAGGTTGTGTAAAATATAAGTCCACATGTAAAGTGCTCAGGCTTTGACAGAGAGGAGCTCAGTGAAAAATAGCCTTCCACTTTCTTACCACAAAACAGCAAAATTCATGTACATTTCATTCCCATAAAAGGTAATAAGGCATCTAGACTATTTTACCATTACTTTAATTTACCACAAAGGAAATCACCCTAGGGAAAAAAAAAATCTACCTTTAAAAAAAAAACTTGTAATATGACAATTGATAACTTTATATGATAATTTTCACATAAATTTCATATGATTTGGTGAACAGTACAGTACCTCATCAAAAGAATTAATTTCCCTGTATTTTTCCCCCTATCACAGGCAACTTCATACTTGGTATAAACTCTAGACTACTTTGTCTACAACCTTGTACCAAATTCTTCACAATGAAGAAGGGAATAATAATGAGTTATTTTTAAAAATTCAAAAGCTCTTATTATCATTCTTGAGTTCTATTTTTAAGTCAGAAGCAGTATCAGGAAAGAGTCTAGTGAAAGGATTACAGAGATAACCAGATAATGATTAATTGTAATACTATTTAACATGTAAAAATCACAAGAACAAAAATTTAAATGCTCAATTTTTTACAAATATGGTCCTCTAAGAAAAAGTTTCCTTAGTCCCATCAGAAAAAGAAACCTAATTAGAAAATTTATAGCCATAAAGACTGACAACCTTCCAAGAATCCAGAATCTACTAGATATTTTCTTAGAATCTACTCCCTAATATCAACATAGAAAAGAAAAGTAGCAGGAACTTACATTCTTATATTAAGTATAAATCATATTCTGCTTATTATTGCCACTTTTATTACCCTCATTTACCTCTTCTGCCCGGTAATCATCTCTCCTTTTTTATTTATTATATATCTATCACTTTTATAATATTTGTAATACATATTAAAAATAGCTAATACTTATATAGTATTTACTAGGTGGCAGATACTAAGTACTTTATATATATTAACTAATTTGATCCTTGAAATAAGTCAAGGTAAGTGCTATCATCAAACATATGAGAGTGGCTGGATGCTATAATCTTAGACGATATCAACAACAAAAATTATGTAACTTCATCTCTATTGTCATCTGGCTGACAGTAAGACATGGCAATCATAAAAATACATCCTGATCACAGAGCACTTAGAATGTAAAAAAAAATGTTTGCAACTCAGAATCTAAGGAAATAGGGTATTTCCATCACATTTCAGAAATGAGGGAACTAATGAATAAAATGGTTATGCGATTTATTGAAAGTTATATGGCTCACAGACTATCCACTACCTGATCACCACTATTCATTCTGAAAAAAAACCAACACAATGACATTGTGATGAATTACAGAGAAAACACACACGATAAATTCTAATTCTTGACACTATTCTGAAAAGGTATTTCATAAAAAACTTTTACATTTGTAATATATTCATAAGAGGCATCAAAGAACCATCATTTTTATAATATACAACAGTATATGATGTTATTCATCTGACAATGTCAGGGAACCCCAGGAAAATTAGCTCATGACTTTAAAATGGTCATCAATTATTATTTTCCCCTTTTAATAAACACAGCCAAAAGATCTCATATTCCAAACAGACTGCTTGTATAGTCAAATTACCATTTTCATATTCCTACAATAGTCTAAATTCTTAACTGATGTGTCTAAAAATATTTAACCTTCATTTTAACTTTGTCATTCATGTGGAATATTCATTGAAAACATAGGAGTGACAGAAAATTTATATTAACCAGCTTTAGGAGGTAATATGTAAGTTTCCTTTCAACTGAATCTTGCCAATAACTTTGTTCCCTAGGACTATATATGGAAATTATTTAAAGACATAACAAGTAGGTAAAATGCATGATACTAGACTGATACTGTTTTGGACAAATCAATTTTAAATGAATCTTTGGGGTTATATATTTTATAATTTTCAACAATGTACCTGGACAACAATAATAAAGGGATTTGTTTTTGTTTTGTTTTCTTAAGAAAGAGGAGAGAAAAATAGAAGAGAAAGGAAGGAAGAAAGAAAAGAGAAAGGACATTTAAAGGAGGAGATGAAGGGAAAGGAAGGAAGGAAGGGAGGAAAGGGAAAAGAAGGAAGGACAGACAGCTTCAGAATTAGACAGACCTGGGTTCAAATCTTAACTGTGCTATCATGCAACGATGGACAAGTTACTCTGTTTCTGGAGAATATCACCTGTATTATAAAATGTTTGTAAGAATTAAATGAGAAAACTAACTACCTAATATACACTAGCTAAAACACTAAAGACTAAATATTAGTTGTCATCTTCTTCTTCCTTCTCTATAGCTAACAGAAGATAAGAAAACACAACCTGCTCTGTTCCTAGGTGGTTCTGGAAAGTGGAGAGAAGTGAATACATTTCCACTTCCACAATGTTTTTGATTATCCAGAAGAGCAGAAATAGTGAATAAAAATGGTACCCACTCCAGACACATTATATATTTTGACTTCATTAAAAAAGTATTTGGTATTGGTTTAACCAAATCATCCAAGTCACAGGTATAATTTTTTGGTCACATATAAATTACTTCACAAAATCCTTAACTCTGCTGTTGAGTACTATGAAAGTAAAAATATTTAACTATTTGAAAGCATCATTCAGCATCTAAAGCTGACTGTTCTTAAAAGTACTGACAAGATTTTTCATTATGTGAAATAAAACTCCAAAACTTTCAAAAAGTCAATTAATGTTAACAGGTTAATAAATTAACTCTCAGTATTATTTCCTACTATATATCCCCGATGATAGATGCCTAGCAATAGAATGTTGTTAGCATGAAGAGAAAAAAGGCAATGGGAATATATGTGCCTTAGAAGAGTTCCAGAAAATTTGCTTAGCCAACAGTGAAAATCGTGCAACATTCCATAGAAAAACAACAGAGGGAGATAGCAGAACTCACTTCAAATGCTCAATCCCTAACTTCCATTAAAATTCAGTAATTGGGGGGGAAAGAGGGCAGAAGAAAGAAGCAAAAACACAACAGAGGGGAGGGAGGTTTTATCTCGGTCTCTGCAGTTATTTTAAAGTTCTTACACAGAAAGGATCATAGATCTACATGAATCTGCTCTACAAAAGTTTATTCATTGAATTTTGAAAAAAGAAAAAAATATTCAAACCAATTCAAACATTAAGAACCTCAGATTCTGAATAAAAGAAAAATAAATCTCTCCTTGAGGATTAACTGCAGCATACTGTCTCAAAATTTGAAAAATCAGAGTTACAGCCTTCACAAATTTAAACTCTCCAATAGTTTCCACTACATTCAGAATTAAATACAAATAAATGCTTGCCATAACCTCGAGGGGTCTTACAGTAAGATCTGGCTCCAACCTACTTCTCCAATGTTGTCCCTACTAGGCGCCAGTCACAAAGCCTTTGATTTGTCCTTAACTGTCAACCTTGTCTTCACTATAGCTTTGCACATGTTATTCGTACTGGATACAGCTGACCTTTATTGGTTCTCAGTTTAAATCAGGGATAGGAAACCTTTTTTCGTCATTTAGATATTTATAACATCATTTTTGGGCCATATAAAATTATCAACTTAAAAATTAGCCTGCTATATCTGGTCAAATATTTAATTAACTCACTCACCCCTAATGCCTTTGGCAGGGCCAGATCAAATGATTTCTCTTATAGAACCCTTCGGGCAGGTAGTTCCCCACCCCTACTTTAAATAAATCTAAAGGAAACCTTTCCTAACTGCCTTTCTCTTCATTCCTGAAGGGAAATGGATAAAATTAATGTAACTAATATTTATTGAGTATCTAAGAGGCCCTGGGCAACCCTTGCTATGATTTCCATTTAATCTTCACAATAAACCTCAGTGATAGACCAAGAAAAAAATTCAGAGATTAAAGGTCACTTAAGTAATATATAGCAAAGCAAAGATTTGAGCCCACCATCTTTCTGCTACATTATAATGCCTCTATATTTAAACAGAAAGGATCTTAATAGGAGGAAATGCTTAATTAAGTTCAGAGCTACAAAAAGGACAGCAGATTACATAAAGATCTATAAACTGGCAATCTGGATAATTAACTCTGTATTCCAAACCCTCACTTGGCATCTGTATTTCTTTTACATTAGCAATTAGCTAACTAGGATAATTTAAAAAACAATGGTCATTTATTTAAAATGCTGTTATTTCTCTTCTATACCTTATATATTTTGTATAATATAGATACTAGTTAAATTATAGAAATTCTGAATTTACCCAAAGGAGTTCCTGAATAAATATTCAGGAATGTCATAGCGTTTTTAAAAAAACAAATGAAGAGAAAAGATTTTTAACATTTTCTAATTAAAGTTGATAAATTGAACAATATTGAGGCAATGCTAATTTGAAAAAGCAAGTCACAAGTACTCTGGGAATTTGTCATATTTATATATATGCCTAACTTTCCCAACTAGGCCTAGAATATTCTAGAGAGCAGAATCTTTTACCTATACAAGTCCATAATACCTTGCAATGGAAGGACTCAAAATATTTTTAAATGCCCATTAGAAAAGAGAAACCAATTTTCTTTTATATCTCATTTAATTTTAAAATATATGTCCACAAATTCTTTAGTATTCCTCACATTAAAATATGAAGCCTAAAGTTCAACAAAAGGAATATAGTCAATAATCCTATATAATAAAAGCATAGTATGCAAATTGTCCCCTCGACCAGGAGTGCATCCAGGAGTTCAACCAAGGGGCAGGGCCAGCCAAGGGAAGGGAGGGAGTACCCGACCTGCAGCTGGCAGCCTCTAGAGACCCTACGAGTGCATGAATTTCATGCACTGGGCCTCTAGTATCATAACTATGTATGGTGTGAGGTGGGTACTGGAAATATTGGAGAGTGGGTCACTTTATAAATTATACCAGAGGCCCAGCACACCAAATTATACGTGGGTAGTGTTTCAAGGCCTAGCTTGCAATCAGGGCCATCTTCCGCCTGCTCACCACCACCCACCTGGTTCCCCATGAATCCCTGTTCGCCATGCTGCAATTGGAGCCTGCGGGCAGGGGCTGGAGGGGAGGAGGGAGGAGACGGGAGGATGAACCAAGAGGTGGTCAATGCACCCCATAGTGACTGGTCAAGCAGTTATTCTGGTCCTTATGGTCGCTGGCCTTTATTATGTAATACTAGAGGTCCAGTGCACGAAACTTGTGCATGGGGGTTTGGGAGATGTCCCTTAGCCCAGCCTGCACCCTCTCCAATCTGGGACCCCTGGAGGAATGTCCGACTGCCCGTTTAGGTCCGATCCTGGCAATCGGACATCCTTCTCACAATCCAGGACTGCTGGCTCCAAACTGCTCACCTGCCTGCCTCCCTGACTGCCCCTAACCGCTTCTGCCTGCCAGCCTGATCACCCCCTAACCACTACCCTGCCAGCCTAATTGATGCCTAACTGCTCCCCTGCCAGCCTGTTTGCCCCCAACTTCCCTCCTCTGCCAGCCTGGTCACCCCTAACTGCCCTCCCCTGCAGTCTTGATCGCCCCCAAGTGCCCTCCCTCACAGGCCTAGTCCCTCCCAACTGTCCTCCCCTGATGACCTGATCGCCCACAACTGCCCTCCCTTGCAGGGCCTGGAACCTCCCAACGGCCCTCCCCTGATGGCCATCTTGTGGTGGCCATCGTGTGTTCACATGGAGGCAGCCCTCTTGTGTGTTGGAGTGATGGTCAATCTGCAAATTACTCTTTTATTAGATAGGATAGAGGCCTGGCGCATGGGTGGGGGCCAGCTGGTTTGCCCTGAAGAGTGTCCCAGATCAGGGTGAGGGTTTCCTTGGGGCGAGGGGCAGCCTGGGCGAAGGTCCTATGGAGGTTTGCAGGCCAGCCACACCCCCGGACGACCTAAGCAAAGGCCCTGGTATCTGGGATTAATCTATGTCTACAATTGAAACTTTGTAGCCTGGAGTGGAGCCAAGCCTTCTGCTCACTCCAGGTGGCAGCAGCCATTTCTGTTTGAAACTTTGTAGCCTAGAGTGGAGGTCTAGGCCAGCAACGGCAACAGCAGGTGAAAAGCTTGGCTTCCTCCATTGCCAGGGAAACTCAAGCCTTTGTTCTCTTCAGCTCAGGGGCTGCTGCCATTTCTGTATATTTTATAATTGAAACTTTGTAACATTGAGTGGAGGCCTAGGCAGGCAACAGCAGGCAGAAAACTTGGCTTTCTCTGTTGCCAGGGAAACCCAAGCCTTCCTCCTGCTCTCAGTGGTGGCAGCCATCTTGGTTGGGGTTTATTTGCAACCCCTGATTGGCTGGTGAGTGTGGCAGTGGGCGTGGCTTGTGGGTGTGGTAAAGGTACAGTCAAATTTGCATATTATTCTTTTATTAGATAGGATAACTATCTAACCACTATGCTATACACCTGGAACTAACAGTATAAAATAATATTAAATGTAAACTGTAGCGGAAAAATAAAATTTTTAAAAAGAAATATATTGTTTTTGTTTTAGCCCAATCTGTCATCTCACTACCATTAAAATAGTTACCTGTGAGGAATTCAGTGGGGAAGTAAATATAACCTTAGGGTAAAAAAAATACCACTTAGCCTAATTCATTACCCTGTCCTTAAGGGTGGGTAGGCTCAGTGACTCACTTCTAAGGAAAAGAGTAAGACAGAAGTAACAGTTTATGATTTTTAAGACAGTCATAAAAAGGCACTGCAGCTTCCGCCTTGCTCCCTCTTCGGTCACTAGGGAACTAGCAGCCATGTCCTGAGGACACTAAAACAGTTCTACAGAGAGGTCCACGTGGCTAGGAACTAAGGCTTCCTGCCAACAGTTGGAGGGGAATGGAGGTCTAACAGTCATAAGAGTGAGCCATCCTCCTGCCCCAAGTGACCCTTCAGATGGCTGACATCCTGACTGCAATACTATGACACCTTGAGCCAGAATGACCCTGCTGCTAACTGGCTCCTGAAATTCTGATCCACAAAACTGTGAGATAAAGGGAGGGGCTGGGGCCAGGGCAGGGGTGGGGGAGTGGCGGGGGGAGGAGGGGGCAAGTGTTAAATACAACAACAGATTTAGAACTTTAAAATATCTCAATTATTAAATTCCTCACTCTGTTTCTTATGGACATCTGCCTCAACCTTTTTCCCTTCCCAACACTCATCAGAATCTTGTGGAGCAACACAGCTATTTATTTAGAAAAGTACCCCTCGCCAGGATCCTGTCATACCTTCCCTTGATTTGACAATTACTGCTACAGAACATAATTATCTAAAAATAAGTGAAGTGCCCTTTAGATGTAGAGCACAGTAAGAAAGATAAGAGGCTTTGCCTGACTTAGCACCCAGGCTCGCCCAGGACTCCTAACTGGTGTGACTTACCTAAACCTCAGAGGGATTTCCCTCTTCTCTCTCTCACAGGAGCCCTATGAACAGACTTTCATAGTGAGCAGGGCAAGAACCCTAACCAGCATTTTTACAGAAACTCTACTATATAAACATGCCTAATTACATATAAAAGATACATTTTCAAAGAATTTTAAACAGTAAGTTACACAGCAACTTAAATTAATATCCCTCCCATAAAACATCCCCCCTCCCTCACACACACAAAAAAAAGGCAGGGAGCTATTTTCTGGTTTTACCTTTTAAGATTAAGAAAAGTAAGTAATCTTCTTGCACACATGCCACATTTAAGTTTGTCCTGCTGTTCACGGAATTGCCAGGTTTACTGGTGGCTGATACAATGTGACCAAAGTGGTCATGGAAAGGCAGATGACAGGCATTTTGTTTCATGCCACCACACACACACCTCAAAAAAGGAAGCAAAACACGTAAGAGTCAACCTAAGTAAGTCCTCGGGCAAGTTTGCTGAGAAGCTGGAAATAAGGAGAGGAAGAGAAGGGATGCAGGGAAAAAAAGAAAAAAAAAAGTGACAGCAAAGCACTGAGCTCTAACAGACTCCAAATTATACTCAACTCATGAATTTCACTGTGCCCAAACTCTTGTAAAAATATAATTTAAGTTTCTGAATTGCAAAAGGTGAATGAAAGCAATGTGAAAGATGTACAAATCATACTTACAGCACTCATTTACCAAACCTCAAGAAAACGCCATCCTTCTGTTCAACTTGCAACTCTAAATTAAACATACAAAGAGATTTCTCCCCCTTTAAACAGGAATCACTCACCAATTCATCAATGGGTTACTGCTTCTACTACAGTACTGAACTGTTACATAAGTTATTATTTACTTTCTCTTCCTTTAAGCATGTATTCATATTGTGAAAAGAAAACAAGCTCATAGCAAAAATTTCAAAATTCAAAATATAAAAAGTTATATTCTCCCACATCCGGACCTTACTTCTACTTGTGTGAGCTAATGGTAATCCAGTGTCTGTATATCCATTCAGTTAGAAATTATTTACTTTTCATATGCTTGTAAACTATTTACTTCTAAAGGGAGGAGCCATACTTTACATTAATTTATATCCCACCAAACACCTTGCATAGTAGAAAATAAATATTTGTGGGCTTGATTTAATTGTGACTACAAAGTACCTGCTATTTATTTATTCTTGGAATTAACAATTGCAATAAACTAAGTTTGCTTGTTTGATACATTTAATGAAATAAATAAATCTACAAAAAATCAAGTAATAGTGCAAACAAGATAACTGGAATAAAAAATATAAGATATTTATCTAAATACAATAAAGTATTTGATCCTTCTGGGAGGGAAATCTTAAGTGTCACACATGGTATCTTACCATAGTAACACTTTGCATATCTGGAGGTAAATTATCTGGTAATTTATACTATCCTCACTTAGGACCTATTCACTTTGAGATTAGAAGTAACACTACCAAGTTTGTTTATCTGATCTTCAAGCCTACAGAGTGATAAAAACTGTTATGTTATTGTGACAGGAGGAAATTATTTTTTTAAAGAGCCTCCAAATGAAGAAATAAAAATTTAAAAAGCAGATGTAAAGGCTCAAGAAAAGGCCCAATGGGGATTTTCATACAATAAAAAAAAAAAAGTCATAGTGAGAGTACAGGCTCTGTGGTCAGATTGCCCAGAATTCACTGCTGCATTCTGCCACTCACAAGTCATTTGACCTTGGAAAAATTAAAATTAGTTTACTTCCTGAGGATAATTCACTTACTCCTTAATGTAAAGATACTAATATCTAATTTGTGGGTTAATGAAGAAATAAGATAATATAAAATGTTCAGTTTAATACCAAATATCTGAAAAAAACAATTACCTCCACTACTTCCAATAATTATAAAGAGAATGTTAAATCAAGTTACTTTTCATGAGAGCAAAAGAATGAATTTGAATATTCTCATCCAAGAAGCTTGCCATGAAAGGGTCTTTGCACTTAATGAGTTACACTCTAATTACCTGGAAATTTTATCATATAAATTCATGATAACCTGACAAAAAAATTAAAAAGGGAGGAAAGAAAGAGGAAGTGAAAAAAGTAACACAGACAGGAAAAGCAAAGTCATATGATCAAGATTAATATTTGGTTATATCTACGCAATAAGGTAAAGAAAAAATATTTCGCCTTGAGGTCCCCCCCCCCCCCGCCCCCGCAAAGATAACAACCAAAGACTGAGACTAAAACATATATACTAGATGTGACGTTTGGCTTCTTTTTATTTCCCATATGATAAACCATTCAAGTCAATATGCACTGTAGTCAAGATAGTATTCAAGATTTAACTTATACAAAATATACAAAAATAAAAGGGCAAGTTCTCGCTCTCATAAAGAGATGATGTGGTTGAGGTTATATTCCACTTCATCTGTAACTCTTGCTTTTGATTTATATCATGTACGTATCTCAAGTGACGTTCCAAAATAATATGCTCTTCCCAAATAATCTATCCTTGAAATTTGTAAAACCAGGGAAAGCATTGTCAATGACACAAAGGACTATTGTATCCCCATTACTTACTATTTGGGATAGAAAGAGTTAATGCTGTTTTTGTTATTCCCACAGAGGAAAAAGGGACTACCACTTTCTTATGCCTTGAAATGCTTCTACTGCAGAAAAAGGACTTTTTTCATGGTCCCTAATTTTTAAGAGGCCATATATCCCACTAAAACTCAGCAATAATTCAAAGCCACTAGAAAACGCCCAACTTAAATATAATATCATTAAATGCTGGATAATAATGATTATTAGGAAGAAAGTTACTTTAAAAATATGAATAACCTTTGATAAAACTCTAGCTTCAAACCACTATATTCTCCAATCTGTGACACATTCTGGAGATAAAATTAATCAAAGATTACCAGACTTGACCTATAATCTGTGGGTCATAATATGACTGAGAAAAACAAGTTATGAAAATGAAGGACCAAACAATGAAAAGTAGTCTTAATCTTCTAGCCACTCTAAATGGATGTTTGCTTCTCTTGCACTGAAGGCCAGGCTTCAATCAAAACTCTGAGTCAGTTTTACTCAGACAGTCATGAGGAGGCCAAATGCACATGACAGCATGCTGTGTAATGCATGACACATCCCGTTTCTGAGCACAGACTTAAAGCATTAAAACAAGATTAACAAAGTCATTTATGGGAACTGAATAAATGTAACTGTTATCTTCTTCTCTTCCCTCTCTTCATTATCTCCCATGGAACATACAGAACAACTTTTAAAGGACAAAGCAAGTAGAAATCCCTTCACTTTTTTATTTTTTTTAACATTTTTATTTATTTCAGCGAGAAGGGAGAGGGAGAGAGAGATAGAAACACCAATGATGAAAGAGAATCATTAAGCGGCTACCTCCTGCATATCCCACACTTTGAGCCCACAACCAGACATGTCCCCTGACCAGAAATCGAACAGTGACCTCCTGGTTCATAGGTCAGTGCTCAACCACTAAGCCACACCAGCCAGGCTAGAAATCCCTTTAAAAAGCAGCTAAAATAAGAGAGCAGGAAATCTAGGATGATTCCATTTTAAGCTGGTTAGAATATCACATACATTATCAGAATAAAGAAAAGTTTACTGTTATTCTTCTGAAAAATAATTTAAGTTTACTTTTATTAGATAGGATTCCACTTATTAGAGGTACCTAGAATAGTCAAATTCATAAAGACAGAAAGTAGAATTGTGGTTGCCTGGACTAGGGGAGAGAAAGAATGGGAAATTTTTATTTACGGTTCAGGTTTTCAGTCTGAAAAGATGATAAAGTTATGGAGATGGATGGTGGTGATGATTACACAATAAAGTGAATATACTTGATGCCACTGAAGTGTACACTTAAAAAATTGTTCAGGCCCAGCCAGCATGGCTCAGTGGTTGAGTGCCAACCCATGAAACAGGAGGTCACAGTTCAATTCCCAGTCAGGGCTCAAGACCAGGTTGTGGGCTTGATCCCCTGTAGGGGGCATGCAGAATGCAGCTGATCTATATCTATAATAATAAAAGCGTAACATGCTAATTAGACCAGACGTCCTTCAGAACAACCTTCCAGACGAAGCCTCCTCCACATGCTACACTGGGGATTGGGCCCACAACCCGGGCATGTGCCCTGGGAATTGAACCATGACCTCCTGGTTCATAGGTTTCTGCTCAACCACTGAGCCATGCCAGCCAGGCATTAAGTATTCTTAATAAGTACTCAGTTGTATAGACAGTTGACCATATAATTTTGTACTGTTTTGATCAAATAGAACTGAGGTAAAAATCATTTTTCTAGTTTTGGTCTCCAAATTATTAGTTTATTTCCAAAGACAAGGGATTGAGTTCATCACAGTAATACACTAGAATGACCAAAGAGTGCGCAATAAATTGAAAAAAAAAATGGGTTATCATAATATAAATAGTTCTTTCAGAACTTAAAAGATACAGTAACCAGACACAGGTGATGGTTTCCACCCAGTATGAACTCAATAGTATTCTACAATATATGCTGAATTAACAAATGTCACATAAAACGGGATGAAAATGCATTCTATTGCATGTAAAATGTTTGTTCTCAAATGCCTTCTGTTTACACTTAATAAAAACTCCATGCCCAGTTATTAGATTTCTAACTGACCCAAGTTAATAAGCATATATCACTCATTGCATATGAAAAAATATCTGAATGCCTTGTTTTTTCTCTCTCCCTTCCTCTCTAAAAACCAATAAACACACATTTTTTTTAAAAAATCTGTACTGTTAATTCTTCCTTCATCCAAAAGCTACATCTTATTTTAAATATTATAAGATACTAGAGGCCTGGTGCATGAAATTTGTGCATGGAATGGATGGCCCTCAGCCTGGCCTGTACCCTCTCCAATCTGAGACCTCTTGGAGGATGTCTGACTGCCAGTTTAGGCCCAATCCCTGCAGGACATCTCTCTCACAATCCAGGACTGCTGGCTCCTAACTACTCGACTGCCTGCCTGATTGCCCCTAACCACTCCTGCCTGCAGGCCTGATTGCCCCCAACTGCCCTCCCCTGCTGGCCTGATCGCCCCCAACTGCCCTCCCCTGCTGGCCTGATCACCCCAAACTACCCTCCCCTGCAGGCCTGGTCTTCCCTAACTTCCCTCTCCTACAGGCCTGATCGCCCACAACTGCCCTTCCCTGCCGGCCACCTTGTGGTGGCCATCTTTGTGACGATGTTGGACAAGGGCATCGCACATGATGCCACCTCGGCTTTTATTACATAGGATATCAAAAATATGGATACCAAAAATATAAATAAAACCCCTAGCTGGTTTGGCTCAATTGATAAAGCGTTGGCCCTGGATTCAATTATGGTAGGGAGTGTGTAGGAGGCAGCTGATCAGTGATTCTCACTCATCACTGATATATCTCTCTCTCCCTCTTCCTTCCTCTCTGAAATCAAATAAATTTCAAAAAAATTATATATACATATATATATAAAACATTACTGGTTTTATATATATATGTATATATATGTGTGTGTGTGTGTGTGTGTGTGTGTATAAAAACATTACTGGTTATAAAAGTCCCAGCTCTCCAATACAGGTTTTTCATGGACCACAAAGATACTGGTTCTAACAAATAGTACAGGCAGTTCATGAATTATTCGTTTTGACTCATATTAAGATGACATGCAATAATGCAAACAGATAAATGACTTATGTCAATTTTGACACCCATTTTCACTGCATCCCTACTCTAGTCTTCATTCCTAAAGACCAGAAATATTTCATTTTTCTCCATTTTTTACTTAAACATGGCTAACGCAAACAGTATCTTTTTTATTATTATTTAAAGTGCCTCCAAAATATTCAATTTTTTCAACTCCCATGCTGGCTTTACAAAATAAATGTACAATCCCACACTTGCCTATTTACATATATATATATATATATATATATATATATATATATATATATATATATATATATAAAATAGGATTGCTGGTAAAACAAACTAATGCTTTCACACTTGCCTAACATTCCAAAACCACTCTGTTGAACATTTCATGAGTCTCAGGCTGGTGGCACATTCAGCCACTGATTTTTCTCAGCAGTTAACAACAGGGGTCAGGCAGGCTCCATGTATTCCATGCTCCTTAGAGAAGCCTCAGAGTGACCTTTGTCTTCAAGGTATATAACACGAAAAATAAAAACAAGGCAGTCCTAGAGCCAGGCTTAGCTTTTAAAAAACATCTATCTCCAAAAGTTTCTAAAGAAACCCAGAAATGAAAAACTGTATCAGGAAGGCTAAAACCAAAAATGAGGTGAGGTTAGGGGAAAATGCTAAAGATAAAAAAAAAAAAAAAAAAAAAAAAAAAAAGGTAGAGGGAATGCTAGGGTTTCAGGGGAAAGAGTTTAATGACAAGAAATGACAAAAGAAAACAGAACTATTTGATTTCTGTTAGAAAGTAGATCGAACACTTGGATCAGAGTCTCTTAACTCTGAGCAAGTTACAACCTGCTGCTCTAGTCTCAAGTTTCTTCATCTACATCCCTATCTATTTCACAAAGTTGCTATAGGTAACACTAAAGGAGAAGGATATCATACATGCCCAAAAGCTACACCAATATACATTTTTAATCCTTAGTACACAAAATACATTTTTTAAAAAGGATGCCGAATCGGTTTGGCTCAGTGGATAGAGCGTCGGCCTGCGGACTGAAGGGTCCCAGGTTTGATTCCGGTCAAGGGCATGTACCTTGGCTGCGGGCACATCCCCAGTTGGAGGTGTGCAAGAGGCAGCTGACCGATGTTTCTCTCCCATTGATGTTTCTGACTTTCTATCCCTCTCCCTTCCTCTCTGTGAAAAACCAATAAAATATATATATTTTAAAAAAGGAACAGTAAGGAGAAATTAGAAAAAGAGAAAAAAATTATTCACAAAATCTCTGAAGGTGACTTTATATAAAGAAAATACTGTACTGATTTTCATAAAGCAGTTAGGGTAGGTCCCAGATCTGGAAACCAGTAAGTCTGCTGAAAAACTGGAAACTGTATTATGAAACAGGTGATTTATGAAAAGCTGGAGAAAAGATTGTTACTGGGATCCTGTTCTGACGCTCTGTAACACATTAAAAACAAAAAACAAACAAACAAAAAAACTCGAAAGGATCATATCATATTCCAAATCTTAATTGTGCTTTATTTATAAGATCTTGCTATTTCCTTCACTCAGGGTATATTTTAATTTTAAATATGAGTACATACATTTTAAATGCAGATTTATTGGTTACTTGGAAGATATATTTAAGGGCTTTTTAAACTAAAATATGAAAACCTCATACAATGCTTAAACAGAATGGGTTAGAGTTGAGTTCATTTTGAAAATGTAATCTGATTTTGAGTTAGTATCCCAAAAAGCTAGTAAGGTCAAAACATCAACCATTATCCATTACCAGTTACTTTATTACTTAAAGGTTTCCCGTTAACTCTGTTAGAGAAAATTAGGAGGAATATTTTGATCTCTGAAAAGACACAAAGTTAAGGGAACTATTTTGAGAGCTAAAATTAAAAAACTTTTAGAAAATTGGAAAATATTTTTGTGCTCGTTGGCTAGACAAAAATTTCTTAAGTAAAATACCAAAAGTAAAACAAAATATTGATAAATCAACTTCATCAAAAAGAAGAACTTATTTGAAGACACTGTTAAGAGCATAAGGTGAGTCATATATGTGGAAAAAAAATCTGCAAATCACATATCTGATTAATAACTTATATCCAGACTAAATAAAGAATTCATATAACTCAATAAGAAAAACCCAATGTAGCCAAAACAGGTTTGGTTCAATGGATAGAGCCTCAGTCTGCGGACTGAAAGGTCCCAGGTTCGATTCCGGTCAAGGGCATGTACCTTGGTTGCGGGCACATCCCCAGTAGGGGGTGTGCAAGAGGCAGCTGATCGATGTTGCTCTCTCAATTGATGTTTCTGACTTTCTATTCCTCTCCCTTCCCCTCTGTAAAAAAATAAATAAAATATATATTTTTAAAAAACAATTCTAAAAGTAGACAAGAGATTTGTTGTGATGATATATCGATGTCTGTTAGACACGTGAAAAGATGCTCAACATCATCAGTCACCAGAAAAATACAAATTAAAACCACAATAAAGATCACTATACATCTGCTAGAAAGACTAAAATTAAAAAGACTAACAATACTACATGTTGGTAAGTCAGTGAAACTGGAAATGTGATACTCAGATATTCCATTCTTAGGTGTTTGCTCAAGAGAAATAAAAAGTTATGCTATAGAAAAACTTGGATGCAACTGTTAACAGCAGCTTTGTCACAGCCAAAAAAATCTGAAAATAACCTAAATTTCATCAAAAGGCAAACTGATATTTGTGTGATATATATCCAAGGAAATACTACTCAGCAATACAAAGAAATTAACGACATGCAGTAACACAGAGGATCTCCAAATGTGTTGGAAGAAACCAGACTAGAAATAAGAATATATTGTATGATTCTATTTACATAAAATTCTTGAAAATCCAAAAAGACTGAAAGCAGATCAGTGCTTGTCTGGTGATGGTGGGAACGGGAGAGGAAATGGGCGGGAGGCTTACAAAGGGATGCAAGGGAATTTTTTGGAAGAAATAAATGTTCACTTTCTTGATTGTGGTGGTGATTTCATGGTTATTTACATATTTCAAAACATATCAGATTACATTTTAAACAGGTATAGTTTGTTGTATGTCAAATATATCATATTAAATTATTTTTAAAGATGTATAAATTTATCTGAATGTAAGACTGTAACTCACTTTCCACTGCTAAACTGCAATCAGATTCTAAAGAACTGCAATCAGTTCAGAACAGATTCACATAGGTTACGACGCTTTAAGTGTGTCCTTGAAATATAAACCTTAGGATAGAAACCATAAGGACGGTCAGGTTCAACAGGACTAAGATGAAAGTGAACCAGGACCATCAAGAGACTCTATTCCTGAGCTTTTAGGGGGGATGTGAATTCTATAAATATCCTAAAATACCTGTTATGTGGCCAACCTGCGATCAATGTTTTTCACCTGGTTCTAAGAAAGTGGATTCTCTTTTTAGAATTACTGATACTGGTTACAGAGCGGAGAGAGTGAGGAGGCTGCGTCTGGCTCCCGCTCTCACAGCCACTGCAGTACATTGAGCTCCATAGAGACAGCGCTGGGGCAAGTACGAGCCGGCGGGCACTGGGTGACTGTGTGCTCGCTAAGGGAAAGTAATTAGAATTACTGATACTGTCCAGACCGGTTTGGCTCAGTGGATAGAGCGTCCAACTGCGGACTGAAGGGTCCCGGGTTCGATTCCGGTCAAGAGCATGTACCTTGGCTTCGGGCACATCCCCAGTAGGGGGCGTGAAAGAGGCAGCTGATCGATGTCTCTCATTGATGTTTCTGACTTTCTATCCCTCTCCCTTCCGCTCTGTAAAAAATCAATTAAAAAAAAATAGAATTACTGATAAAGTGGAGAGCCCCTTCAAATTTAAACCCTGGAATAAACAAAGCTATGCCCCAGATAAATATAACTTATGGTTCTTAAGACTGTGTTCTCTTAAATTTTGGTATTTTCACTGGCATGATCAAACATAAATAACAGGCCAAGAAAGGCATGTTTTTATAGGAAAAACCTACTTTCATATTTTGTGTATTACTGCTAAAAAATATTTTAGAACTCTAACAGACTTTGTTTAACCTTTTTTAAATATAGAAATATTCATACCACTCACCCACAGTTTCTCATGTTGTCTACAATTAATAAATTAGGACAACTTTATGAAGATATTTGATATCATGACATCCAAAGCAGGTCAAATGTGATTATTTTATAGTTACGGTGCTATATAAAACACATACTTAAATTGCAGCTTCAAGGTTCAAATTAACAAACATCATACTCAATGTTTTTATAACAAGAGTTTGAAATTTTTGTCTGTGTGAAGCCAAATTATATAGTACTTAAGACCATATACTCAAAAGTGAACTGCCTGGATTCAAACCCTATTCAGCCACTTACTTAGGCAAGTCTCTGATTCCTCATCTATAAAATGAAGATAATAATAGTATTCATGTCATAGGGTAGTTAAAAAAGATTAAATAAATAGGCATAAAGCATCTAGAACTGTGCCTTGCTCATAGTAAGCATCCAAAAAGTTTTACTTTGTCATGTTATAATTATGCTCATGAACCCTAATATGAACTAAATTATAGACTTTGGGTGATGGCGATGATTTCATCAATTGTAACAAATGTGCCACCCTGGTTAAGGGATGTTGATAATGGGGGAGGCTATACAAGTGTAGGGACAGGGGGCATATGGGAAATCTACCTTCCTCTGAATTCTGCTGTGAATCTAAATCGGCTCTAAAAAACAGACTCCTTAAAAAAGAAAATTTGGTTAACTGGTTAATGATCTATATGAACCATGATTTTCTGGAGTCCAAATCCTACTCCTACTCCTTTTTTCCCCCTGAAGATTTAAATCCCTTTTGTCATTTATGTTAGTTCTTATCATTCTTTGAATGTGGTTTTGTTTGACATTACAATAAACTTCCCTACAACATACCTAAATTGATGCCATGATAAAAAAAAAAAATTCAGTCATTAACACATTACTATAAAAGGTATACATCTGTTATTCATCCAGCTAAAATTAAGTGAATCTATATTCTAATCATGTGCAGAAGAACTTTCATGAATGTCAATTTCTTCTTAATACTCTGAGAAACAGAGTAGAAAGAGGACATGAACAGCTGAGATGAAAATCACCAACTATGTTCTTCTTAGAGTAC
This sequence comes from Antrozous pallidus, assembly GCA_027563665.1. NCBI lineage: Eukaryota > Metazoa > Chordata > Mammalia > Chiroptera > Vespertilionidae > Antrozous > Antrozous pallidus. Next base: position 22,115,350 of record CM050527.1, on the reverse strand, counting down.
CTAAGACATGTGTCAGTGTCAAGTTATTTCAGTTGGAGTCTAACATAGTATAAATAAGGCTATGGTCATGGACTTGACCTTTAGCAGATAAAATGCTTTGACTCTACTCATTCCCTTTCCTCATTCACTTAGAAACAAGCCTTTAATCAGGAGTACCAATGGAAAAATAACTCGAGTTTTTGAAAGACAGCCTTATAAGTAATAGAACTTTAAGGACAGTTGATAGGTGCTAGCTAATGTTTAAGGTACCACATGAAATTCATGTAAAAATATTGCAATATGTTAAAAGTAGCAACACAGAAGTAAGACTTAAAATATGAGCCATACTTTCATATACTTGTAGCAGTAACTGCTTTCCAGGAAAATCACACTAAGTCTCAGGTCTTTAAAAATACTCTTCTAGAAATTCTGCTTAAAGAACAAGTCAAAAGTTCAATTCAAAGACTTGTGCACAGAGATAACTAGTAGACTAGTAATATAAAAATTTTGAAAAATGTTAATGTCTAAAATAGGATAATGTTTAGATAAGTTATGTTAACTTAGCCATTAACAAATTATATTTCCTAGAATAAAACCTTGATAATAAAGCATTGTAGTACTAGACGATCAACAGAACAAAGTAGAAAATCTTGAAATAATCCAAAATCCAAATGGCAATCTAGAAAAGGATAGGGGAGTCATCTTAAACCAATAGGGAAAGATATAGGTTATTCAATAAGTGATATTAAGAAAACTTGGGAAGCTATCTTTCTAAAAATAAAATTATATCCACATATCACACTTTATACCATGATGAACTCCAAATGGACCAAAGATTTAAATGCAAAAAAAATGAAAACAAAAACAGACTAGACAAGCCAAAGAAGGACTATACATAAAACCAAAGGCCATAAAAAAATAAAAAGACATATATTCAACTGCATAAAAATAATCTCCTCATAGAGAGGAAAAAAAACACACACACAAAAATACTGACAACTCATCACAGATAAAGGGTTCTTTATTTAATATACTAAGGGTTCCTAAAAATCCCTAAGAAAAAGATCCAACAACCTTTTAAAAATGAGCAAAAAAAATGGAATATAATTGAAGACATTTACAATAGACTGAATCCTTACAAAAATGATGACACCAACTCTGTCGACTGATGATATGTGGTAAAATTGCTCATCTAGCCATGGAGTTTGCCTTCACCTCCAAAGGAGAGCACAGCTCAACTTCATTGAACCTTTTAATTTAGCATTCACCCTCACTTTAAAGAAGGGCATATGACATGGGAGAGTGACTACACCACAGAACTTCAGCAATACAACAGCTAGCCCAGAACTGATTTTTTTTTTGTAAATTTGAGACTTATGTAAATGTGATTTTAAACCATAATTCCTGTAAATCAGATTCCAGCAATTTTTGTTGTATGATTTTGTTTTTTTGTAAAGTGTAACTGTCCTTGTACAAAATGCTCATATTTAATTATGAACTGTTTTAAATCATTATCAGAGTTATAAGAAATGTTTGGCTTGCTGTGTGATGCAACAGATATACACAAATCATGTTGTGTTTGGACTTGGAGTTGGGACAGAGAGAGCAGCAGCCATGTCAGCTAGATGCTCCACTGTGCACATGATTACGGAGAAAAATTCCAAAATCTAATAAAGCCGAACATCCACGGAATTGGAAACTACCTTAATGTTCTTGGCAGTGGGACTGGCATTACTGATAAAGCTGATACTTCATTTAATTGTCTTTTAAGTTGTTCTCTACTTGTTGCCATGCGTATTGCAGGTTATACAGTATATTCATAAGAATATCAGTCTTGGGGCTAAAATGCCTTCATTTGTTGCACCTCTTTTACAAGTCCTTACATTTAATTAATTATTAAATGATAAGCAGCAGCTCCTTACAGATAGTAGGATACTGCTACATTTTGCTAACATGACTGGCTAGGACTGGTGCTGTTCCAAGTAAGATATTCTAAATTCCATTGTATCAAAAAGCTTGATTTAACAAACAAGAAAAAATGGGCAAAAAAATATGCACAGTTCACAGAAAAGGATATATTTAAATGCTCTATGAGATATTCAATCACACTTACTGTAAGAACTATAACATTAAATTAACACTATCTTTTACTTTTTAGATTGTCAGATTCAGAAACTCTTGATAATTTCCTATGTGTAGGAAAGTAGGCACTCTCATACCCCGCTGATAAAATATAAATAGGTACAAAAAGAGAAAGCAATTTGGGAATACCTGTCAAAATTACAAATATGCACATAGAAATTTTATGAATTTTTCTAATAAATTCACACTCGAGCAAAAGGACTTATATTCAAGATTATTCACTTATATACCAGAAAACTTGGGGAATGATTAAATAAATTACTATTCATCCAGGCATTACGCAGTCATAAGAATAAGGAACTGCTTTACAAACTGACAGGAAAAATATATCCAAGATTATTACTAAATTGTGTAGAGGGGTGATGTAAAAGAGGAATTAACACAAAGTGCAGATCATTTCCTGTAATGAGTTATTATTTGTGTAAAAAGGGAAAAAAGCAAATGCACAGTAAAAATTATGACAGTATTAATTCAGATATAAAGCATCAACAATACCTGGCTCCAGACTCCCAGAACACCTAGCCAACCTCTTCTGCAGGCCTACTCCAGTCATTTCATTAACCTCACAAAAAAGTAGTATTTTTTAAACTAAATTTCTTAGACCCCACTCTTGGCAGAGTTTTTACGTAGCTATTTATCTGTTTCCATGTGCATGAAATAGGTATGGAAGGATATGCAGGAATTTCAAATATTTATGATTGTGTAGAAGGGACAATGATTGCCTGCCAGATGGCAAATGAGGACTGAGGGGTGAGGGAGGAGGGGTGAGAGAGACCTCATGGATACCCTTTATACCTTTTGGGGGGAAAATATATATGTGTATACATATACATGTATAACCTATTTTTTTAATTAAATTTAAAAATAAAACCATATTTGAAAAAAATTAACATGTTCAAAAACCATAAGAAAATACACTGTTAAAACAAAAGCAGGAAGGTAAAATACATATAGTATGATAACAAATATTTTTCAAAGAAAGTACTTCTGCACACAGAAAAGACTGGAATAAAATACAATAAAATATTAAGAGAATATCTATCTCTGAGTGATGGAATTACAGGTGATTTTAATTTTCTTTGGATTTTCTTATAATTCAAATTATATTCATGGTTATATTCATAATTAGAAAAAATGTTTCAATTTTTTAATTATATGAATCAGAGAGCTTAGAAATTAAAATGGAAGATAGGAAGTTATTAGATATTATCCAGGGTCTTAAGCATCATAAATGAAACATTCAAATTTCCTTAAAATATCACTTCCAATGTCAGAATACATAATTTATGGATAAAGGATTTAGGAAAGCAAAAATTAAAATATGTTATCTGTCCCCCAGTCTACCTCTAAAGGATCACTCTGGAATTATTCTCATCCTGCTACTTTCTGGATGTTTTGTCCATTTTTGTTTTCTGTTATCTAGGTAATGGTACTTCCAGCGTTTCCCTTGAAGACTGTGAAACTAACAATCTGCTGTTTCTCAGTGTGGAGTGTCCTGACCTCCAACTCTGAAAGGCCACCTCCCTGAGGGAAAGCAGAAAGATCTACAAGCTATAACAGGCGGCTGAGGAGTCTGAGGGTGAGTTCTAATCCTGACAAACTGTGGAATTTGTCTCCAATTTTGGGAATAAACTAAACTTCCTGAGCCAGTTTCCTTAATGAGGAAACAAAGGATTGTTTTGAAAAATATTTGAGACTATCAACTTTAAAGTTTCTTTTTTAAGTTTTCACACTATCTTCTGATTTTTGTTTCCTTGCCTTATGTTAAATATTTTCCTCTCTAAATTTTTACTCTCCCATCTTTTACACTTGGGAGTTGAACAGGGAGTACTTTCAGAAAGCCTACTGAAAATGACACCATGTGAATAAAATTGTCTTCAAAATGTTGAATGTAATCAGGATATAAATTGGATCCTTTGAGCAAAGTAGATGCAGACAACTAATTAATGTAACGAACACTTAGAAAAGGAAGATAACCCCTAACATCTGAACACAACTGTCGAGACATGGAAGATGATAACTCCTGTATGACCATCTAGCAAATGAACTTTTGTCATGCCTTCAAAGGCTCAATTTTCATTTCTCTTTCTTTTTATAGGAAACCCACTAACACCACTGTACTGAGCCTCAAGACATCTTTCTATTTTTCCTACTATTTTTGTATCATGTACTTCTTGACAGATGCTTTCTCACTAGAAAATAAGCTACATTAAATCTGTAAAGGACACTCTACCTACAGGTCTTAAGAAGCACTTGATAGCCTTTGGGAAGAAAGGTGTTTTCACAAACATCAGAGAACAATTATCCCTCTGCCAGGACCAGGTGAAGCAATTTCAGCACACTGTAAACTCCTCCTTCTGGTTAACAAGACCAAACACCTCTCTGGTTACTTAAAAGTTATTCTAATAGGGAGGGACAAAGGAGCAGCCCGCTAAATTTTTTCTGGATTAACTCAGTCATTAGTTGAATGCTTTTTTTGTGGTTCACCTACTTAAAAGGTGATCAAATCACGTTTGTGTTACTTGAAGAGAGCAACCTGTAAAGAACAATTACATAAACTGCTTCAACTTACCTCATCCTTCTTTCTAATGAAACAAAGCATTAGAAACAACTGTCTTACCATCATTTATTTCCTTAGTAATCTCAGTAAAGCCTACTTTCTTTGTCATGTGAATCCCTTTTCTTTTCCTTAGCAAATTAGAGAAAATTATTGTTCACTTAACATAATAGGACACAACTCCACATCATTTTTTAAATGGATGCAATGAATTTTATCATCTGAAAAAAATAAAGGAAATCCTTATAAACAAACTATTCTCAAACAAACATAGGGACAGTCTAGAACTTTACTGATTGCACATTACTGATTTTCTTCTAGCAAGCAATTAGCTAGAGCACACAAAACTTAGTCTTGCTTGAATATTACTTATGTCAGAAAATTTGTACAGAACCTCAATTCCATGCCTGCAATTCCTAAATTCAAAAAGCTCTGAAAACCTTTTTTTCATAACCTCTTTAGCAGTAAAATCTGACCTACACTGACATTACTCATAGTCTTATACCACACTTAGTGTGAATATTCATTTCTTTAATTGCAGAAATATTTAATACAACTGATTCCTGAATGTTGCTCCAAACCCAACTAGGGGGTTAATGTCACTGTATATATACCATATTTTCTAAAATAAATTTTTTTTTTGAATTTTGAAACATTCTAATCCAAATTGTTTTGGAAAAGGACTGTGGATGTATAGTTTCATTCTTTGATAATATTTTTATTCTTTGAAAATGAAATATCAATAAGCCAACATGTCAGATAGAAAAATACTAAGAGGTTGTAAAGGAAACTGTCCTTCATCTGTAAACATTAATAGAATAGATGATTTAAATGAAATCTATATTATCTTTCAAAGAAATAAATAAAGGGTTCACTGAAATCAACGTAATTTAAAATAAATAATACTAGTATATGTTTAGGCATTTTTTTTTCAATTTTATTTTATTATGTTTTTTAATCCTCACCCAAGGATATTTTTCCATTGATTTTTAGGGAGAGTGGGAGAGAGAGGTAAAGACAGAGAGAAACATCAATGTGAGAGAAACACATCAACTGGTTGCTTCCTGCACAGGGCCCAGGCTGGGGAGGAGCCTGCAACCAAGGTATGTGCCCTTGACCAGAACTGAACCCAGGACTCTTCAGTCCACAGGCTGATGCTCTGTCCACTGTGCCAAACCAGCTAGGGCCTTGAAAGTTCTATTTCAGTAAAGAACTGATTATTCCTAATGTGTATAAAATGTATTGGAGATCATGGGAAACTGTCAACATTCACACTCAATGCCACATCCTCAGTACTGAACTCAAGCTTAAGATTCTAAGACTCTTTAAAGTACTAGTATTAATGCTCATCTGTACAAATTCAATTAACAGTATTTGAATAAATTAAAACACTTAAGTAACATGAACACATTTGGAGATGTACTGGATTCACATTACTGATTTTCTTCTAGCAAGCAATTAGCTAGAGCACACAAAACTTAGTCTTGCTTTAATAATAATCATTTACATATTAAAGCAAAACAGAAATGGTGGGGTTCATATTTAAGATATGGAAGAATGAATGATGTGCTAAGAACATTCAGTTAGTTATGTTAAGAAAGTCTTTGTATAGTCACACCTAATTCATACTGGACCAAAATGAAACAACTTCCTGGACTTGTTACTGCTTGCAACATTTTAAGTAAATACAGAGACATAGTTTCTAAAAATGCAATAAAGCGTATCTTATCCTTTGTCTTAATTTGTGAAACATAAGCAATATTATTTACTATACCAGGTAAAACTAATGCCCAATCAACTCATATCCAGTTCATGAGAAATTCTTACCAAATTCCCACTGTCATATTTCTATAATTACATAGTATTTAATGCAGTATAATGAATCCCTTTTTCTTCTGCTTGCTGAAATAGTTACAACCTTTAGAAATTTTAATAAATGAGCTGTATACTAGCTTCATAGTAACCAATAATGTTGATGCTATGTATTTTATTAATTGAATTATTTCAGATAAGTCCTACTGATATTATTAAATTAAAAACTGTATGATTTCTTGGTGATTGCTTTATTGTGATAACTATATTTCCAAGAATATTTCTCTGCATACACTTGCAGACTTGTCTTACTAAAGGGTGCCATGCTCCAAGACAGGCACTGTTGCTACAGACTGTATTTCAATTTCTCCCAAAGGGTGTCTGTCCTACACTGGTTATCCATTCATGGTAAAGTAGTTAATTTTAATGTTCTCATTGTTTACCAGAAAGCACAGAGAGGCTGCTTGCCACTCCGCTCCCGTTTCCTTTTGCTAGCCTGCTGAGCTTTTTCAGCCAATTGACTCTGCTTTGAGGCTATAAATATCTGAAAAATGTTCTGCATTTGATGCTCTTGGATTCTGCATCCATATTTAGCTGTTTGTGGCATGCCTTTGTTTAAGCTACTCTACCACCCATACAATCAGTCTGGCTGAGATCTGGATGGTCAAAGGACAGACGGATCGACATTCAACACTGACTTACTCTGAGCAAGGTACCAATCTGCCAGACACAGTGACAATAAAGAAGGTGGCAAGATAGGAATGCAAAGATAAACAAGACAGATTCCCTGGTGTCAAAATTTCATAGTCCTGACAGGGCATGGCACAACTTATTATAATACTGAAATAAAACAAATGAAACATTTTACAAGTAAAAGAAAATGAACACTAAAACAGCATAAAGTTTTCTGTTAGCTATGTCTCAAAGATTGCGTTTGTGTTTTAAATATAGATCCAGCTATTACAAAGCTCTGAACATATTCCAAAAAAGTTTTCCAATCATGACAATGCATTACAAAAAACTCTAGAGATTATATATATATATAAAATCTATATCAACTTTGGCAATAGCAAGCTCAAAACAGTGCCTTGTCTTCCAATTCTGTGAGGTAAACTAATAAAATATTGTTTCTAAAAGTTTCTGTTAAGATCCTCTTGGGGTGGGGGGTATTTTTGTCACTATTGTTTGTTTGCTTATTGGTTACAAAGATTAGTGTTCTGCAGAACATGTGAACCATAGCCAGAAGCCAGGAGCACTTAATAATAGCTCCTTTTTGCACCCTATTCTAAAATCCACTTGGCTATTTCAGGTTAGGTCTCAACTGAATGAGCTAGACTCCAGCAAGATCCCCATCCTCACCTTCCTATCTTGTGAAAACATTCCAAACAAATATACATCTGCCCTCAACATTCCTTCTTTCAAAACTCAGTTCACTGACCTCTTGATAAAAGTGCTCCCCAGGATCCTCTGACAATCATGATTTAAATGCATTCAGGGCTTGCCTGATGCCTAACCCCAAGGGTCGGGCTGAAATTGGCAGGCCTGGCTGTAGGTAAAATAATAGGGCAGGCCATAGAATCAGACAACTCTAAAGCTAAAATGGACCACAGATACCAATTACTCCAGATTCCACATTTTACGTAGAAACTTAGACCCACAGAGTTAAAATTACTTGCCCAAAGTTAGACAACCAATTTGTGGCAAAGCCAGAACAAAAAACCAAGTTCTCAACCCCCAGTTTTATACTCTAGGTTTCTTTAAAAAACATTAGACTACACTCATCAAAGTCTCTTTAAATTGTGTAGAAGAATCCAGATGTTTCAAAACAATCAGGATTTTGAATGCCCAAAACAAATAAACAAGAACACCAAAATGAACTAGTGTTTTTCAAATTGATTTTCTATTATTTTCCTTCAAAGCATTTCAAAGAGCTATACAACAGGCAACTTAAAAACTACCTAAGAACATAAAAAGCCAACAGTCATCCAGATAGTTTTGGAATATTTACAGCAAACTAAAGACAACAAAGCAGTAATCCAGGATGAGTTGCTTCAGTTTTGAGGAAGGAAAATAGCAGTTCTAAACAATAAATAAAAACAACTTCTAGTTAATTGATAGGGACGACATAAAAGTTACAAGGCAGTGGAAAGTCTGCAGCTTGACACTGAAATGCCCATTGTATGAGACAGAGACTATATATGTATGTGTATATGCACACACGTATTTAAGAATACACACACACACACACACACCTCTCACAAATCTACCCCTAGAAATGGACTACAAAAACACATATTTTTATGGGTTACATGCAAAGAATGTTAGTAAATCTAGATCTAGAAAACGCAGAAAGAATAGTTTTGGACACTGAAATACTGAATTATTATTTTTACAGTAACATGGCCCTATCTCTAACGTCATATAAAAACAATATGCCAAAGAAGTGCATAAGGATAGAAAAAGACGAGCATGGGAAAACCTCCATATATACTCTAGTTCAAGCTCATTTTCAGATTCTCACCAACCTTGGCTATAAACTATAGACTAGGTGGGATTAGCAAGCGGGTGGGAAATCAAGCCCTAACGTTTTTAATTGGCTGAGAATGAGCTGGGTGCCCTTGCATCATCTCCCACTTCTCTTCTGTAATTCTTTCAGTTAGTCAGAATAACATAAACACATAAATATCAAGCAAAATACAAAGTGGTACATGCACTTATATCCTTAAGAACTGGTTATAGGAATAGCTGGATTTTTAGAACTGTAAGGCCATTCAGAGAGCATCTAATCCGATCTGTTCATTTTACAGATGAGGAATCAGAGGTCAAAAAGTGACCTGGTCTTCCCCAAATCACACAAGACATTTAGTAGCAGAACTGAGACGAAAACTCAAATCTCTGCGCTCCTAGTTGTGTGATCTTTCTCCCAGTGAGAGACTTAATGTCTTTAAATCAGCCTGAACTATCCAGAGAGACAACTTCTAAGTCTTGGTCACTCTTGACCAGAAAACACATGCCCCGTTCAGAATGAAGAAAGAAAAGGTAATGTACTTGGTCACTACAGGCTTAAATATACATAACTGCAGTGTAACATCCTAACGTGGTGTCTGATCAAGTTTGCCACCTTAGACTCAGCCCCAGGACTAACGTCTTTTGTGTCCATGCCAGAGAGGTGATAAACATCCTGGCCTCCTAATATTTTGGAGAGTCACTGCCCAGTCCTCAATGCCAGGCCCTAAATCCTTGGGCTATGAAGTTTCCAAAACCAGCACGGTTTCAATGATGCCACTGAGGCTCACCCTAACAGGATGTCATCATTCCGTTTTAATGAAAGAGGTGGTTACCAGGAATGCCGAAAGGGAAAGTTTTCCTGTGTGCTCATCGCTTTTAACTTGCTGAGTAGCAGCCCAGTCACTTTACAAAGGGAACCAGAAACAACAGTGCCATCTGCAACAGTCCACACCAGTTGGTCTAAGAGCGACTGTCTTTGGAAAGTGAGGTTCAGAAAGAGGTGACAGGTTAGTCGTTTCCCACCAAATACACACTCGTGCTCAGCTCCTTCCTATCTTGGTTCCCAGCCTCGCCTCAATCCAGAGAGAGAAAGGACATCCCCTTCACTTGGTCTCATGGTGTGTTCCACCAGACCTTCTCGAGGATCGGCTGACAGTTCCCTCTAAGTCATCAGCTAAGAATTAGGTCTGCAGAGCCCGGCACTCCCTTCAACTCACTGCTGGTGCCTGAAAGGGTCCAGAGACCACCCTGAGACAGCGCTCTACCCAAAGGCTAGTCTGGAGCAACTTGTCCGAAAGGCACCCCGGGACAAAAAGGGACGTGGGAACGGGACCCAGAAGGGGGGAGAGAGGGGGGGGGGGCTGAGCGCAGGGCTGCACTAGCTGGGGAATGAATGGCAGCAAAGAGATGAAACGCCGGCCTCCCCGACGGCCCGGCGCGGTCCTTACCGTACACGCGGACCCAGCCCTGCTGCTGGCACACCGACTCCAGGAGGATCCGATCCAACATGCCACCCGCCACGGCCGCGCCGACTGGGACGGCCGCGTCCAGATCCTCCGGGGGCAACGGCGAGTCGGACTCCAGTCCCGGGAACATCTCCGGCCAGGACAGCGCCTCCGCTCCTCCGGACGCCGGGGAAAGCTCCATGGTGCCCCGGGGGGGACGCAGCAGGGGGCGGGCGCAGGGCTCCGAGCCCAGCCCGCGGGGAGGGGAGGAGCGCGCGGCGGGGCAGGGACCGAGCGCTGCGGGCGGACGCGGCTCACCTCCTTCCCCGCCGCCCCCTGCCCGCGGCTCGGGCGCTGCAGCCCACCTGCAGCCGGCGCGCGGGACCCCGGCCGGGAGGCGGGTCCAGCGTGGCCCCGGCCGCGGGGGGGCAGCGTGGAGGGGGGGGGTCCGGGCTCAGGTGCGGGACCCTCCCGGGAGGGGACGAGGAAGGACCCGGGAGGGGCGGCTCGCCCGCCAGTCCCCTCGGAGCCGCCTCCCTAAACCCCGGCCGGCGTTTCCCCGGGATGGAACGATCTCAGGCTGGGAATGGAGCGCGGCCCGCAGGGCTGGGCTGGGGGCGTCGCCGCCAGGGGCCGCCCCCTCCGACCGGCTCCCGCCGCCTCAGGGGCTCCGAGTGTCCGCTCCCTCAGCCTGAGGGGAGCCGATGGAGCCGGGTTCTCGCCCTCCTGCCCTCAGCCCCCACCCCTGGAACGAACAGGCCCGCCCCCCTAACTCTCAAGCCACCGTTGCCGTCGCGGCTCCGGCTCCGGCTCCGCCGCAGAACACACAAGCCAGGCAGCCGGCAGTGGCGGTGGCGGTGGCGGTGGCGGCGGCGGCGGCAGGCGGCATCCCAGGGTGATAGGCCGGAGCAATCGAGAGCCGAGCGCCGGCCGCGTGTGCAATCAGTAATGAGGCGGGGGAACTGCCGCCGAGGCAGGACAAGTCGAACACCGAATTTATTCATCAACCCCGCCTCCATTCCAATTAACTTTCTTCACAACCGCCCAGCAGCGCGGAGTCACAGTCTCTTCAGCTGCAGCTGGAGCTTGCAGTGGAGACGGCGTGGGGAGGCGGAGAGGAAAGGGGGTGCGGGAAATTTAAAAAGAAAGGAAAAGAGCGTCCCTTCCCCATGTTCCCATCCTTTTCCTTTTATGTATGTCCGTACTTATTGGAACGAGTATTTCTTATTGGACGAAGGATTGGAGAGGCTGTTTTGTGTTACAGCCGCCCCGGGGGAAAACCCCTCTTTCCCAGAGGAGAGTTGGCAGCGGGGTCTGGGACTGCGGGGTCTGTGTGGGGTCCGCGCTCGGCGCCCTGTCCGCGCTGGGGCTGGACCTGTCATCGGTTTGGAGCAGCGTGGACAGGAAGTGTGGTGTGGATGGATGGACGGCCCTCGCGAGCACATGTATTGCTCAGAAGCCCAGTATTAACCAAACATGTTTCTCTCCTTTTTTTTTTTATTTTTGCCTTTGATCTTTGTGCAATATGTTGGCTATTTTTCCTCGAATGATGTCACTTGAATTTTATTTTTGGTCTATTTGTAGACTCCGTCTTCCTTGACCTTGGCTTTAGTTTTATGCCCACCCAAGGCGGTATCCACTAGCTCTGGTTTAAGAGCTTGCCGGCAAAGTAAAAAATAACTACTTAGTGCCTTGCACATCGTAGGTCTTCATTGTTTTTTTTTAAACAGCTACTTAAAACGGAGCAGAAATTCCACAAGGATATGTTGGTTTTGGGGTTTTGTTTTTTTTTTTTACACTTTAGGGGAGAGGGTATTTAGTATCCTCCCGCCCCCATTTCTCTCTACTTTGCACAAAGACTGGTCTACAAGGGGATATTTTCATGGTCTGGTTTTGTGGCATTCTGGTGTGTTCGTTGGTGGACTTATCAAGAGCTCTGATGATGCATTTGTAATTTTATTCAAATTCTTATTTAGAATAACAGTATTTCTAAGCAGACAGTTACCTTAGAAATTAACTCATTCTGCCTCTTATTTAACAGGTGAGGAAACTGAAGAACAGCCAGTTTCAACCATCAGTACAAATCAACCATCAGTACAAATCTCAACAATAATGGTTAGTTCAGCTTTATTCCCTCAAGAACCTTTTGTGGTTGAGCTGGTTGATATGTGGCTTGGTGATATATTTGGAGTAGTCATTTCCAGTATCTAGAACCCTGATTTATTATCTGACTCCACAGTCAGACTTCCAAGTCTAAACTGTTGTATTTTTCAGTGCTTGAGTAGACAAGGGGGTGTGTTGAAGCTAGGAGATTCTGGGGAGTTAGAGCATTTTTATTTATACTAAATTACAGTTGAAGTCATGGTAGCAGAAGTCAGACAGCAAGTGAACAAGGGGCATCAGATGTACCATTTTGAGTGTCTCTTTATTAGTTAATATATAAAGAGTTTATTTACCCAAGTAATTATCTCAAAGCAGAATTAGGAGTGGTGTAAGAAACAGGTGGATTTTTTTGTTTGTTTTTGCTCTTTCAGTGGCATTATCCATTTTTGAGCTGAAAAGAAAAGCTTCTAAGGCAGGGGAGAGTGGGAGGAGGGGTCGAGATCAACCAAAAGACTTGTATGCATGCATATAAGCACAGCCAATGGACACAGACACTGGGGGCGGGGGGGCGGTGAGGGCGTGAGCGAGGAGGTGGGGGGTGTAATGGGGAGATGAGGATATATATGTAATACCTTAATCAATAAAGAAAAATAAATAAGTAAACATTTTTTTTGACAGACAACCATTTAGTTTTTATTTCATAATCATAAACTTAACTCTGCAATCCAGCTAGACTGGGAAGGGGTAAGGGAATTATGGAACCCAATAAACTGGCAAGAGCACAAAGATTATGGAACATTCCAAGCAAATTGGGGTGAAGGGGTGCTCTCCTGAGCTACAGAAGGAATTGTCTGATGGTAAAGATAAAACACAAGTCAGATAGAGTTGTCCACAGTCAGCAATGGTGATCTTCTTGCTGGTCTTGCCTTTCCTGGACCCATAGCGCTCCATGGCTGTCACAATATCCATGCCTTCTTTCACCTGGCCAAAGACCACATGCTTGCCATCCAACCACTCAGTCTTGGCAGTGCAGATGAAAAACTGAGAGCCATTTGTGTTAGGCCCAGCATTGGCCATGGACAGGATGCCAGGGCCTGTATGTTTCAGGTTGAAGTTCTCGTCCTCAAATTTCTCCCCATAGATGGACTTGCCGCCTGTGCCGTTATGGCGTGTGAAGTCACCACCCTGGCACATAAATCCCGGAGTAATTCTGTGAAAGCAGGAACCTTTATAACCAAATCCTTTCTCCCCAGTGGTCAGAGCACGGAAGTTTTCTGCCGTCCTTGGAACTTTGTCTGCAAACAGCTCGAAGGACACGCGGCCTAAGGGCTCGCCATCGGCGGCGATGTCGAAGTACACGGTAGGGTTCACCATGGCTGATCACGGGCAACTTCGGAATGGCGGCGTCTGCAAAGCCTAAGTAAACATTTTTAAAAGAATAAAATGTGCCTTTCCTTAAAAAAAGAAAAAGAAAAAGAAAAGCTTATGCCAATCCCCAGTAATCCTACTTTATTCATCCAAATTCTCCAAATCCTAGTCCCTGCTTCACCTCCCCATCCTAACCTCAGACTAGCTGCAGTGGTTATCTAGTTGCCTAAGTAATAGTATGTCTGGAATTTACCTAATGTTTATAATTTAAAGAGAAGATATTTTAACCACCTGAAAATAATAATTCTATGAGATAAATAAAAAGATTATTTTTTAAATATCCATTTAGCCAATGAAAAAAAAATGGAGCATAGAAATCTTAAGCAACCTACCTAAACATAACTAGTTAATAGACAGATGAAAGCGCTAGTTTTTAATTTTTTAATTCACTGACAGATCTAAACACCTTAAGAATCTCCTTCATCTCTTGGAATATAGAATTATTCTAACACTTGTGGAGCCAAAACTAAATATTTAGTGTTTTTTGCAAATTATTATCACAAAAAAATATTGAATAAAAACAAAAACAAAAGTGATAAACCAGTTTGCATTGTTGAGGCAGTTAATCCTGCTTGGATGTATACATGTATGTCCCTGGTGTAATCCCAGATCTCATTGTAAAGATAAATCCTTGGCTAATAAAGTCTTCATTTACATTGTATTTGCAAACAGGCTTTTGTGTGTGTGAACTACAATAGAGCTAAAGTCTCATTTCTGCCTATCCTAACCCCTCCTCCTTTTTCCTCCCTTTGGAGCTTCAGGCAGTAAGCTCTCAGAGGTGATCTACATAATTATTACCCTTAGAATACAAGACCCAGGACAAATGGGAAGTAAAAGCTGGGGGTGGGGAAAAGGAGAATAATAAATTCCCCAGGTAACAGTCTGAGGAAAAGGCTGGCTATAATCTGGGATTTCTAAAAGATGGAGTATATATACATCTTGCCAATAATAAGGAGAGATGAAGATTTGGAATCTTGGCCTTCACAGCCTGAAGATCAGCTATGGGTGCAATTTTCTCCTCTGATTATCTGTCCGAAAACACACAATCATGTTATTATAGCAAGTCCCTTCTAGGCTACCTAGACACCAGCTCTAAGCAGCTAGTCCCCTAAGCAGTAATGTCATTTTTAAACTGTGGCTCATCAGCCCCTCCCTTTCAATAGTATTACCTTCCCACTTGCACACAATGACACAGCATCCTCCTGATTATACAGGGGTGGCAAAAAAGTAGGTTTATAGTTGTTCATATGGAAAGATTTGCAGGTTATGAGTATTACAATAGCTTTATTAATGCAAAAGAATGTCACAATGCACTGTAAACCTAGTTTTGTCCATCCCTGTGTTCTACAACATTAACTGTGTCCAGCTCATCATAAAGGAAGAATTTAGATATTTCTCAATATTCTGTTGTCTGTCTTTCTCCTGCCTCACTCTACAATTCCCTGGTGATCTTTTCACTTTTACACGTTCAACCCTCACTTGGAAACCTCTCCAGGCTCATCCACAGTACTGAGGTCCAATCAGGAGTTTGTAAATGTCCAACACCTCCACTACGAGTTTAGGAAAGCAAACTCCCCTTTTTGTTACTCAAACACCCTTCCCTTCTTGAATTTCCTTTTTATATTTGTAAACCTGAGGTTTCTACTTCATACTTGCTTAAATGTGGAGTTACCTTTGCATTCTTTTTTCCACCCTAGCTTGCATAAATCCAAGCCCTGCTTTCCATTCCCACTGATACCATCCCACCTCAGCCCTGGTTAGCTTTCACCAAGATAATGCCTTAGTGTTTTAGCGGTCTTCCTGCCTATGAGGCCTGTCCACATCCACCTCATCCTACGCTCTGCTGGAAGTAAAGTATCCTAAAACAGATCAGATCCAAACTCAATAGACAGCCTCCTGCTGCCTCCTAAGAAAAATGCATGCTCTACTGAGAGTCAAGGGCTATTGCTACCTGACTCATTGCCCTTGCTGAGCCAACCCAAATGGCTCACTGTTCCCCAGATACATCCAGCACTTTCTGCGCCCCTTGCTTCTGCTTGTTTCTTATGTGAGGAATGCCTTTTTCTTCTTCTCTGCCTGCCCCAAACCCACCAATTTTCAAACCCCCCAACTCCACCTCCCACTGTATACCAATGCTCTCCTCCAGCAGGTCATTTCCTGTCTTCCAAACAGGCAGTGATCTCTGCCTCCTCTGAGTTCCCATGGCTTTTGCTGTCTGTCTTCTGGACCAATCATAACATACATTGTGATATAGTCCTTTGTGTAACTCTATTAGTTAATAAGCATCTTGAGGCAGGGGCCTTGTGCTATCCCCCATAAAGTCTTCTACATATTGACCCCTCAATGAAACCAGAAGCCAGCAAACAATAAATTAAATTGAAAAAAGGAAACCTGGTTAGATTCTAGATGTTTGGGGCTGCAAGAGAAACTAAAATAATCAATTTAGTAAGCTCAGCCATGTAACCTCCATTCTCTCCCCAGCCCCTCGCACACCTAAAAAATAAACATAGACCCAGGAAAATGACATGGCTTGCCCAAGGTCACACAACTAGTGCCAGAGGAAGGATTAGAATTCAGATCTCCTGAATCAGCTCTATCACAAGTGGTTTCCTTCTAGCCCTTTTTTCAAGTTCTTTCCTAAATGGGTATTTTTCTTGTTAATAAAGGTTTCTTCAGTAATTTTATTCCTTTACATATTATTAAAGCTTAAAGCATTTATGCCACATTCCTGGCCCCACATATAATTTTAGCAAAATTATACAAAACACACACACACACACACACACACACACACACACACACACACACACACAAAAAAAAAAAAACCTAAAGGACCAAACAGAGACATCAGAGAAACATCTGGTCTGATTCATCAGGGTAGCAGCAACATTTCTATTTATACATGAGCACAGCCCTATCTTTGTAGCTCTCAGCTGTTCCTGATTGCTCAGTATGTCCCTCTTTTCAACCTTGTCTGTCCCTCATCCCTCATCAAGAGAGCATCCTGAATCCCGAGTCTTAAACAGAACTTAATGCAAAAGGAGAAAATATATTCCCAACTCCTTAGAAGGGGCTTGTACTTAAAAGGGCTATTTCCTTCCTTTCTCAGTCTCTTTGTTCAGGAGCCTAGGATAGCAAGCCTCTAGTGGTTGGGTGGCTGCCATTCATTCTTCTGCATTCTGGGTAGAAAGAAGCTGGATAAAAACCAAAGCCGTGGCATGAATGAAGTTTGGAAGTGGGTCAGGTAAAAGGAAATGGTTATTCTAAACAGGGAAACTGAGGTTGACATGGAAAACTTGGGGATCTTTGGTTCTCCTCACAGCAATATTTGACAGTGATTTTAAATTAGAAACTGTTTGATCTTAGGTATACACACATCGGTACCAAGGAAGACTTGAGAATCTTCTTGGGTTTTGTGAGTACTCTGTCCCCTAAGAGAAGGTCCCTGTTTGTACCAACCAGTATAGTTTGGGAAAGCAGTGGAGCAGTCAGAAAGCAAACAAAACGTCACCAGTCATTTCTCCTTGGTAAAAGCTCTTCCAAAACAATGACCTCACCTGAATATTCAACTACAGGAGTGAAAAAAGAATAAAACCACTCAAGGGCCCCTAACATCAGGGCCTACTTAACACCTTTACAGGTTCTAAGCACTGAAAATAATAAGGTGCCTCACCTCACCCCCTGTAAATAAAAAATTCAGCAGAGCGTTGGAAAAATCAACAAAAGTTCTCATTTTTTTTTCTTTTTTAGTCATGACCACTACAGAACTTGTTTTAGAAAAGGCAAGTATCAAACTCTTAAAAGCTTTATGTTAGTTTTGTGTGCTAGTGCTCTGAACACCAATGTATCTTTTGAGTAATCCAGTACCAACCATCTATGAACTAACACAATCTATGAAGGGGGCAATGTTCTATATATATCTTTTTATTGATTTCAGAGAGGAAAGGAGAGGGAGCGGGAGATAGAAACATCAATGATGAGAGAGAATCATTGATTGGCTGCCTCCTGGGCTCTTTCCACCCCCACCTCCTCCCCCAACTGGGGATAAAGCCTGCAACCTGGGCATGTGCCCTGACTGGGAATCGAACCTTGTCTTATTGATTCATGAGTGGACACTCAACCACTGAGCCACGCCAGGTGGCATGAAGGGGGCAATCTTTAGCAAATTAATTTCTATGTTCTTATAGTAACTATGGAAACACCAAGTTATTCACTCTAGCCAAAGAAAAGGATCACTTCCTTAGTTTTGTGGTTCTAATGAGTTCTCAAAAGATGCAATAAAAAAAAGCCAAAAAAGAGACACTTTTGTAATGATACCACTGTCCTCATATTACCAATATAATCATAATATGTGGAGGCTACACTAGCCCATTCCCATTTAGCCTCTGGTATAATAAAAGTGTCAAGGTATCAGTAAAAATGGCTGTGGCCTATTTAAGACTCTTATCAAATACAAAAAATATCAAAAATATATCCCTAGGAAGCTGTCATCTAAATATGGATGAAGATGGTCGTAACAGCTGCTGACTGTGTCACCATTATTGATTATGGTTGATTCCTCTTATTGAGATTAAGAAATCTAGAGGTTGTTTTGGGGGGAGAGGTCATTTTCCCATTGGTCTATAATAGGACATCCTTAGCAGGATAACCAGGAAGGAGCCAGAAGTTTAGAAGCTAGTAGACAGAAAGTGGGATACTGAAATTTAAGATTGCTGAGGTGTAATGTCTGAGTGGTGACAGGATATAGAATGTGGTCCTTGAAAGTAGACAACTAGAGTGGATGAGAAGGTCCTATACTCACTGTCTTTGCTACCTCCTTACCTCCCAGTCATTATTTTTTTCTTCAGATCTTTATAAAAAAGACGAGGGGCCCAGTACATGAAATTCGTGCACTGGGCAGGGGTCTCTCAGCACAACCTGCCCCCTC
Source organism: Antrozous pallidus (assembly GCA_027563665.1). Lineage (NCBI taxonomy): Eukaryota > Metazoa > Chordata > Mammalia > Chiroptera > Vespertilionidae > Antrozous > Antrozous pallidus. The sequence continues at coordinate 22,096,449 of CM050527.1, read as the reverse complement.
TCACATACTGGGAGCCCTCAGAAGATGTCCTACTGATGGCTTAGGCCTGCCCCACAGTTGGGAGCGAACCGAAGCCACAGTCTGGCCTCCCTTTGCAGGAGGTGATTAGGGTGATCAGGGGAAGGCACCAGCCTCATCACCCTGCTGCTGCAGCCACCAAGATATTTTCATCAACATGGATTCCAGTCCCTTCACCATGAAAAAAATGACAACTTTCTTTAGGCATTTTCAAGATGTGGCTTTCATAGACTATGACATTTCTTTCTTTTTCTTTTTATCATCACCTGAGGATATGTTTCCATTTATTTTTTTCCCCGTTCTCTCCAATTCCAGGCTTGGCCCCAGGCTTTAGGCTTGGGAAAGGGGATCCCCGGCACCTCCAATTGCAGGCTTAGCCCCTTCCCAAGCCTAAAGCCTCTACCACCCCAGGCTTTAGGCTTGGGAAGGGGGACCCCCCCACACACATACTTCCCCACCCCTCCGATGGATGGCTGGGAGTGACCTGGGTGCCAGGAGTGACCAGGGTGCTGAGGAGGTTCCTGAGACCCAGGTATATTTGCAAATTAACCACCATCCTTGTTGGGTTAATTTGCATACTCTGTTTGACTATAGGTGTAGTGGAGGTATGGTTAATTTACATGTTTCTCTATTATTAGGTAAGATAACATGTTGCAAATATAGCTGAAGTTCCTTTTACACCCATCCAATCCCTTTCTCTCCCAACTACCTAAATGTCATGACAATTCTAATGTTGGTATATGTTTTTTCTACATGCACATGTGTGTGTGCAAATCCTTAGATGATTTTTTTCTATTGAATTTTTGTATTTGTCTTCATGAAATTCACATGTATATAATACATCCTAAAATTTGCTTTTTGCATTTAGTATTGTGTTTTCAAGATTTATCTCTATTGATACTCTTGGATCTAGTCCATTCATTTAACTGCTGTCTAATTTTATATCATACATAGTCCACTATTAATTTACACATTCCACTATCGATAGGTTTTTATAATTGCAAACAATAAAGCAGTGACCATCCTTAAGGCAAATCTCTTTCTGCATATGTATCAGAGTTTCTCTAGATATATGTCCAGAAATTGAATTGCTATATAGTAAGGTACACGCAGTCCAGTTTACAAAATACTGGCTTTTCCTTGTGCTTGTACAAATTTACTTTTCCATCAGCAGAGCATGAGAGTTTCTTATCTTTACATCCTTGCCAATGTTTAGCATTATCAGGTTTTAAATTTTGCCATTCTCATATATATGAAAAGTAATCCAATTTTACATTTTGCATTTTCCTCTTGAGAAATTAAGCATCCTTTCATATGCTTTGGCAATTTGGCCTTCACTTCTCTGAATTGTCTATTCACATTCATTGACAATTTTTTTCTATTGCATTTTTGTCTTCTTTTTATTGATTTATAGAAGTTCCCTCTATGTATATGCTGTATACAGCATCTTTTGTCAGTTATTTGAATGGCAAATATTTTCTCCTAGTCTTGTTTTTTTTTTTTTAAACGTTGTTTGTGGCATCTTTTCTCAAATAAAAAAATTAATTTAATCCTTTTTGTTTGTAATTTGTTTTTCATGCCTTAAAAAAAGCCTACCCTTTAGCCCTAGCTGGCGTGGCTCAGTGGATTGAGCATCAGCTTATGGACTGAAGGGTCCCAGGTTTGATTCCAGCACATACCTGGGTTGCGGGCTCAATCCCCAGTGGGGGGCATGTAGGAAGCAGCCAATCAATGATTCTTTCTCATCATTGATGTTTCTATCTCTCTCTCCTTCTCCCTTCCTCTCTGAAATCAATAAAAATATATTTTATAAAAAGTCTACCCTTTATTATATATTCTCCTTTATTATCTTATGAAAGCTTTATTACTCTACCTTTCACACTGAAGTCTTTAATATACTTGACATTTACTTATGTGTACAGAAGAAAGGATCTAATTTTTCCCTTGAATAGCTAATTGACACAGCACCATTTATTGAATAGTCCAGCTTCTCCTTGTTGCTTTGCACTTTCACATACATCATCTACCAAGTTTCATGTGTACTGATCTGTCCTCTTCTAGTTGTCCATTTACCTATTTATGATGTAGTACCACACTGCGTTAGCTTCTCTCCTCATTTTTCTTTTTCAAAGTTGCCTTGCCTATTCTTGGTTCTGAAGTCTTCCATGTGCATTTCAGAATCAACTGATTAAATTCCACAAAGCACCCTGTTTGAATTCTGACTGTAAATTTAACAAAATGTATACATTAAGGAGAATTTGCTGATAGATAGAAACACTATTGGTTTTTGGGCATTGATTTAATGCCCATTAACCTTGAAGAACTCTCTCATAAGTATTTATTACATGTCAAAAGATTATCTTGAATGTTCTATTTAGATAATCATATTATTTTCATATAATGATTATTTTTTCCTTACCAATTCCTATTTTTTTCTTGTCTTACTACCTTCATTAGAACCCTCAGGACAATATAGAATGGATACAACAGCCATGTCTTGTTCCTGATTTTAAAGGACATGTTTCCATGATTTCACCATTAAGTATGATGTCTGCTGTGTGTTTTTGACATCAAGGACTATTTTTATCTTTTTCTAAGAAGGATAATGCAAACTCAAAAAGTGAGTATTCTATTTTATTAAATGTTTCTTTTTGTATTTATTGAAGTGATCATTTCATTTTCTCCATTAATTGGATAAGATTGTAAATTACACTAATAGATTTCAAAAAATAAAGTACAGTTCATTTCTGAGATTAAATCCCCCTTGATTATATTTTAATTTCAATGAATTTTAAGTATTTAATTTAGTTTTTGTATATCTATATTTATATGTGACACTAACCAATAATTTTCCCTGTTGGTGCTATCCTTCTCTGATTTAAGTATCCTTGCTGAATATTCAAGGGGGTTTCCTCCCTAATCAGTCTTCAATCTTTATCTTTGTGGATAAATTTAAAATATTTTTTGAGCCCTGTGTTACATATAACATAATTGATCTCTTCCTTCTTAAACTTTACTCTTTATCTTTAAAAAAAATAGTTTTTATTGATTTCAGAGAGAAAGGGATAGGGTGAGAGAGACAAAAACATCAATAACGAGAAAGGATCATTGATTATCTGCCTCTTGCATGCCCCAATTGGAGGTCGAACCCACAACCTGGGCATGTGCCCTTACCCAGAATTTCTCGATGGACACCTGGTTTATAGGTCAATGCTCAACCACTGAGCCACACTGGCCAAGTACTTTTTATCTTAATGACACCACAGTCTCCATGTTCTGTCATAAATCTCTGAGTATTCCTTCTCTACTTTCTCTTTCTTTCTAATTTTTTTTAATTAAGAGAAAATGTGTTTATGTGAGAAGTGGATAAATAAATGATGGTTTATTCATACAAAATAATACTATTCAAAAGTTAAAATACATGGACAAATATTGATATATCTCATTCTCTCTCTCTTTTTTTTTATGGGCCTCTCTTCTGCCTAGAATGTCCCTTGACCAGCACTCTTCTCTCTACACATGCTCTCTAAATGACCTGATGCACCCTCAGTGTTTCAGCTGCCACCTGTACAGAGATGAATTCCAATGCTATAGCTTTGAGTGAGATCTCTCCCCAAAGTTCTAGTTTATTTTGGCTCATCCTAGCTGTCCCAAAGGCACGTAGGACTTCACATTTAGAATAAAACTCATCTTTTCCATTAAATTAGTTTATCCTCCTATAGACACAATCTTAGCTCATGACCCCATTATCAATATTTGTCATCCAAGAGAGAATTCTTTGACAGTCTCCTTCATTTCTCAGATCCAGTCAATTACCATGCCCTGACAATTTAACTTCCTAAACATTGCCTAATCTGTTCCCACCTCTCCGTCTGCACTATCCATGCCTCAAATGGGGCTTGCTTCATCTTTTACCTGAACAAGAATAATAATTTGCTAACAAATCTTCTTTATTCTGTCTACCTCAAGTATTTGTACAACTACAGATGCAACTGCAACTCCTTTCTAATTGTTCTCTTTGTTACTTAAGTAATTTATTGAAATCTCTAATCTTATCATGTCACTTTTCTGCCTTAAAACACTTTAGTGTTTTCCCCTGGCCTGTGTAGCTCAATTGGTTAGAGCGTCTGTCCTGTGCATAGAGGTGTACTGGGTTTGGTCCCTGGTCAGGACACATACTCAGATTGTGGGTATATGGGAGGCAGCCAATCAATGTTTCTCTCTCTTTCCCTTCCTTTCTCTAGCTAGAATCAAATAAAAATATATGCTTGGGTGAGAATTAATAAAGAAAAATACCCTTCAGTGTTTCTCCACTGCAGCAGGATGGTCTACCCTTTTAAACATAGCACTCAGAGCCTTACCTTTGTAAGCCTTACCTTTAGCTTCATTTACATCTTAATTTTGTCTACAGCAATTCAAACTGCTTATAGTTTCCCCTGTAACCCATGCATTTTTCCCCTTCCATTCCTTTGTTTCTGATGTCCTTTCTAGAAGGTACATCTGCACTTCCATTCACTTCTCCTGCCCATGACCCAAATCTAATTTCCCTCCACATCTCTACTTGACTAGCCATACCCTTTAAAACCCAACTCAGCTATTAGCACATTAAAAAAAAAAAAAGTTATCCCTAACCCTAACCCCTCTCACGGGCTTTACTAAGTGTCTCTCTTCAATTATTTCATAAATGCCATGATTATTATTATATTCTGTACTTACCATATTATATTGTAATCATTTTTTTATTTGTCCCCTACTGGACTGTGAACTCATCAAGAGAAGTAATTGGGTTTTATTCATATTTAAAGTCCAAGCAGAGTATCTGGCATGTAAATATTTGCTGAGTTAAATTAATAAATGATTTAGTTTAATTGAATATGCTCTTTGCGGAACGTTTGGTTTTTCTGTGTATCATTGTTTAAAATTTAGTTTTTGCTAGACTTCTCCCACTACAGAGATGTCATAAATGTATGATGATTGGTGGTAATGATTATTATTACTTGCTCTGGCTAACCAACTCTGAGAATAAAGATATATACCATATGATTTTACTTATAAGTGGAATCTAATGAACCAACTGAACTAACAAAATGAAAACAGACTCATAGATACAGAGACTGACAGCTATCAGAGGGAGGAGGTGGGGCTCTGGGTGAAAAAGGTGAAGGGATTAAGAAAAAAAAAAAAAAAACCTCATAGACAGACAACAGTATGGTGATTACCAAAGGGGAAGGGAGATGAATGGAGGTAGAAGAGGGTAAAGAGATTAATGAAAGGAGACTTGACTTGGGGTAGTGAACACACAACACAATATACAGATGATATATTATAGAACTGTAACCCAGAAACATAATTTTATTAACTAATGTCACCCTAATAAACAACAACAACAAATGAACAGTGACCTATCAGTGTGGCTAACATGGTATAAATTGGAGTATGAAACCACAGGGGAAAGTAGAAACAAATAAAATTAGAATAGGATGGTGAAAGAAGAGTATCCAAGTTAGAACATATACTACCTATCATCCCTCATTAGGAAATTCACTAATGCTATGGAGGATCCAACTTAGAACACACACTACCTATCATTCCTAACTAGGGAGTTCACTAATACTTAGTGAGGTGTGATAATATTTAGCAGCAGAATCACAGTGTCAGAGGCTCCTGAATTATTTATGAAGTCAGATATCACCTCAAGGTTTACATAAATTCATCTGGAAACCCCATCTTATGTCTTATGGGAAAGCCAATGCTCTCCCAAGCTACCTGCAATTTTTCTGGGTCCCCCATTCTCTTGGTAACCTCAGGGTTTGTCTTCTGCTGAATTCCCATTCTTCACTCTGTCTTGCAGCTGTTCCTTTATCTTCATTTGGCACTGACCCGGAGGGTGGGTTGCAGCCCCTCCTTCTAGATTTCCCACCCCAAATTCATGAGAGGCAGCTGTGTGTAGCTGATTCTTCCTGAAGTGTCAAATATAATGTTTATCATGTAGGGGGCTATATGGCAAATATGCAGCTCTCTCTAGTAACCAATTTAAAACTGGAAACTTGGTTTCCTTGCTGTATTTCCACCAATCCAAAGTGAAGCCTGCTGACATTTTTGCTCAGCCTTTCCTCCCACTCTTCCTCATTTACTTCTCCTATTTTCTTCCCATATTTCCCAATTTCTTAAGCAGAATGATTCTGTGAACTTTTGTTCGTTTCTTTCCAACCCATACAGAGCCACACTTTCACCCCTTAGGCATCTCTCAGATACTATTCTAATCAAAGACAATTCCTTACCTCAGTGATTGACAAACTCATTAGTCAATAGAGACAAATATCAACAGTACAACGACTGAAATTTCTTTTGAGAGCCAAATTTTTTAAACTTAAACTTCTTCTAACACCACTTCTTCAAAATAGACTCGCCCAGGCCATGGTACTTAGTGGAAGAGCCACACTCAAGGGGCCAAAGAGCCGCATGTGGCTTTCAAGCCTCAGTTTGCCGACCATTGAGGCTTACCTAAAATGAATTCTTATGCAAGTTTGCAAAAAATTTTCTCATTCCTCAACTACATTTCCATTTATAGTGTATGATTATTTATGTGTCAGGTAACTAAAAATTAAATATTACTCATTCTAATCTACATGATTATTTCTTCCCAACTAAATCTTTTGTCAACATCTATGTAAAAGAGCACCTTTAGTTATTGCTAATGATTTGTACCTGGACCAGGTGGTACCAGCCAACACATATAGTCACCATCCCGGTGTGCAGTTTGGGACAAACCAAGGAATAGTTGTTACAGAATCATGTCTGAACTGAGCCTTAAAATTGTCTCAACTTGGCCAATCTGAGTGGAATGTTTCTGAACAACAGAAAATATTGATGGTTCCTAAACTTCTGGAATCCCAAAGAGATTCTTCTCTTTTGGAAAGACTTGATTCTTTCCAGCAAGTATTTGTCAAGGGCCTACTGTGGGTCAGGCACTGTGATAAACCTTGGGGTCTGAGTGGAGGAGAGAAGAGTTGAACTCCCTGCTCCCATGAAGCTTATGCTATATTAGGAAACATGGTCCACAGGAAGGAAATAGATAATTACAGACTGTGGAATATTCTATGAAGAAAGTTGATTTGGTAAGTTAATAGAGAACAAATTAGGGGAAGGGAGGTATTCCTGATCCGATAGTTTGGAAAGGCCTCTTTGAGCCTTAACCCACTATCTGAAAGCTATGTGATGATAAGATTCCAGTCATGCCAAGAAGGGGAAGACCAGTTAAGAAGTCCTTGTAAGAGATAATGGTACTTAGACTAGAATCATGGCAGTGAAGAGAGAAGAGAGGAGACGTAGTCCAGATATGTTTTAGGAATAGAATTATAGCAGTATTTGCTAATGGGATAGTTATATCTAGATGATAGATAGATAGATAGATAGATAGATAGATAGATAGATAAGAGGGGGAGGAGTCAAAGGAGAAGAAAAGATTCAGAGATGGCTATGTAGTTCATTTTAACACAAAGATGGAAAAGACTAGAAGAAAAAGGCTTGGTAGGGAAATGTAGTGTTCCATTTTGAACTATAAATTTGAGATGCCTCTTGGACATTAAAATGGGAATACTGGACATATGAATCTGGAGTTCTGGGAACAGTTAAGGCTGAAAATATATATTTAGAGTAATCAGCACGCAGATGCTATATAAAGTCACAGAGCTGAATGATCTCTCCCAGGGAGAGTGTTATTCATAGAGAAGAGGGCCCAGCACTGAGCATAGATGCATTCAACATTTAGAGATCAGATAGAGAAATACCAGATAGAAAAGCCTGAGAAGAAAAGGTCAGTGAGGCATGATAAAGCCAAGAGAGTATGAAACCTGGGAAGTCAAAGAAGAGGTGGGCCAGTTAAGTTATGGAGACAACAATATCCACTATAAATTGCACACCTAATGCAAGACTCTGCCCAATCTGCTATCTTCTGACCCTGAAGATACAGGTCAAGAAAGGTTTCCAACATCAAATCTCCTAGGAAAAGTTTTACAACCTGATTGGGTATCTGAAGAGGCAGCAGCTTGGGGCAGATTTGCATGTTCTATGGTTCTTTCAGGCTTCTGATTGAACACAGTGGTGTAAGCAGTGGACAAATCACCCCAGGCTGCCTTGATGTGGGCATAAAATTGTTGGCTAATTCTTGGTAGATAATACCAAAAGATATTTGTGATGAGAACAACGTATAAAATCATGATTATAAAATCAGTATGGGCGTTTCACAATTTCCACGGTTCAAAGCAGGATCATCTTTGTTAATTTGTGCCTAATTCCTTTTTGCAAATGGCATTGATAACTAGGAATAGAGAGTAGTGCTTCTTTGTCATCAAATTTCTTGTGGTTATCAAAACCAGCTTCCAACTAAATAAAAGTGGAAACATCAATGGAAAGTCATACAGCTTTTCATCTTATCCTATATAGTAAAAGAGAAACATGCAAATTTGACTGTACCTTGGCTCCTGATTGGCTATGCTACCAGTCAATCAGGAGCGGGGGGGGGGGGGGGGGAGGCAAGTGGCGTGAGCGCTGGGCCCTGGGGGTGGAGATGAAACTGCAGTGGTGGCCAGCCCCCAGCCCCCGGGCGCTGTGAGGGGAAGTTGCGGTGAGTGCCCAGCCCTTGGGCCAGGTGGCCATAGGCAGCTGAGCTGAGCAGGGGCTTTAGGCCTTGGGCAGGCTGGGGGTGAGCCATCAGTTGGACATCCCCTGAGGGCTCCCAGTATGTGAGAGGGGGCAGGTTGGGTTGAGGGACCACGCACCCCCAGTGCACGAATTTCGTGCACTGGGCCCCTAGTCTTATTATATACAGCACTGACATTCTAGAAAACATTCCTTTGATGGCAAGTCCTGTGCCAATGTAGGGCACAGCCATTTTAATCCTGTTTTGTTATAGTTAGTTTGCTGACACACAGCTTTGACAGAGTCATTTTGATGCCAGGAACATCTTGATGTGGCTGCCTTGAAGTGGCTGTTTTGATATGGGAACATTCTGACTCTGTCTAAAAGCAAATGAATAAACTTTCACTGGGAAAAAAATTATCATCAAGTAATGTGCATTGATAGAGCTCCTCACCCCCTCCTTGAGCCCCAACTTATCCCCTAGCCCCCAGAACAGAAGCCAGACTGCAGAGGTAGAGAGTGGGACCCTTGAGAGGAAAAAAAAGTTCATCAGGGAGGGAGAATTCCAGAACAGTAGATCCAGCTGAATGATAAAACCTGTAGAAAGAGGACCACAATTCTGCTCTTGAGCCCCCTCTAACTCAGCCCCTTAAAAACTCAGTGCATTTCCACAACACTGAGCGAGACTCAAGGAGTTCTGCTGTGAGAGAAACCTTCATCCCCTTCCAAGAGCTGAGCCCTGACCAGGCATCTCTATTCTTTATTTTAAACAGAAGGAAAGGAAACAGAAGATGGCATGTGTACCTTCTGCATACATGGGAGATACCCAGGAAAAATGAGTCATGCCAAGCAGGCATGTCTTTGACAGGACATGTACCATTGAATGAAGGACAGTATCATTCAGCCAGGAGACTAAAAAGAACCATAGCTCTGCACACCCAAACAGGAGGCAGCAACCCACGCTGCCAAGTGACAGATGTGGGCATGGAGAGGTCAGATAGCTGGGTTGATCTGGGGTGATATTTTGTCATTCAAGTGTGAGTAGATAATAGGGAAAGTAAAGTAAATGGCCATGGGTTCATTGTCTCATTTGTATTATCAGGGGCCTGTCAAGAATCTATTATCAAGTGTCTTCTTAGTTGAATGGAGAATATAAACTGACTTCCTCTACCTCAAATTCTTTTTCTCACTGAGAGTTCTTTTTATACGCAACAATAGAACTAAAACACTCTGTGAAACAAAGTTAAGTCATTAATGGTATAATTTCTCCAGTACAAGGTGTTCATATCATTTAAGCTAGTGAATGAAAACATTAAATATTTTCCAAAGATGAATCTGGCCCAAGGGTCACAGGTTCCATTCCCAGTCAAGGAGCACATATCTCGGTTGCAGGCTCCATCCCAGTCCAGGGTGGGAGCTCATGTGGGAGGCTGCCAATTAATGTATCTCTTTAACATTGATGTTTCTCTCTTTCTCTCGCTCTCCACCTCCTCCCTCTCTTCCACTCTCTCTAAACCAAACCAAACCAAAACAAACCAAAACAAAGCAAATCAATGGAAAAAATATCCTCAGCTGAGGATAAAAAAAGAAAAAAAAAAGATGAATCTGTTTCTGCCACCATTATCTCTTTAAAGAGCTGGAATATTATTTAATTAAATTTAAAGATGTACTTGAGGAGTATTGAATGATATATAATATTAAAATCTATACAGTGCATGTGATTTGTTTCCTGGAAATATGAATTTCCCCTCTCCAAAAACCCGTTAACTTCACCTTTCATTGCAAGCATTTCCTATTTTGTTTTCGTTTCAATCTTTTCCAAATACTCTGATTTTAATTTAGGTCAGCAGATACATATTAAATACTAGTATGTTCCAGTTATTTTGTTAGGCACCACAGGGAACAAAAATATAAATATGAATAAGAAATAGCCTCTACTCTCAGGGATATAATGGGGGAGATTAGACTTGAATAAAAACAATATATAAAACAGAGCTATCACCAGGCACTCGTATGCATTTAAATATCATCTGATAAATTTCAGATTGTCATAACTGGCATAATCAAAATGATTTGGAACCATGACTGGGGCAATTAAACCCTATTGGGAGAAGGAAACTGAAAATGGCATTTAATTATGGATTGCCTACTCTGTGATAAGCCCAGTGCTAAGTGTTTTACATATCTTTTTCTCATTTAATCCCCCCAACAGCCCCATTTTACAAAGCAGGAAACAGCAGCCCAGCAACATTAAGTACCTAGCCCAAGCCCAAGGTCACACAGCTCAGATTTGGTGTGGAAGCCAAATTCAAACCTGGCAGAACCCACACACTCATTTCAGTCCCCTCCAGGAAGCAGCAGGCTGGGGTACTATTGAGGTAAAAGAAGATCTGGCAGCTCTTGACACTAATGTTTGAAAGAATGACTTTGGGTTGTTAAAACCACATAAACAGAAGGTAAAACAAAAGGTAGTCATAGCCAATCTAGACCCACCACTGAGCAATTCAGCAGGTGCATCGATCAAAATGGCTATTTAGTAAGCGTAACTTTTTATAAGCTTAGTTAGGGTGTCAATGAGAGTAACAAACCAAAACAAACAAAAAACAGTAAAAACCTTCTCAAATGACTGCCATCAATTCTTTATCTTATTGAATCTAGAAAGGCACCTTTTCCTCTAATAAGAAAACTTACTAATAATAGTCAACGTTTATTGAATACTTCCTAACTCTGAGCTCTGTGCCAAATATATATAGAGGTTAAGATCATGGATTTAGAATCAGGATGAGAGGGTTCAAAGGTTGGTTTCACCATTTATTAGTTATTACTTTCACCAGAAACTCTCTGGACCTTAATTTCCTCAGTGGAAAGGTAAGTCTACTTCGAGGTATCTGGTAAATAAACACCTGGTGAAATGAGCTGTTATTATGAACTTGGAATGTGTTTACCTACTCTCCCAGATAGGAAGGGACTTTCCTGAGTATACCCATCTATGGATAAGTCCAGGCCTCCTTCTCTGGGGCTCATGACAAAGTGGGGAGTCATGCACATCGCACTAGCAGGAAGCAGATACGTTGCAGAGCCTTGTGGCCATTACTCCTGCTGGAAGGCCCTGTGTGATAAGAAGTCTGCTGTAGAAGAGAAGTCCTCATGAAGCATCCATCTTATATAAAAACTGCTGTTTGAAATTTTAACCCTGCTATTTGGCTTCTGTAAATGCTTGCTTGCTTAAATAATAAGGAAAATAAGACTACTCCCACTTCAGAGGGACCATTAAACCTTCCCCCGTATGAAATTATCAGTACTGGCACCAGGTCAACCCTTTGGTTGAGGTCTCAAGGCCCCAGCACATAGGGGCTCTTTAAGAACTTGCAAAGGGGGCCAGAAACACCCCATATTTGGGAGACAAAGAAGGTAAAAACATATACATAGGAAAAATTCCTTCATGTTGGGGCCTAGAATTTGAGAGACATTTTCCTCTGTAACTCCATCTCTCTAAGTATTGCTTGGTTTTTCTCTGGTTTTCTGTAACACACAAATGTTATCAAGTGGAAACTGAGCTGGTAGAGCCACAGATGCTGAACAAAATTCCAGAGAAGTCAGGTCTATTGTCCCTCACGTCTGGCTGCTCCTATAATCCCTCAGAGTGTCTCCTTTCATAACCTTGTGAGGTGAGTGTCATCATCCCCGTTTTACAGACAAAAGGTTATCTCGCTTCAGGTCTCGTACCTAGTAGGCAGCCCAATCCGGACTGAACCCCAAGTTTGACTGACTCCAAAGCCTGGGTTTTTAACTCTCAGACAAATACCACCTCCTTATGCTAGTTATTCCAATGTTGTGAAATTAGGATCTAATGAGAAGTTGAGATTTGTGAAGTCTGCATATCCGCTATAAACACAGAATTTAAAAGGAATCATTATTAAATATTAATCCTAAGAAATATTTGTTCTATGTCCGGCTCAGTCATTGACATGTCTTTAGACCCAAGGCAGTTGAAACCACAGCAATCAAGTGCAAGGCTAAGAAGTCAGGCTGTGGAGCAAGATCGCCTGGGTTCAGGTTTAGACTCTGCAACATCCTAGTTCTATAACATTAGATGACTTGCTCATTTGTGCCTCGGTTTTGTCCTCTGCAAAATGGAGATCATAGCAGCATCTATCAAACAGAGTTGTTGTGACGAGTAAAGCTAAGCGAAGCATTGTGAATGATGTCTGACTCATGGCAAGCATTCAAAAGAAGGCTGTTATTACTTTTGAAGGCAGGTATTGTATCATTTAATTCCACAGAGGCACTCACTAAATATTTTTGAAATGAATAAAGGAAATGTTTGTAGCTAAACCTGTCACCAAAATTCTTAACGTTAACCCCAAACTGAATATGAAATACATTATACTAAGCACCATGCTTAGAAATTACACTAACATGGTCGCTGGCCACTTGGAACTTTTTGGAAATGAGGTCATTCTATTTCTACCCAAGCACTCAGGGGATTATGTTCCCTTGTTGGGGGATGTCTGAATCAAACAGGACACCTCAAGATTCTTGAGGGCGTCATCACTGACTCTGAGGTAACGTCTTTTTTTTGTGAACATGACTGTCAAAAGCAAGGAGACATTAAGGAAACTGTTTTCACATGTTTTCAGGTAACTTAAGACTGCTGGGCCCGCCATTCACCCCGTGTCATAGACATCTGTAATCTCACTCATCTTGCTCAAGGGGAGGGCGGCCAGAGTCATACAAGCTAGGCTTTATTATTATTATTTTTAAGCATTTCTATATTTCATTGCCTTTAGCATTTGAAAAGATTTTTCTGCTGAGAAACAACATAAAATGGAAAATTTACACATATAAAAGAAAAATATAAATTTTTTTTAGATTAGTTTCTATCATGGTGCATCAAACATCAGGAAAGCAATGCCCTAATATAATTTAAATTGTAGTAACTTTGCTATTTTTAGTTTTTTTTTCCAAGATGCAATGACTTTCATTCTAAGCTGATAAAAATTACCAGTTTAATTATGGAATAGCTAAAATCCAGCAAAGCCTTATTAAGTTAGAGTCTATTGATACAATAGTTGTGATATTTCAAACAGCAAGAGTACTATTTATACAATTTATGGATAAACAATATTCACAAGTAAATCTTATATAATAAAAGCCTAATATGCTAAGTGTCCAGTCATCTGATTGTCTGTTCAACCAATGAAAGTGTAATATGCTAATGATATGCTAAGGCTGCTCAACTGCTCTATGCGTACACTGACCACCAGGGGGGAGATGCTGTGACCAGTAGGTTAGCTTGCTGCTGGGGGCTAGCCAATTGGGACTCAGCGAGAGGGGCTGGACATGCCCTGGAACCCTCCCACAGTCCCTTCCTGGCTGGCCAACCTCCTGTGTCCCTCTCCAACCCTGATTGTGCACCGGCAGGATCCCTCATCCTGGCCTGAGCCCTCTTGCAACCCAGGACTCCTCACAGAGCCAGTTTCAGCTGATCCTGCTCAATGCAGGAGCTGCTCCCTGGTGGTCAGTATGCTCCAACAGGGGGACGCTGCTCATCCAGAAGCTCGGGCTCATGGCTGGCAAGCACAGTGGCGATAGTGGGAGCCTCTCCCACCTTCATGGCAGTGCTAAGAATGTCCAACTGCCAGCTTAGGCCTGCTCTCCATGGAGCCGGCACCCCCTGAGGGCTCCTGGACTTCGAGAGGATGCAGGCCAGGCTGAGGGACACCCCCTACTATGTGCACAAATTTTGTGCCCTGGGTTTCTAGTATATTCTATATTCTATATAATGAAAGCCTAGGTGGCATCGTGCAACATCGTCAATAAAATGGCCGCCACAAGATGGCCGGCAGAGGAGGGCAGTTGGGGTGATCAGGCTGGCATGGGAGTGCAGTTGGGGTGATTGGGCAGGCATGGGAGCAGTTAGGTGTCAATCAGGCTGGCAGAAAAGTGTTTAGGAGGTGATCAGGCAGGCAGCAGGCAAGTGGTTAGGAGCCGGCAGTACTGGGTTGTGAGAGGGATGTCCAACTTCATGTGGGATCGAGCCTAAACTAGCAGTCGAACATCCCCTAAGGGGTCCCAGATTGGAGAGGGTGCAGGCCAGGGACACCCTCTCCCCACCCCTCCCGCCCCCTGTGCACAAATTTTGTGTGCCAGGCCTCTAGTATTTATAAATAAATGTGCATCCCGCTCTTATTACTGCTCACTTTCCTCATTGGTCTCCTGCCTGTTGTAGGGATAGACAGACTCTGGCACAGTATTTCTGTCTTCAAAAAGATAGGCTGGTATCTAGGGAAATGACCTTGATAGACTAAACTATAAATATAATATAATCAGAGCAATTTGTTCTTGAATTGTGCCCCCTTTCTCAATATTCTAAAGCAGCTTTAGGAGAGAGGCAAAAAAGCATAATCAGTAGCCATTTAATGTGTGTGTGCAAGTAAGGGAAAACAATAACCAGAGTCCTGTTTCCAGAGAAAGTTATTTCCCTAGATTGGCTAAATCAAAATAGACCCCACGGCAGTGCCTCTGTGCCTAATGGTTTCTGTCTTGGTATCATAGAGCCGTGGTCAGCAAACTGCGGCTTGCGAGCCACATGCGGCTCTTTGGCCCCTTGAGTGTGGCTCTCCCACAAAATACCATGGCCTGGGCCAGTCTATTTTGAAGAAGTGGTGTTAGAAGAAGTTTAAGTTTAAAGAAATTGGCTCTCAAAAGAAATTTCAATCGTTGTACTGTTGATGTTTGGCTCTGTTGACTAATGAGTTTGCCGACCACTGTGACAGAGCAAGGAATCAAGGAAAACAAGGTTGGGGCTTTAATCCACATATAACACGCTACCTTTGCTCTCTGCAAGAATCACTAGCACAGCCTTTACTTCTGAGCCAGCCATTGTGCAAATGTCTGGGGTAGGTGGAGGGCTAAAAATGAGGATCAGCCTATTGTCATGAATGAAAAACGAAGCAGCAGCTTACAAGCCCAGCCTATTGGCAATAAGAAGAGTGTGTTGCATTCATTTGTTCAAAACTCTCATTGGATGTGAGCATTATTTTTTCAGGTCAAATGGACTCTTGATCTCTAAACATCCCCCAAATAAATGTCACCAAAAGGACACTCCCCCCAGTAAAAAGAGTATTTTCAGCAGAAAGGTTGAGCAAAGGAAGGGGAGCCTCTGGCTTCTCCTTGCAGAGAAGCCTCTGTGGCCAACTTAGCTGCTGTTTTACAAGTCAAAGAGTGGCCTTTCAAAGGCCAGCCCTGCTCCCTCCCTGTGACACTGGAGACTTGAGCTGCTCTCTCTCTGCCACTACTGACCTGCTGGGTAATAAAGATTTCCAGAGTCGCTTTGTTTCTTTCCTTTCCTTTTTGTTTTTAAATCAGAGCTAAGCTGACAGTCTTCATGACAACGGGGAGGGCCAGGGCAAGTTAAAATCCACCCCCAGCTCTGCGGGGAATGAAGAAGCTGAGGCTCCTTCCTGTCAGCAGGTGTGAGTCAGACACGCAGGAGCAGCAAAATTGAGGAAGAGGGTGCCATTTTGTCGTCAATGTTCCCACCACCACAGCACAGAAATAAATAGTTTGAGAAAATGATCCAGGATAAAAGAGCGATTGGCCAGGAGTCAGACTGAATAGAAGGTCCCCACTGAATGCTGCTTCATTATGCAACTTTTCCTTTCACTGAAGGATTCCAGCTCTTGGTGGAACCAATTGTGACAAGGAAGTGCTGACAGCCCTGGGAACCAGCAAAGCTGGCCTTTGATTTGTGGCTGTGAAGCCCAGTTCTCTCACTGAATTGTTAGCTGAGTGTAAGCAGGTGAACTTGGCATCCTTGAGTCTCAGTTTTTAGGTCTGGAAACTGGAAACTCTTAGATTAATGTTTATATTCAGGCATACCTCAGAGCTATTGCGGGTTCGGCTCCAGACCACTGCAATAAAGCAAGTATTGCAATAAAGCAACGCACACATTTTGTTTTGGTTTCCCAGTGCCTAGAGAAGTAGTTAGGTTTGCGTTTCCGTCCACTCCCCACCTCCTCCAGAGCAACACTCTGCCTGCAAAGCACTCCCTCAGAGTCCTGGGCTCCTGCGAAGGCAGCGAGGCTGGTTGTCCTCTCCTTCTAATTGCTATCATGGTCATCAGCTGTGATGAGATGTTCTGATTCCCACAAGATCCGGGAGATCCCAGACGGGCTGTGCCTGGAGGTAGAGGGGAAGAGACAGACAGTCAGTGGGACAGAGGGTAACACTGATGACTCCATGATCAGAAGAAATGCCTCGGCTGAAGGCCGGAGGGCGAAGGAACCAAAAGCAGTCATCACTGGTGGTGATAGTTTCGTGAACCATCCTTTGCAGGAAAGCAGCTTCCCAAAAGAAGCCTATAAGGTGCATGTCAAAGATGACATGAAATCAGTCGAAGGGAAACTTGAAGAACAGAGACCAGAAAGGGGAGAGCTTCCTATGACAGGCTGCAGAACAAATCAAGCCCATCCGTGCTCATTTCAAACACCACCAGTTCCTAATTGGTGAAAACATGAATCCAGATGCCAGGGTGGCTCTGTGGACTCCTGGGAGGATGGTGTGACCCAGATGTGATTTTCTTTAAGGGGGGCTGGGAAATGGGAGAATGTTAACAAGTTTGGCAATTTGGATCTATCACCTGTCATTATAACTGGCTGCTGCTTGTCATCCACACACTAAGACAAATGGGACTGATGGTATCTTGAGCTCTTCATTTATTTTGACCTTGATTTATTTAGAGTCGAGGCATTGTTTTTAAGGGAGAAAAAAACATATCATGTAGGTTGTCTAAAAATAAAATGCATTTAAATTTAAAAAAAGAAAAAGTTATGTTTACATTAGACTGTACTCTATTAAGTGTGCAATACCACTCTGTCTAAAAACCAAATGTACATATCTTAATTAAAAATACTTTGTTTAAAAATGCTAACGACCATTTGAGTCTTCAGTGAGGTGTAATCATTTTGCTGGTGGAGGGTCTTACCTTCAGTTTGTGAAAAAACGCAGTATCTTTGAAGAGCAATAAAGTGGAGGGCAATAAAATGAGGCATGTGTGTATAGTGCCTGAGCTGGAGATGCCATTGTGCCACTTGTTAACCATCCCCCCAATCCTCCCTGGAGACACTCTTCTTGTTTTCCTGTTTATTTTACACGGAAGGTTTGCCTTCCCATCTCCTCTCTGTTAGGGGGATGGTGATTAGCTTGATGTTTTTACAGCCTCTGCGAGGTGAGCATCCAAGGTATCTAATACACTCAGAACGTAATGTCCCATAACCAATTTTCTAGCGACAGAGCCTGGAATTAACCTCACAGCTTCATTCTATATTATTTATCATTTCTCTACACTGAAGCTTTAAATGTTCAGTAAGCTACATGCAGTTCGCTCGAAATATGAAATATATTTTGGAAGGAGGACCTGCAGATACCCAAACACGGTCTTTTTTTTTTTTTTTTTTTTTTTTTTTTTTTTTTTTTTACAAAGCAGTCCTGGTTAGTATGTTAAAATGTGTCTAATCATTTCATTGATTTACTCAAAACCTTCTGCTGCACCCTTTTTCACTCAGAGTAAAAGACAAAGTCCTTACCGTGGCGTTCCCAGCACTGCTGAGCTAGAGCCTGCCACCTGTCTGCCCTCTCTCCTCCACCCTGGGGCTCCACCACGGCAGCTCCTGGCTGTTCCAGGCACATTCTCATAGAATGTCCTGTGCATGGGCTCTTCTCTGTTTCAGAATGGTTGTCCTGCATAGACATAGACATCCGCACAGCTAACTGCATCAAGTCATTGCTCAGCTACCATCTCAGTGACATCTCATGACTATCCTGCCCATTCTCTTTCCAGCATTGTCTCCCTCCTTTACCCCACCTCTCGCAATTGTCCTTATTCTGTTCTACATTTTCTCTCCCCAAAACACTTATCACTTTAATATATAATATATATAATGTGTTGTGTTTTATTTATTGACTAGAGGCCCGGTGCACAAAATTCCTGCACGGGGGGCAGGGATGTCCCTCAGCCCATCCTGCACCCTCTCCAATCTGGGACCCCTCAAGGATCCCTACTGGGATCCTACTGGGATCGGGCCTAAACAGGCAGTCGAACATCCTTCTTACAATCCAGGATTGCTGGCTCCAAACTGCTCACCTGCCTGTCTCCCTGATTGCCCCTAACCACTTCTGCCTGTCAGCTTGATCACCCCCTAACCACTACCCTGCCAGCCTAATTGATGTCTAACTGCCCCCCTGTCAGCCTGTTTGCCCCCAACTTCCCTCCTCCGCCAGCCTGGTCACCCCTAACTGCCCTCCCCTGCTGGCCTGATCACCCACAACTGCCCTCCCTTGTGGGCCTGGAACCTCCCAATGGCCCTCCCCTGTTGGCCATCTTGTGGTGGCCATCTTGTGTCCACATGGGGGCAGGATCTTTGACCACATGGGGGCAGCCCTCTTGTGTGTTGGAGTGATGCCCAATCTGCAAATTACTCTTTTATTAGATAGGATAGAGGCCTGGTGCATGGGTGGAGCCTAGCTGGTTTGCCCTGAAGAGTGTCCCGGATCAGGGTGGGGGTTCCTTTGGGGCATGGGACAACCTGGGCAAGGGGCCAGTGGTGGTTTGCAGGCCAGCCACACGCCCAGTGACCCAAGTGGAGGCCCTGGGATCTGAGATTAATTTATGTTCTACAATTGAAACTTTGTAGCCTGGAGCAGAGCCAAGACTTCTGCTTGCTCCCTGGCGGCAGCCATTTCTGTTGGGACATTTACCTTCAAGAATTGAAACTTTGTAGCCTTGAGTGAAGGCCTAGGCTAGGGCTGCAGAAGCTTGGCTCCCTCCATTGCCCAGGCAACCCTAGCCTCTTCTCTCTCCAGCTCCATAGCTGCCACCATTTCTGTTGGGATTATGTATCTTTTATAATTGAAACTTTGTAGGCTGTCAAGGGCAGGCAGAAAGCTTGGCTTTCTCCATTGCCAGGGAAACTCAAGCCTCCCTCCTGCTCTCAGTGGTGGCAGCCATCTTGGTTGGGGTTTATTTGCATAATTTGCTCCTGATTGGTGTGGCTGTGGGCATGGCTTGAACAGGGGTATGGTCAATTTGCATATTACTCTTTTATTAGATAGGATTATCTCCCCTGGCTAGAATATAAGCCTCACAAGGGTAGGAATCTGTAATCTTATCCCTAGCACCTAGACTACCAGCTAGCTCATAGTAAATGTGCAATAAATATTTGTAGCATTTAATGAATGAAGATTCTTGCATCTTCAGAGAGAACAAACCAGGTAAGTGACAACCCTTGCAAAATGCTGCCTCAACAAAAGGCCGCTCCTAATGGTGTTTGCCGTTATGGAGGCAAACACAGCTTAAAAGATACTTTATGGACTTTGCAGTGCCAAAACCTATGAATGCCATAAAACGTTCGACTCCTGTTTTTCAGATCAAGGACTAAGAGCGGTTCAACTACTTCTTTGCTGATAAGCAACTCTATCAAAATAGTTGCTAGAAATTTCCCTTTAGCTGTATGCCTGTGTGTTATTAATAGGAAACAGGGTGAAACAGAATATGGCTTTTGTCCTGTGACCTCCAGTTTCTCCCGGGTGGTTAGGGGTGAAAAAAACCAAACTATTGGAGGGTTCTTCTTTGAAAAGAGCTAGTAATAGAAACTTGATTCATTGCAAACAATGTGGGGAGAGGGAAAGAGAGAGAGAGAGAGAGAGAGAGAGAGAGAGAGAGAGAGAGAGAGTTTTAACTTCACATATCTACTTTTACTTTATTGGGCTTTATCACAATTTCCCTAAAAACAGTTAGCCCAGCAGGGAGAGAGATCAAGGGCGTCGCAACAGTGACCAGAGGCACCTACCCTCATCACTGGTGGAAGCACAGCCTGTGACACATCCCCGCTCAGCTCAAAGGACAATGCTCTAATTAGCCGCACCATATTTCCCAGAGAACAAAAGCTCCCCACCCTCACAGGAAAAGCTTTTCCAGGAGATATCTCATTGGGGAAGCGCCAGGCACACAACAGGGAGAAGAGAACGTACAGGCTATTCTGAGGCCTGCAAAGAGACACAAACTCCGGATTCTCCAGGGAGTCCCAGAGGTTAGCCAGCACATTTTTTCGCCACGTGACACACATGTGCTTGACATACCCTGAGGTGGCCAACTTCAGGGGCCCCTTGCTCCCCCCTCTCCCCCAGCCGCTAGCTGGGCTTAAGAACCTTGGGGGTGGCCAAATAAGCTGGAATAATATTCAGAACTGAGCATCTGGGGATCAGTAGGGAAGGAACTGGGAGTTTATTTCAGGTGACAGACATAGAGCAGGCTCCTATTTTTTCCTGAGACTATAATAATACTTCTGGAATGGGGATGCTTGAATCATATGTCTCTTCATATCACTGTGTGGGAAGACTCAGTTATAAGCTCAACAATGGAAGAGATGTGGCATTTTTTAGGATTTGGGAGGGGGAAAGGAGGGGAGGCTTGTAAAGGAGTGTGGAAGCAGGTGGGAGGGTGGAGTGCAAGCAGAAAAGGAATTAAGGGGCAAGGACAACTCAGCCTGTTTGGGGAACAGAGGGAATGGGGGTTGAAAAGTCTTCTCTCCACAACAGTTTTGCTCCCCCCAGTCAGTGTGTTATTTGAAAAACACACAGAGGAAAAAAGATCTTGTTTAAGTGCCTCTTCCTGAGTAAGTCCACTGTCAGGAAAGGAAAATCCAAACGCTCCAATATTCTATTTTTGTGCCCAGAGGCTCCAGGCCCTGCACAGACCCTTCCTTACTCTGAGGGAAAGGAAACTGGGTGTGAGGCCTTCCAGTCACAGAGGCCGGAATTGAGGAACCTGTGTTACTCGAAGGCCTGTCCTTGCAGCCTCAGTTTTAGGAAACAAGGATAGGGGTGCAGGATGCTGTGGGGACTGGCCTGAGGGTGAAGTTGGTAAAAGAAAAAAAAAGTGCTTCTCTGATTATTCTCTAGGCCAGTGGTCTCCAAACTCATTAGTCAACAGAGCCAAATATCAACAGTACAATGATTGAAATTTCTTCTTAGAGCCAAAATTTTTAAACTTAAACTTCTTCTAACGCCACTTCTTCAAAACAGACTCGCCCAGGCCGTGGTATTTTGTGGAAGAGCCACACTCAAGGGACCAAAGAGCTGCATGTGGCTCGAGAGCCGCAGTTTGCCGACCACAGCTCTAGGCAAACAATTGTAGAGCTAGACTTTAATTGGAAATTCAGTCAATTGCATCAATATTATGCTTCTTCTGGCCATTAAGGTTTATGGCCATCACCTGCCTCTCGGCTACTATGAAGATAAGGATGGGAAGCCTGATGAAGAGTTTTATGTTTTGATGTGTGGGCCAAGTGAGAACCATATATAGTAATAAGAGTAATAGAACAGTAGTTACCTAGGTAGATAAGGCCTCTCTTTGTATATTTTGCATTCATTTTGTGCTCAGATTCACAAGTTGGTTGTTTCCCCTCTGTATGGCCTTTAACCAGTTCAGTGGGGGCACTGAGGCTATCGAACCTAGGAAATGGAGTTTGGACCACTCCTCTTCTCTTTTTAAAAATATTTATTTGTTTGTTTGTTTATTTATTTTTAAATCGATTTCAGAGAAGAAGGGAGAGGAAGACAGAAACATCAGTGATGAGCAAGAATCATTGATTGGCTGCCTCCTGCACACCCCCTACTGGGGATCGAGCTGCAACCCGAGTATGTGCCCTTGGCCAGAATTGAACCTGAGACCCTTCAGTCCGCAGGTGAAAGCTCTATCCACTGAGCCAAACCCACTCCGGCCGCTCTTCCTCTCAATGCAGTGTGGCCCTGTCTCCTCTCCACTTTGCCAGAGATCGCTTTGTATGCGGAGTACCCTGAGAAGTACCATCCAGCTTATGGCAGTCTCATATTCTAGGCTACTCCTGCCTCCTGTGCTACCTGGCACACGAAGCCGACCTTAAAAAGAGACCTGCTTATTGAAGAGGTTCCCAGGAGGCTGGTGATTGGGGATGGAGGAAGAAAAGATTCCTGGAAGGCTGCTGCTTTAATTAGGGGCCAAATAAACAAGGTTTAAGTTTACGTGGGCTGCAAAAAACCAAAAGCTTCAATTTTCATAGAAACGTAGGTTTATTTCGGTAGAGACATGCTGAATACAAAGGGCTAAAATAAATGAGTCATTGTTAACATAAAATAATAGAACATTTTAATAAAAATTAATATTTTTTTCTTGAATGTTAACTTACCAGACACTGAATAACTTCATAAATTAATAAGCGTGATGCAAATAAACCTATTTTTCTTGTTCTCCGAAAGCAAAATATTTCCTGTTGCGCACAACAAACAAGTCAGAACAAGACTAATGATGAGGCAATCAGCTACTAAGATATTTGCTACTAGTATTGGTGGAGAGAAATAGTGTGCCTGTGCATAAGGCACATAAATGAACGCAACACGATTACAGTAATCAGTCATTAGTGAAAGTTGTAGTTCATTATTAATAATTATGTATAACAGCCGAAACCGGTTTGGCTCAGTGGATAGAGCATCAGCCTGCGGACTGGAATGTCCCAGGTTCAATTCTGGTCAAGGGCATGTACCTTGGTTGCGGGTACATCCCCAGTAGCGGGTGTGAAGGAGGCAGCTGATCGATGTTTCTCTCTCATTGATATTTCTAATTCTCTATCTCTCTCCCTTCCTTTCTGTAAAAAATCAATAAAATACATTAAAAAAAGAAAAAATAATTATGTATAACAGGATATTGTAAATATTGAGTTACAAAATGTTTATTTAAATGTTTCTTACATACCGTTATATTGACGGGGCTGCAAAAATAGTTGGGCCACATACAACCTGAGGGCTGTGAGTTTGACATGCTTGCTTTAAAGGAGAGATTCATTTAAAGGGAAAAACTGATTCCTTTGACTTTGCTGGCTTATTAATATACCAGGGTAGCACTGACTCTGGCACAATCAGATTCTCCTAAAATGCAGCTCTGAGCATGGTACCACCCCTGCTCATAACCCTTCAGTGGCTCCCCAGCGCCCTTTGGGTAATGTCCAGATAACCCCGTTAGGATATACAAGGCTCCCTATGAACTGGCCCCTGCTTCACACTGCTTAGCACGCTTCCCCCAGCCCCACCATCACTCCACCAGCTCTACTGAATTTATTTCAGTTCCTCAAATATCTGCTTGCTTTCTTCCCTAGTTTTCACATATGCTTTTTCTTGCTGCTCCTAACTTGTCCATTAAGTGCTTCCATTGAACATTTTTACCCCAGGGAAGCCTTCACCAGCCTGACTCTGGGTCAGGTTTCTCTCTCCTGTGGGCTCCCATAAGCCTCCTAGTTAACCTGTCACTGCCACACTACTTTTAATTACCTGTTTGTCTCTGGAAGGCAGCACTAAGGCATCTGCCTTGTCCGCCGTTGTCTTCCCAGTATACGGTTAGTCTTTGGCACACGGCAATGCACCGCAAGTATTTGTTGAATAAATGAGCTCTTTCCAATGTGACAATAAATCCAGTGGTTCTTCCCAGATTTGCATTTGCCGTGCTCATTTTAAGGTAAATGTGCCCGTGGAGACAGGAAGACGGGCCCGAATTAGAAAGACCTGCTGTAGTTGGGCTGCCCTGACCTCCTTTCCCATTTCCCTCTCCCATCCCATCTTCTCCAAGATCCCTCTCAGGAATCCCAGGCAGTTCAGGGCCAAGATGGAGCTCCTTTGTCTGTGCATACACTGGCATCTGTCTGTGTCAGATTTAGAAGTTTACTCTATAGTCTTATTAATTTGAAAATAGACTCACTATTAAGTATAACTATTTTCAAATGATTTAATATTTATGCCTTCTCTCCCCCACATTTTTCTTGAAAATAAGAAGAATGTCTTCTTTTTAAATCGATCCTTTTAATACCTAATGTTGCTGTGGCATACAATGTACAAGTGGTCAATGAATAAACATAGGATGACTTAAAGTCTCATTTGTCTTTAGAAATTGAATTTATAGCAGCACTTCTGTGGAAATGCATGCTAGATGTATTTGGTGATGTGGCAATTGGATCACTTTTCATAAAGGAAACTGTGGTTCCAGGATGGGCCTGGAAACCATAGCCCAGAACTATGTGGGCGCCGCAGCCCTGGTGGGTTGGCAGGAGCCGGAAGCCTGCAGCCTTGGGGGGAAGTGTGGTTCCAGGGTGCCCTCTAGTGATCCAAGGCATCTCTAGGTCAGAAACTGGGGCCAGAGGCTCTTGAACTTCAGCAAGAAGCAGATCATGGCTGGCACCTGATAAAACTATAAATGCCAGGATGCCAATCCAGCCAGGAGATCAGTCCTTTTTATAGGCATCTTCACAGATCTGATGCATGGTCCTTAGATCATACTTTGTGAAAGAGTGATGCTCAACAAACAAAATAACAAGACAATGTTCTAGCTATGAAGTTTGAGAACAGCCAGCCTCATTCTTCTGCTTGTAGGGATGGATCACAGATTTCTTGCTGATTATTCAAGTGTGGACTTGAGTGAGAGAGAGACACACACAGACATGGCCTTGGTTCTCTGGGAGGAAGTACAGTCCAGCACGCATAAGAACATTCGGAAGCATAAAAATGCTGGACCACTGAGCAAATGTTTCAGGGAAAATTGTGTCACCTTCTCCTGATGTCCATTTTTCCAGTTGGGCGGGGGAGCCCTACTCCCCTTTTTGTGCATTTCCTGACAATGGGCACCCGGTTTCTATGGAGCACATACTCCATGGCCAGCACTGTGCCAGGCTGTTAGTGTATATCACCGCTGGGAGTCACTGGACTTGTCAAAAGTAAAGTGTTTCTTAGGCCATACAAGCAGGATTGCTGGACTAGTGGTGTGAGTATGGCCAACAACTAGAATTTCGTGCATTCTGTATTTGTGTCCTGTTAAGCAGACTCACTGAAAAGGATTTCTCTATTGCCAAAAGAGCTAATTCCTCTTCAGAAACCCAACAGACAATGTCCAGCAATGATTTTTTTTAAGAAATGCATCTCTGAATCTCCACCATAATTGTCTTCCTCTTGCTCATTTCAATGGAAGGCTGCTGCTTTAATTAGGGGCTGTTAGCACATTAAAATATTTGTTGAACCTTGCCAGGTGATAAATTATTCCGAATTGCAGTCTAAACTCAGGTCTAATTATTTTCTTTTCCTTTTTCATGTACTAATAGCACCTAATAAATTCAGTTAAATGGTAAAATCACATTGATTGTCTACTCTGTGTCTGGCCAGTATGCTGGGCTGTGGCAATATAAAGGAGGCTAGGCAAGGCTGAGTGCTGCCCCTGGGTCAAAGTCAAGAGAGGACTTTATCTCCGGTGCAATGTGATGAGTGCCCTACGAGAAATCTGAACCAAGGGCTAGGATAACAAGGGACAATTACTTCCCTCCATGGGAACTGGTAGATAGAGAAATGTTACCACAGATACACTCTAATATTCTAATAACTGATGGACATTAGTATTTTCATGGGGCTTGGGGAAAGCCACATCATTCATTTTCAGATGATCTTGGACAAAAGAGTTATCAAATTTCTCTTGTCACAAATAACCATGTTTTCTTTCATACTCCCCCCCCCCCCCCCCCATTACTGTATCTTTAAAACAAAGATTGAGGTGCTGGCCTGATGCCATTTGATTTCAGTCCCGCTCATTTGCTTATCCGGAAAACTTTAAGCATCGGCTCACAGAGCCCTTAATGAGAAAGCTCATTAAAAAGCCTTCTGAAATGGTGAAACAAATTACATGCATGGCACAACCCACTCTTTTCCTCTTCATTTCCTTCTCCCCCTCCCAGGCGGCAGCATTACAAATGACAAGGCCAAGTGAGTCATCAGGTCAGAGAAAGGCACTACCGAATGTGTCTGTCTTTACCTTGCCGTTTTGATGGACATTTATCTTGCTTCACTGCAGCACTAAAATGTTGCCCAAACAGCAGGAGGGCCCAGTGGCTGTGATAATGGCCTTGGAAAAGCCTTTGATTGTGTGTATTCGGGTGGAATTTGAGCTTGTAATTGGTGAATGTGCATACTGTCCGATCTCAGAGCCTCTCCCTAAAAGGCTTGTTTATTCCTGAGGAAGGAGGAAGTTTCTTTCCTTCCAAGTCTATCTGTGGTCACCTTAGGAGGTTTCCTCAGGAGTATTACTTCAGGATGGCAGTGATCGTATTCAGGGCTGGCCCTGCTGCAAAGCGTCTTACAAGGTCACTCTTTGCTCTTCTCAAGCCTGGAACATCGTGAGCCAGGATAGGCTTCCTGCCCCTGGCTCAAAAGGAAGTGATGGTTGTGATTGTCCACTGGGAGGAAGAGATGGGAGGTATCTTTTCCCCCATCCTTCTCTTATCCTAGAGTTTGCAAAAGGAAGGCTACAAATACCAAACAATCCGTCCACACCTGGTAGCCAGGGTAATGTTTGTGGGGAAAAGGAAATCCTCCCCATCACCTTGCCCTTTGGGGTCGAGGCACGTACAATGAAATACCTCCACTCTGTGGTGAGGTAGATACCATATCCTTTAAGTAGGAAGACTAGGGTTTAGGCCCTGCCTTCAGCACTTGCTAGCTGTTTGATTCTTGAAAATTTGCAAAACACCTCTAAATCGCAGTGACTAACTACCATGTGCCAGGCTCTGTGCCAGCCTTTGAGAAGAAAAAAAAAGTCACAGGGGTGGGGTTGGGTGGAGGGAGGTCAATGGGGGAAAAAGGAAATATATGTAATACTATATGTAATACTTTAAACAAACAAACAAAGTAGTCGTCACTGGCTCCACCATAAATATTTTAATAATCTCCTGGGAAGACAGAGGCATAAACAGTCACAACATAATGTGATGCATTCTTTACTGACGCTACACAGGAATTGTCATGAAAACAAAAGGAGGGTATTGTGTATATTATGGAGAGGGGAGAAGTGAGAAGATAGTGGTGAGACTATAGTTAGGAAAGTCCTCATAAATCGGAAAGTTGAGCAGGAATTTGAAGCAAAAAAAGAGAGTTCACATAGGAAGACAGAGAAACTAGGGCGGTAGAAAGAACTGTCAACAAAAATTCCCCAAAAAGAATATTAAGAAATGGAGAGATTGAAAAGTTTGCAAAACAGGGAGATGCAGCAGCTGGTGAAAACTGGAAGTAAGTTTCACCAAGGCAAAGGGGAGGTGGCCTTTTAAAAATCTTTTACTTAATAATTTTGGGACTTCTTATAAAAATTAGGATATTTTGGTTCTTCTCCCCTCCAAATAGCTGAAATTATTTATGATGGTCTGCCCTCCCTCCTTTGGGAGGTGGCCTTTTACCGAGAAAGTTCCTGCCCAGGTTTCCAAGTGGTCCAATTTTATGCAAATTAGGTTTCTAAATCTGTACAGTTCTGATTGGTCCATATAATGCAGTTCTGCTTGGTTAGTATTGTATGTTCTGATTGGTCGTTATAGAGCAGTTCTGATTGGCCAGTGTAGATGCAAATGAAGATATAGTTGTGCAGTTCTGATTGGATGGGTAGTTCTCTGTCCATTGGTCGAAAGATAAAACCAGGGCTTCCCTGCAGTGGTTGATTTAGACTCCTAAAGAAGTGGGGTATAGTGCAGGGAAATCCAGAGTTTAGATTGACATTCTTCCCAGTATACAGAGGGGGAGAACCTGTTGATAAATGGCCACTAGACTGTTACTATTTATAACACTTGGGCCTTCAGTTGACCATGGGGAGTTCATCTCAGCAGAAATTCCTTTTTGGAGTTTACATCAAATGAATCTTCTCAGGGTCCATAGAAGCCTGGTTGACAACATTACAGGGGTGGCAGAGGACAAAGAATCTTTGGACAAGCCTGAGAAGGAGTGGGCTGAAAAGTAGAAGAATCAGCAGAGACTGGCTTCAAATGTGAGAAGCCAATCACAATGGGGATTGACAACCATCCACTAGACTGGGAAAATGGGAGATCACTGGTGACTTCAGCAAGAACAATTTCAGTGCCATTCAGGGGAAAATCACAGTGGAGAGTGAATGGAAGGAAAGCTAATGAGCATATTCTTCACCTTCAGTAGACTTGGCTGTGGGGAGGAGATGAATTAGGTGTTGGCTAGAGAAGGATAAGGGGTTGAAGGAATATTTTTGTTGTTTTTGTTTATGATTGAAATGTGGGCTTTGTACTACCAGGAAAGAGGCAGTGGAATGGGAGGAGTTAATTTAAAGGACAGAAATGGGACTAAGTGGGTTTAAATCCTACTTGTAGAGTTGTTTAGAGGATTAAGTGAGAGCCCCTAGGCAAACCCTATGGTAAAGAGATACACACGTGTGAATACGACTTTCCTACCAGTGAAATAAAACCTGTATACCAGTGAAATAAAACCTGTATGCATCAAAAGGCATTTGAGCTCACTTATCACTTGGGTTCTGAGATAGGCAAATCTCCCTCTCCATAGCTTTTTTGTGTGCGCTGCTTTCCTATTTCCTCTTGGCATCACTTCAGACTTAGAGCCCAAGAAAGAATTGAGCCCTCTTTGACATTTCTTCCTGCCAAACAACACAAGTAACCAGCTCCCACTGGATCACAACAGGAAGCTGCGGCTTGATAAGTGAGAAGCGATTAAGGGAGGGACAAGAGCCTCCTCACGTTTAGGAGGTGGGACCTGCATCCAGACCTCTTGGAACCTTCCTGTCAGTATATTAGCCTTTCATCAGATAAACCTGGAGCCCCATGGGCTATGATGCAGACTGTCTCCTGACAGATACCAGTGGCCTCTTTTCCATCTCAATTCATAAACTGCATGTCTCACCAGGGCAGAGATTTTTGTCTTATTTTTCACTGCTGTATCCCCATGACTAGAACAGTGTCCAGCACATGAATGGTTTCTAATAAATAGGTGTTAAGCGAGTGAATTCACCCATTCTATCATCCTTCTTTTGACTCAATAAAAATGGGTATATATTATGGGATAACCACCACATGTATCCTAGATAAACAGAGATAGCTAATATTTGTTGTAATTTGTAAAATGTATCTTTATTGTTGAATGTATTACAGATATCCTCCCCCCCTTCTTTTCCCATTGACTCCTCTTCACCTTGTATATGCCTACTTGTTATCTTGTTTAAAAGACATGTGTATTCTGTGCTAGGCACTTTATATACATTGGTTTATGTAGTCACAATCCTTTACAATCGGGGAAACTGAGATTCAGATAGAAATCACTTGGTTGAGGGTATATGGCTGGAAAGCGGTGAAGCTGGAATTTCTCACTGCCCCATTCTAAAACTTAGGCTCTTTCTACACCACCACCTGCTTCTGCAGCCTCATCCTTCAGCACAACTCAAACCATAACTTCAGTTATATATTTTTATTGATTTTTTTACAGAGAGGAAGGGAGAGAGATAGTTAGAAACATTGATGAGAGAGAAACATCAATCAACTGCCTCCTGCACACTCCCTACTGGGGATGTGCCCCTGCAACCAAGGTACATGCCCCTGACCAGAATTGAACCTGGGACCCTTCAGCCCACGCTCTATCCACTGACCCAAACCGGTTAGGGCCATAACTCCAGTTATAATGTACCACTTGCAGTTCCTTGAACATGCCACATTCTCTTTCATGAACTTCTTTGCCTGGGGCAAACTTAGCTGTGCCCTTTGTCTGGCTAATTCTTCCTCATCCTCTGGGAAATTGTCTTGAAACGACGCACTCCAAATGGAGTAGGTTTAACTCTGTGCTCTCACAGCCCTCTTTGCAGCCCTCTGTCATAGGCCATATCCCAGGCATTTTAGATGCCAATTTGTGTGCCTCCCTCTACTAGATGGTGAGAGGTGCAAGGGCAGGAACTGTCTTCATAAGAGTTGCTATTTTTTGAGTGCTGCCATGTACTCACTGACCTTGTTTAATTCTCAGTCATCACCGGAGATGGGCATTATTATGCTTGTTTTACAGATGAGATAATAGAAGCACAGAGAGGTTGACTAACTTTCCCAAGGTCACACTGAGTGAGAGGCTGAACCAGGAATTAGAAATATCTGATTCTAAATTCTTTTCACTTCATCAGAACCATCTCCAGTGCTTATAATCTAGCTTCTGGGAAAAACAGATAAATTACCACCCAAACAATGAAATTAGCAAGCTACTGCAGGTGTACACAAACTTCTTTGGGGAAACATTTGGAAGGGGAGAATTTGTTCTTTCTGGGGGTGAGGTTAGACAGGCTTCATAAAGTTGCCAGAAAGCTTGCCACCTTGTAAACTGATTCTATAATGATGGGTGAAGATGAAAGATAGATCTCTGCATCAAATACTGGTGGTTGGTTTTGGGGGCCACAGCAGTCATTGCCAAGGTCACCACTGCTTTCAAATTGGTCCAGCTGGGTGCTAAGCATTAGCCCACATGTCTGCATGTATCTGCTCAAGTCATGACTGGTGACACGGCAACCTAGTCAGCAAATGTTTCATTAAAATCGTGTGTGTGTGTGTGTGTGTGTGTGTGTGTGTGTGTGTGTGTAAACTGTTTTACATAATCACAATTTTCATCTTACACAGTATACTTTATTTTTTCTTCTCTTTTTTTAATTTACAATATAACTTATATTTAATAGTAGTACATATGTTTTTCTCCCCCACCAATATCCTCCGCCCAGCCTCCCTTACTCTCCAGCACATGTCCCCACCTGCCCCCCTCCCCACCCCAGTGTCTTTCATTCATTGGTTATGCATGCATACAAGTCCTTCGGTTGATCTCCCCCAGCATCCGCCTCCCATCCACCGCAGCCTTCCCCCTGTAGCTTGACAGCCTGTTCAAGGCACCCTGCCTCTATATCAATCACTCCCTCCTGTTTCTTTTCTTCAAACATATCTTGCCTCTGCATACTAGAAACAAACGTATAAGAGCAAAAAAATGTTTGAGTGTCAGTTTCAATGTCCAACTGTTCTGAGTCCCAGTTTCAATGTCAAATAGTTCTTCATGTGTACATGTCAGCAATGGTATCCAGATGGTAGACACATCGTGGCCATGCAAGATCCATCCTCTCTGGTATGGTCCTGGGCCGCCTGCAGCCATGCACAGCTGCCGACTGCTAGCATGGCAAGGTGTCATCAGCGTCCCCCATTTCTGGATCGTCCTCGTGGCTGGATTACACAGTATACTTTAAATTTAAATGAAATCAGTATATTTTCAAGCTCACAGCTATATGGAATATGGTAGTCACTTCTATGTGTTAGCATCTCTTCCTGCTCTTGTTCCTTAACTGCACAAGCGTCGTTCGAGGCTGCTTTCTCTCTATTTGCTTCTTTAGGGAATGTGCCTATATTCTAGGCTTGAACTACAGTAAAATTCTTATAAAATTAATCTTAAAACTACAAGCAAAGCATGGCTTTGAGATGAATGGTACAATTCCTTCTTTGTGTGCGCCAGAGGGCATTTGTGAGGAAGGCACAGTGGGCAGGCAGATTCAGCCCTCACTGTGGCTCTGGCATCAGGCAATGAGGAAACTTCTGAACTGCTCCATTTCCTGGCTGCATGGCGTTGGGCAAGTTAATTAACCTCCTTCCAGTCTATATCCCTGATCTATAAAAGAGTGAAAATAATAGTATCCCAGTAAGAGGATTATTGTGAGTACTAATGAAATGAGGCAAAAGCATGTACGTAGTGACTGGTTTGCTCTAAGTTGCCAGCAAGTGCTAGTGGCAATGATAATTATTATTACTTTCATCTTTGACAGGATGGAGCAATTTAGGTGACAATGATTTGAAACCTTTGAAGTGCTATGAAGATGTGAAATATTATTATTGCACATAATGTTGAGTGAAATCACAAGACGTGAATAAGAAATCAGGAAAGCTAGATCCTAATGGCACTCTTGCCACTGAGCCTCGATGTGACCTTGGGCCAGGTTCTTTGTGAGCCTCCTCTTCCTACCTGTAGATGAAACAAATAGATTATCTTTTGGGGATTAAGGGGAGTTTTCAATAAGTTCATTTTTTATTTTAAAATGTTTTCAATTGTAGGGTAATTAGATTATCTTGAAACATCACCCTAGCTCTGAAATGCTATGATTTAATTCTGTGTTGGAGTAAATCTTACATTGTCTCTGGAATAGAGCAGGTCAATATGTACTACATATATCAATGGCTCATCTCTGAGATTGATAAAAGTTAACCCCAACTGCAACAATCAGAAATAGCAATCTGGGGGAATTCAATAAAAAGGCAAACTTACTCCCACACACATCAGAAATCTTAAAGGACAGCATTGTGGCAGAAGATAATAACATATCTGTAATAGTAACACAGTAGTCCTTCCCTTATCCATAATTTTGCTTTCTGTGTTTTTAGTTACCTGCAGTCAACTGCAGCTCAAAAATGTTAATTTTAAAAATAGAAATAAACACTTCACAAGGTTTAAATTACATGCTGTTCTGAGTAACTGAATGAAATCTCTAGCTCTGTTCCTTATCTTACATGAATCATCCCCTTGTCCAGCATCTCCATACTGTGTCTGCTTCCCCCTCCCCATTAGTCACTTAGTAGTTGTCTTAGTTATCAGATTGGCTGTGTGGTATCCAAGTGCGTGTGTTCAAGTAACTCTTATTGTACTTACTAATGGCCTCAAAGCACAAAAAGTAGTGATGCTGGCAACTCAGGGTGTGCCAAAGAGAAGCTGTAAGGTGCTTCCTTTAAGTGAAATGATATGAATGTATAGGAAAAATATAGGCTATATAGAGTTGGGTACTGTCTAAGGTTTCAGGCATCCATTGAAGGGGGGGGGCGTGTCTTAGAATATATTCCCTACAAAGAAAGGGAGACTACTATACTGAACTAATAATAATAATAAAAAAGACCAGATTATGCCCAGTAGGAAAGTGGGTACAAGACACCTTAACATTTTTTGGGACAGTAATGTGCTGGCAGCTCTTCCACACAGCTTGCTGTACCTCCTCTGTGCAGATGTGCTGGTAAACAGGGCCACTGAAAGTCTGGTCTGCAGGTGCTGACAAACTAGAGGATAAAGAAATTTAACTGTGGGAAATACTTGAGCATTTCCTGCATTCTCTGGTATGCTGTTTTCATTGTTCATATATAGTCCATTATTCTGTGAAATCATAGTTGTTTGTATATTCAGCTCCGGGTTGCTTCTCCACCCTCAGCCCTCCAGCAGCTTCTGGATGTCAAATATTATCTCTTCATGAGAGCTGTCACTGCAGGAAGAGTCGCTCTTTTACTTCCTAATGAATCCTGGAACTGGTTGCAGGGCAGTTATTGATTCTTTCTCTTTCTTCCCAGAAGGCTAATCTGTTCACATTTAGGTGTTTGGTCTTACTCTTCTACAGGACTCAAATTTTATTCTTTCTGTCCACTTTCCCCCTAATAAAACAAAATATCCAGATGATAATAAAAACTAGATAGTATGGTGTGGTGGCAACACTTTGAGGAAGAGGCAAAATATTTCTTTTGCTACTATAGCAACTACTATTAAATGCCTTGTCACTTACCTTTGAAGCTCTTTGGAAATGTGAGAGCTATTTTGCATATACTCTTAAGTGTTGAAAATCACCTTGATTACCTGATTACCTAATACACTTTCATCTTCCTCTAACATTCTTCTTAAAGGGTCTTTAACTATTTTCTTCAGATATCATTATTAAATGTAGGATGCAGTATTGATAGATTTCTCCAAACTCATTGATTCTTATATTCCCTGAGAATGACAAGGACATTATGAAGATCACAATAGAAGAAATTTCCATAAAAATACTTAATCAAGAATAAAAGATTTGATTCTTACAGATACTTCAACAATTCATTGGAGAAGCATGCATTAAGTTCCTAAAAGTGTTGCAAAGTACTGCAAACACAAAAAGGTTAAAGAAATGGTTGCTACCTGCAAGGGGCCCCATTAAAAATCGCTTGCTTTTTTATATCTTGTATAAATACCTTATATTTAAAAAATATTTTTCACATATAACAACTCATTTTATCCTCAGTGCAATCAATTCTGGTTTCACCCCTCATAAACTTGAGATTTCTTATTGAGCACTATTATTTGGCAACTAGAATGTTCATTTTGATAATGCTAATGTTAGTATTTCTTCATTATTCCTGGTTTGATTTTATGTGCCTAATGATTTAAGAGTTTGCCAAGTGTCTAATTGGAAAGAATTGCTTTTCCATTTTCTCACCTTCTAGTCCTTGTTCCTCCTGAGAGCGAAGGGGCTGAAATGACTTTTCAAATTCCTTGTGAGTGCTCTTAAGATAAAAGTGGTGACCTGGTTCTTGGATTTCTTTCCCACCAAAGCCTGTGGGCAGATCTCAAAAGTTCATTTCTCCTTCATATTTGTTCTCTGTTTTTTTCTTTATTCTACTTCTGACCATTCTTTCCAGGTCATTTGCTATCTTGCACTCTTGTTCCCATCAAAAAATAGAAACAGAATTAAGCAACTTGGGGATTATCCTGCCCAAGGTTTTCTCTTTATGGAAGAGAAACCTGGGCCCCACAGCCATCAGATGTCAGTGTCAAAGCCAGACAAATAGATAGTAGAGTTGGGCTTGAACCTGAGAGGCTATGCTCTGACTACATGTCCTTCAAAGACATCATGCTGCTTTTAAAGCTACCTGTCAAATGAAACATACTTCCCAGGATATGGGGTTTCTCTTATACTGGCAGAATGTTGACATTTGATTACTGTTGCAACAGAGGTCTACCCCGTTGTATAATATTTCACAGATTATATCATTATGTTTTCTGTTTTGCCAGAGTGCACCTGTTCAGCTAGGAATTACATGATCACTGAATCGATTATTGAGTATCTATCTACCTTGTGCCAGGCATAATACTAGCTTCAGAACTATGAAAACTACCAGGATTTGGCCTGTCTTCAGTTGGAAATATTTTTTTGGATTTGTGTAAGCTCATTCCACATTGGATTCCTAGTAACCATATAGTTTTAGTGTAAACGGCCCTGTAAATGTGAGGAAATTGGTTTACAAGAATTGAACTTTGCCCTGACCCATGTGGCTCCGTGGTTAGAGTGTGAGCCCTGCGCACCAGAGTCAGGGGTTCAGTTCCAGGGCAAAGGCAGGTACCTGGGTTGTAGGTTCAATGTTGGCCTGGCAAGGGCACAGCAGGTGTATCTCACAAGGATGTTCCTTTCTCTCCCTCTCCCTCCTTCCCACTCTCTCTAAAAATCAATGGAACAAATATCCTCGGATGAAGATTAACAAACAAACAGAATTAAACTCTAATAAGGCGTTCAAGGCACACACTGAAGCCTTTACCTATTGCATTTAGAATTCCACACGTGCAGAAGACCCAAGAACCACAATTTAAATGCCACCAAGTGTGGTTTTAAAAGGCTCCCAAATTTGCTATTTAAAAAATGCCAACAAATGGATAGTCTCGGGTAATCGATTTCCTTTGACGACTTTCCTTTCCAGCGGGCTCCCCCTCCAGGAAGCCTGCGGGACCAGGGACGAGCGCCCAGGGTCCACGCGGCCTGCGGGCGGGCTGGCCGGGGCACGCCCTGGCAGCGCTGCCGGCCGGGCCGGGTCGTGTCCCGGGACGAGCCGACCCCACTTCCGCTCCGGGACGCGGCCGGGCGGGGCTGGCGCCGTCCGCTCTTCCTGCCCCCGGCCCCTCCCCTCCGGTGGCTCCCTGCGCGGGGACATGGCGGCGGCGTTTTGGGGACGTAGCTTCCTTAGGTTCTGCAGGTGGGACCCCGACGCTTTCCTGAGCTGCAAAAGGCAGCTGCACGGGTGACCCCGAGTAACCCCGAGTAACCCCATCCCTGTCCCGTGTTGCAGGAGAGCCTGGCCGGGCGGCGGCCGCCACTACCGCGCCGCGCGGTGCGCGCAGTTGAAGCAGCCCCTGGCCATTGAGGAGGTCGCCCCCCGCCCTGTCGGGCCTCACGAGGTAGGGTGCCTGGCCTGTCTCCAGTACCTCTTTTAAAAAATATATATTTTATTGATTTTTTATAGAGAGGAAGGGAGAAGGATAGAGAGTTAGAAACATCAATCAGCTGCCTCTTGCACACCCCCTACTGGGGATGTGCCTGCAACCAACGAGGCACATGCCCTTGACCAGAATCACACCCAGAACCCCTCAGTCCACTGGCCAGCGCTCTACCCACTGAGCCAACCCAGTCTGGGCTCGGGGACTTCGTGACACCCTTTCATTTTCCCCGCGGTCTCCACATGCCCAGAGGGTCCAGCCTGGATTGAGTTCCCAAGCGCTCAGCTCGGGGGCCCTCCCGGGTTCACAAAAAGGCCAAAAGGTCTAAGGAAGATTGTTCCCCAAAACACAAATGGAGGCCGCTGTCAGAACGCCCCAGAGCTGTTGCCTTAGAAACAGAGAATTCTGATTAGCACATTATTTTGCATAACCACCTGCAAGTTATGGATTTAACACAGATAAATGGACCCTATCTTTTGCTTTCTCTTGGGTGTCAGCATGTAGTGATCTGCCCTCCCTCCTCCCCTAAAACCAGCAAGTCCACTGGAATATGTGCCTTGTGCCCTCCCTCCTCCGCTGCCCTGCAGTGGGTGGGGTTTAGGGTGTGGGCATTCCCAGTGAAATGTGGAAGTCCTTTTGGCCTTGTGGATTGATAACTCTGGTGATACAATGTCAGCTGAGCACTTTTGACCAGGTGCAGCAGGCAGTGAGCCTCAGAGTGAGGGACCCCTGGTGAGAGGGAGAAATGTGGCTCCTGCCCTGAGTGCCACTAACAGGGACCTGCTGGCTAAATGGATTATTTGGGTGAGCATGTGATGGCAGCCACTCAGCTTCCTGGGACTCAGATGCTGAAAGACATTAATCCTCCAGTCATCTGTGAGTCAAGATGGAATGGCTTGAGGTCATGTGTGTGCTGCATATGTAAACAATTAGGCAAATACAGGCAAGACTTGAAATTCAATAAATCTAGGAGTTTTCACAGCAACATAAATTTATATTAAGCGAATTATATTAAGCGAACGATGTTGTAAATATTCAAGTGGTCCTTGGCAGAAGAAAAATTTCCCCACCCCTGGTCTAAAGAAACTACTGGCTACACTTAAAAAAATATATATATATATATATATATATATATATATATTTATATTTTTTTATTTTTTTTACAGAGAGGAAGGGAGAGGGATAGAAAGTCAGAAACATCGGTGAGAAACATTGATCAGCTGCCTCTTGCACACCCCCTACTGGGGATGTGCCCGGCAACCAAGGTACATGCCCTTGACCGGAATCGAACCTGGGACCCTTCAGTTTGCAGGCCAACGCTCTATCCACTGAGCCAAACCGATTTTTGTTGTTTTTTTCTGTTGGTTACACTGTTGCAGGACCACCTCCGCTCAGTGCTGTTCTAAAACATAAGCTGGTGATCTACTCTAGCCTCCAGATGATTCCTGATTCCCAAGTCAGTTGATCATGTTACTCTCCTGCTTAAAATTCTTTAATGCCTTCCCATTCTTTCTACCTTGAAGACTAGGATGATCAATAAAGTCTATAAACCCATGGATGGTATAGGCCCTGCTCTCTAACTCCATCTCTTTCTCCTGTTTGTGCTCCAGGCTTGCTGGTTTTTGGTTGGTTTTTGTTTTTGTCTCCACCACCGTGCCTTTGCACATGACATTGCTTTTGACAGTGCCAGGATTCTCCTATTTTGAATAGTTAACTCTTGGCTGATCTTAGTTCAAGTGTTACTTTCTTAAGGATTTCTCCTAACTTGCCCAAAAGGTTAAGTCTTCCCGATTATACGCTTTCATAGCATCATTTATTTTTATTTTTAACATTTTGTATGGAAATTGTAATTTAACATATGAATACAATTATTTGGTTGAATATCTGTCTTCTCTACCATACTTTTTGCTTCATGAAGGCAGGGAAATTATCCCATATTGATTACCTCATGATTGTGCATAGCGACTTAGTTCAGTACCTGGCATATAGTAGGTATTCTGTAAATATTTTGCTATAATTCAATTACTGTCTCCACGGATATGAACTGCTCTGCTCTATTTCTCTTATAGGTCAGAGTTGATGTCCATTTCTGTGGAGTTAACTTTGCTGATATTTTGGTTTGCCGTGGTCAGTATCAGGAAAG
The DNA here is from genome assembly GCA_027563665.1 of Antrozous pallidus. Lineage (NCBI taxonomy): Eukaryota > Metazoa > Chordata > Mammalia > Chiroptera > Vespertilionidae > Antrozous > Antrozous pallidus. Next base: position 22,057,733 of record CM050527.1, on the reverse strand, counting down.
GCCCCATCTTCCCTTCACCCCTGGTAAGTCTGCAGGGGCCCAGGGACTGCTGCAGGGAAGGAAGACACCGTTTTCAGAACCATGCGCCTCATCTGTGACTCTACCCCGGGGGTACTTGTCCACTGTCAGTGAATCTCAGACATGTCAGCCTCACCACTAATTAGAAGCACTAGGTTGTGGGAAATTTCTATGACTGTTTTACCTTTATTATATCTCTGTTTAGCATTGTAACTGGCTCATAGTGAATGCTCAATAAATATTTTAAAAATGAACAAATGAATGCTCACATATCATTCTGTCCATCAGAATTCTGATCCCAGTCATCATTGGTTCTAGTCATTTCCTTTTATTCCTTAACATTGCCTCAATTTTGTTTTTGTTTTTTTTTGCAGCCAAAAACTCTTATTTTTTAAAAATATAATTTTATTGGTTTCAGAGAGGAAGGGAAAGGGAGAGAGATTTAGAAACATCAATGTTGAGAGAGAACTATTGATAGGCTGCCTCCTGCATGCCGCCCACTGGGGATCGAGCCTGCAACCGGGCATGTGTCCTTGACCAGAATCGAATCCAGGACTCTGGTTCACAGGCTGAGGCTGTATCCACTGAGCCAAACCAGCTAGGGCAAACCTCTCACTCTTTACACATTCCCAAAGAAATTCAATATCAAAGGATTAGAAAGAAGGAAAGAGTTTATACATTGCTAGTAGCACATTGTCTTCTGTGATTTTCATTATGCCCCATCTGATTACATTTAAATTATAAAAATGTGGACAAATGAATGATTTTTGTTGTCAAAAATTTTTTTTATTATTTTTTAAAAAATATATTTTATTGATTTTTTACAGAGTGGAAGTGAGAGGGATAGAAAGTCAGAAACATCGATGAGAGAGAGACATCGACCAGCCGCCTCCTGCATGCCCCCCACTGGGGATGTGCCCGCAGCCAAGGCACATGCCCTTGCCAGAATCGAACCCAGGACCCTTCAGTCCGCAGTCCAACGCTCTATCCACTGAGCCAAACCGGTCTCGGCTGTTGTCAAAATTTATTTAAACAGTTATAAGTGTAGTTCAGCACACACACACACACACACACACACACACACACAAGCATTTCCCTCTGTTTTTATTTGCTGAAATTCTGGATAGGGGGAAGATGTCATGTCATACTCAACTGAGTTAGTCATCTGGCAGCTCAAGTGGGAAATGTCTGATCATTAAATTCAGAAATTTTGGAGGTAGAAGAGGAAAGGGCAGACAACATAGTTTATCCATTTGAGTCAAGTACTGTATGAATATATACAGTTCATGTCCTTGAGGGTCTCACAGTCCAGTAGAAGAGACATGGCATCCAGTATGATGAATATTGTAATTGGGCTGCCCTAGGAGCCCAAGCGCCCAGTGATCAGGGTCAAAAGTATTTGTGTACCTGTAAAAGTACCGTGTACCTCTGTGGTTTCACTCATTCTTGAACTTTTCATTTGTGTCCTGGTAAGAATGGGGCTGCTCTAGCTTTTCAGGTTATGATCATGAAAATATCAAGTTCACTTTCCTGTGATTTGGGTACAAACTCTTCCCCCTTCTCCCTGGGTAGGTGAGGGGAGGCGCTTAAACCTCTCAGTTCCAGAAAGCTTGGGGATCAGGATCTTCTGACCCCCATGGTGCTGGGCTTTACACATAACCTAATCTTGAAACCATGTGTTTTAGGAATGGAGTTTTCCGGGACAGTTTTGGAGACAGGCACAGATGTCAGCACCGTTAAAGAGGTAAACGTGTTGAAATTTAGGGAATTGATGAGTATGGAGCTTTGAGAAACACGCCGATTCATTTGTAGCCAAAGGGTCTTGCATCTCCTGGTCTTTGTCAGAAGACACCAAACAGAAACCGAGATGGAGGGGGAAGAAATGAATTCTGAATTGGGGGAAGGAAGGCAGTAGAAGTGCCTTGCTTTATTAAACTTTTATTGCCAACAAAAGGTCTTTAGTGGCTAAGAGGACAGGGAATTATCAAGTCTCAGCTTCTTGTGAAAAAAATTAACACTGGGATTCTAACTCATATCTACATTCATATTCTAATTGATTCCCATATCATTGTCCAAAATATGCTCAGATTGGCTTGGCATCCTGGTGGGGAGATTGAGAAAAAGGCTGAATTATTTGCTAAACATTAAATAGATAGTTAGGGCAAACCTGGGGAGTCGTATGGAATCAGAAAGATGCATTTGAACCTACCTTACCAATATTTTCCCTTCAGGGAGATCGCGTTATTGGCGTGAGTGGCTTGAATGGTATGGCTGAAGAATGTATCACTGACCAGAAGGTATCCCTATCTCTCAATATCTATGTTTAGGTATTTTTAAGTTTTCTTCCTTTTCTTTAATTTTTACCTATCCCTCATTCCTCATGCCCCTCTATCCCACCCCTTTTTCTTTGTATTTATTTGGTCATATCTTGTTTTTCAGCCAAGCACTTCTTTCTTTCAAATGCTAAGTCCCTTTTCTAGTATTGGTGGGATAGCCCTTGCACAGTACTTTGTGTGGAGTGGTTCAATGAAGAAACATTTTGTTTTCTGAGCCCTGGAAGCAACTGGCTGGCTGTTCAGTTGGACCGCAGTTAGGTAGTTTTGGTAGAAAAACTGTTTTGGGGCATTACACGGGATGCAATGGGTTTCTCTCCCACGGGAGCTTGTGAAAGCGATGGCTCTGGGAATGGAGCCAGCCAGGTGGCCAGATCTGGTTGTGCAGGATGTGAATGGTGCCCACTTGTGGAGAAGTGTACATATTTCCCCCTCAGTTTTATTGAGGTAAAATATACCTAACATCCAGTCCACCCATTTTATAGCAGAGTGGTCAGTGTTCATTCTCCATAAGTTTGTGGGTTTCTTCCTGAGCAGGTGCAACTTTAGGATTTTTGAAAACTGATGCACCCAAGTCTTGAACTTGGCCGCAGGTTGCTTGGTTTTGACTTCTACTAGGCTTTGTTTCTGACAGGTGCTTCCCTTTGCAAACCAATCACTTAATCAAATCATAATATTTACTGAGCAGCCTTTAGGAGCAGGTATGTATGGAATCACTAAGTCACTGTTATCTTTTTTATAGGCTTTGTGGCAGATTCCAGAAAGCGTGCCCCTCCGAGAAGCTGCTATCCTGCCCGTATCTTATGGTACTGCGATTATGGCCCTGGAGCATCGGGCACGCACCCAGCCTGGGTAAGGACTGTGAGGTCAGCAGAGAGGTGGATAGGATCCTTCTCTGATAGCAGAAGTGCCTTGCCCCTTCCTCTCCCTTGCCTGACCTTTAGCTCATCTTCGGTCTGTCTAAGGAAAGGCCAATGAAGGTAGTGACTAGAGATTGGGGTTTGGTGATGGTGGGACTATCCTTTTGTCTGAGAGAGGATGGTAAAACTTGGCCAGTATGAATTTGGAGAAAAATCCCTCACAGGCCTTCGGGATATCACCTTCTAGAAAACCTTCACATTTAGAGAGTTGGTTTATTTAAACGTTCTTCCCTCTGGCTTTAGTGGAGGCCTGTGGTATTTGTTTCTGAGAGGCTTGGTTGGGTGGATTTAACTGTGACATTTTAAACTCAGAGGTACTGAAGCTCCCCAGTTTACCTAGGTTTACCTATTGCCTTTTACTCTTTTCAGAGAGCCTGTGAATCATCCCAGAGAGATGGGTTTAGTGGACTCATAGCCATTATGTGATCACCACCTTCTAAAATTCAGCAGTGTTTAGTAGGAGAATGATTTAGGACAGAATTTCTGGAGCAGAAATCGAGTAGTTCAAAAGAGGCTACCTAGAGATATTAAGGAATTTTTTTCCCAGGAAGTTTTCCAAACTGGACCACATTAGTACCACCCAACCATAAAGGCTGGAGAAAGGATGTACGTAAAGGGTTGAATGAAATGGTTTCAAAGTTCTCTTGTTGCTTTAAAATGTCCTGGTTTCAAAATGTTCATGAGGTCGTATTGCTTGATGCTTTCTGGTTTCTGAAGTAGTGTTCGTCTTTCTCTCTTTCTCTGACACAGAGAAACTGTTCTAGTGACGGCAGCAGCTGGAGCCACAGGCCTTGCCGTGATAGACGTGGCAACAAATGTTCTCCAGGCCAAGGTATTCCTATGTTAGAGTCTCCACTTAAATGAATTATACCATAAAACATGGTTCTCAAACATAGAATGTATTCACTGATTTAGCAAAAACCACATGCAAGGCACTGGGGATGCCAAGTCACCTAGACCAGAGCCTTGCCACCTGTTTGCTTGTGGATGAGTGAGGAGTCCTAGGAGTAAATCACTGGCCCTTCCAGTAACTGGAACCTGCAAGGTCCAATTCGCTTCACATGTGATACTCTGAACTTCCCCTCCCACCCCCACACCTCACACTTCAAATTAAACTCAGATGCTACTTTTTAGGGAAGCATCCTTTGTCCCCCAGGAAATATTAGTCTCCCCCCCCCATTTGTGTATGGTGTCATGGCATCTTACGTTTTTCATTCATAGTACACACTTTCTACATCTCAGTATATGCTTAATCTTCTACTTGTGTCATTATTAGATTAATTTATCTCTCCCACTGGACTGAAATCCTCATGAAGGCAGGGACAGTGACTGCTTGGTTCATTATTGTAGTTCCAGTGTCTGGCATAATGCCTAGACCACAGTAGGCACTCAGTAACTGTCTTTTGAATGAATGACTTAAAAATGAAAGAAAGTGGGATCAAAGAATGAGTGATTTTTAGAGATGGTGGACATTGAAGCTGAGTTTTTGAAGGACTGGTAGCAGTTGAATAGAGGAAGAAGTGAAGTGAAGGCCATTTCAGTGGTGGGAGGACCTATTAGGAGACAGAGAAGGAGGCATTAACATGATGCATTCAGGGAATTGCAAATAGCATCTGTGGGGCAGAGGATCAGGAGAACGGTGGAATATGACTATAGAGGTGGGCAGAGGTAAGATCAGGAGGTGCTGGGGAATTTGAACACTTATTGGAAGCACGTGAGGGTGTTAAGTAGGGAAGTGACAAGATTATCTTTGAGTTTTCAAAGTTTACTTTGGAAGCAGTGGGAATGAGGGAGGTGGTAAGGTCAGGTGTGGTCCATAGGAGTGCAGATTCATGGAGCAATCCCAGCCAGAGGTGATGCTACTTGAGCCAGGGTAGTGGAGGTGATGAATCAAGATGTACTAAATTGGAAGAAAATGGAAAATTTATTCCCTGGAGAGCATTCTAATATCGTTGCAGGCACAACGACTTAGAAGTTACCCTCACCTAGGTTCAAATTCTGTCTCCGTCTGTAGTGTAATCACTTCCGTTTCCTCATTGTAGGGTTGTTGTGGAAATACTGAAATTACACATGCATTGTACCTGTTAGAGGTGATGGCATGTCAGTAAGACTCTCTTGAAAAGGGATCCTGTTATTAGACATTAAGTGGGAAGGAGCAAACTAGGTTAATTTGTGGATTTGCCCTTCGTTGGGATTGAGAACACAGGAGGACATGTCAAGTTCAGTTTTGGATATTGTTGAGTGTGAGGTTCCCAGGGAGCAGGCAATTGGAGTATCTAGAAGGTGCCAGGATCTACAGGTGTGGAGATAATTGGATTGGTCTGGAATTTTGGCAGGCGCCATCTCTCCTTCCCACATGAAGTTAGTCCTTTGGGAAGCACTGTGAATTCTGAAAGCAATCTTAGACACCAGGAGGCTCCTTGTGGATATTAACACATTTCATGTAAAAAACAAGGGCTTTTAGCACCTCCCTTAGCTGGGAAACCACACTTAGTCTAATTGTCTAGAACCAGTGACTATTTAACACTTACAGATGAAATTGTACCATTTGTTTTGAGTAGTGACAGGAGGTTAGTGGAAAGGTTCACTTCAATTCAGATACTAATCTAAGCAGCAATAATGGTTTTAGGCAAAAGCAAACAAAAATAAAATAATGTCATTGGTGCTCTCTACTTGGAACAGGTCATTCTGATAACATCTTCCATCCACAACATTTCATATTGCTTTCACAGTGCCTCCACAGCTGTCTCTAACCCTTGATCCTCACAAAACCCCTGGGCGATGGCCAATGCAAAATGTTTATTATCCCTATTTCACAGATAAAGAAAGTGAGGCACCAAGAGGGAAGGTGATTCACAGCAGGTCTCCCCAGGACCTAGTGAAAATCCTGGGATTGGAATCAGGTGCCTGATCTGGTCAGGTGTTGCCCACTGTGGCACTGTGTGCTGACAGCCCTCTGTGACCTGCAGCTATTTGAGGGTAGCTTTCAGTTTCAAATTGTTATCTGTGAGTTTGGAATCTTTTTAAAAATATATATTTTATTGATTTTTTGCAGAAAGGAAGGGAAAGGGATAGAAAGTCAGAAACATGGATGAGAGAGAAACATCAATCAGCTGTCTCTTGCACACCCCCTACTGGGGATGTGCCCGCAACCAAGGTACATGCCCTTGACCGGAATCGAACCTGGGGCCTTTCAGACCATAGGCTGACGCTGTATCCACTGAGCCAAACCGGTTTTGGCAAGTTTGGAATCTTTTAAGGCCACTGATGTTTTTGGAAGGCACTTTGGAGCCAAAGTGCGCTGATGGGTGCTGCCCAGTGATAAAGCACCTCTAGGCTTGAAACTAGCACCTGAGTGTTTGAAACTTTTCTGGAGACTTCCAAACCCCAGACCTCCTCACAGTATGCCCCGCAGCCACTGGTGCCATCTTTGTCACGCCTCAGGCATGATGGAGTGGAAAGGCATGGGCTTTGGAGTCAGGCAGCAATGGGTTTGAATACGTTTTTTACCACCTGCTACCTGGAAGATCCTGAGTGAATAACTTCTCTGGTTCTACATCTCTATCTACAGAATGAAAATAATTATACCTCCTCATAATATTCTTATGAGGTTTAAGTAGAATAAGTGATTGCATATGTGTAACAATAGATTCAATTTATCCAAGTTTTGCAAGTGCTATACATACAGTAGTATTCCACTGAATTCTTAAAATAAAGATGAATATATGAATGAGGTAACTGATGTTTAGAGAAGTAGGCAGGCAGTATAGAGAGAAGTTAAAGCATGAACTTTGGAGAAGGATTACTTGGGTTTGGTTTCCAGTTCTGCCTCCCATTAGCTGGGTGACTTTGGACAAGTTACTTAAGTTCTTTTGCCTCAGTTTATTTATCTCTAAAATGGGGATAATGATAGTATGTATATCAGTGGGCTATTAATATATTGAGTTAATACTCTATATAACTCTATAATTTAGAATAGTGCCTGGCACATAGTAAATACTATGTAAGTGTTAGTTCTTAATAAGTAATTTGCTTTAGGTAATAAAGCTGGTTAGCATCTGTCCAGATCCTCCCATTAAATCTGGTTTTACTGTCTGAAAAGCCTTTATTGTTTGCTGCAGCTTGGTATTTAGTTTGTGTCCTTATTATTTGACCCACACTAGATGCTTAGTAAATGGTGGTTTTAATTTGCATTTGAAGAAGACTTACTGAGGGTCTCCTGAACCATCTCCTGGCTAGATCCATTCAGGGTCCAGGATTTTTGGAAGTGTAGATCCCCTGGGGGGGGGGCATGGAGGGTCCAATGCAATGGTGCTGTGTGCTGGGGCTGATGCATTGGATTGAGGCTGATGCTAGGTCAGCAAGGTCCCATTGGTTTCTTGGGTTAGCACCCTTTGGTTGCAGATTGGTTGGATGGCATGAGCTCCTCTTAGGACATATTCTGAAACTCAGATGCTTTGTGTTCTTTATGCAGGTAATAGCTGCTGCTGGAAGTGACGAGAAGTGCCAGCTGGCCATGCAGAGGGGCGCACAGTCCAGTGTGAACTACAGTCAGGGCAGCCTGAAGGAGGCAGTGAGGAAGCTGGCGGGCAGTGGCGGGGTGAACGTGGTCATCGACACCGTGGGGGGAGACATCTTCCTGGACGCTCTCCGCAGGTGCGTGGAGGGGTCTTTCCAAAGTGGGCTCAACCTGGGGCTCTGTGGGACCTTTCCGGACCTCTGCCACTCCTGGCTTTGCTACTCCTTGGTCTTCGCTGCTCACTTCTCTGCAGGCATTGGCACCAATGAGAACAGCTGAGTGGGGGCGTGGAAAGAGCTAGAAGCAGAGGAGGAAATCAGAAAATGCTTAAATATAGCAACAACAAAATATCCCACTGGAAAATATCCAAGAAATGACTGCAGACTCTCTAGTTGGCAACATCTAATGCTTTAGAAATTATACATGTGTTCAATTCAGCTGTGCCGGCCCCCAATAGCCGCTTTATGTCCATGGTGTCGGCAATTCTTGAGGAGATCGTTGTTCAGGTGTTAAACGCGCACACTCTTTTGATCTTACTGGATTTTGAAGTAGCCAGCCGGCTAGATATTCCTTTGATTTGTTTTATTTATTTATTTTTTAAATCACTGGAGATATGGTTGTCTCTACATCAGTTTTCATTCTGTTTTCAACCAGGGACTCTGGAGTGCTTCGTAACATGGGTTTCATTTCTCCTGTCATCCTGGCAAGCACAATTTTGTGGTTTATTTCAGTTTCAAGTAGAAGCAAAGAGAGCAGGTTACCCATAGGGGAGACCCAGTTGGTGCTCTAGCCCCCAAGCATCCCTGCAGTGTGTCCAGAGTGGTGCTTGGAGAAGCAGCAAAGGAGGGAGTGTGTTGACTAAATGGAGAGCCAGGACAGAGAGCCGCTGGTAGTCACTTGCCTTCCGGATAATAGTGTTTTGACAACAGCTTTCTCATTTCCATTCTAAAGAAGAAAAGCAAATCACCAAATCAACATGCACATATTTCATATCAAAGATATTTACAAACTTAATTTTTGTAACTCACTGCTTAGCACTCACTGTATGGTACTTCTCGCAATGAGCTGCAGGAAACTTGCTGCTTGAATTTTTGTTGATTGTTCAAAACTCTCCAGAGAAGCACATAACTTAAAGGAGTCCTAAGGTAAGTCTTTGTGTAAAGCAAATGATGCTTCATTAAAGTGTCTGGCTTCTTATTCGTGCTTCCTAAGTTCAAGGGCTTCAAAATGAGTTGTCTCTGAGTACAGCATATGGACTGACATTTGTTTATACCAGGTTTCCTTCCACAAAGGAGTGGCATAGTTAAACAGACAGCCTTGATTCTAAAGTGGGCCTGCTTAGAAAACTGGCTACTTCCTCTGCCCCCTCTATTTATAGTTCCCTACTGAAAAATCCCAAGTGATACAAGATGGGTCATCCCTGACAGTTGGTTAGGTCAAGAAGAATTTCTAGCTGGAAGTTTAATATACATTTCTTTTTTAAAAAATTGTGGTAAAATATATATAACCTAGTTAGTATTTCTCATTTTAACCATTTGTAAGTGTACAATGTGGTGGCATTGAATGCTCACAACATTGTGTAACCTTCCCCAACAAAATCTCTGTGTCCATTAAACAATAACTGCCTTTCCCCCCCTCCCAAGCAAGCCTCTGTTTTACTTTTTGTCTGTATGAATTAATGTACATTGTTTTTTACTATTTTATTTTATATTTTTTACTGTGGCAAAAATTTACGTGACATATATTTGCTATATTGACCATTTAAAGTGTTCAGTTCAGTAGTGTTAAGTAGACTCACATTGTTGTAAAATAGACCTCCAGGACTTTCCCACCTTGCCGATCTGAAATTCTGCACCCATTAAACAACAGCTTCCCGTTCCTCCCTCCCCGCAGCCCTTGGCAACCACCATTCTCCTTTCTATTTCTATGAATTAGACTACTTTAGACACCTGTTATAAGTAGAATTGTACAGTATTTGTCTTTTTGTAACTTAGCATAATATCCTTAAGGTTCATCTATGTCATAGAATGTGACAGAAAGTCCTTCCTCTTTAAGGCTGAATAATACTTCATTGTCAAATGTATACACATTTTGTTAATCCATTCATTTGGGTTGATGGACATTTGGGTTGCTCATACCTCTTGGTTATTACAGACAGTGCTGCTATGAACAGGGTCACCACTGACAGTTTGTTAATATCTGACAATTTGTGCAAATATCTCTTTGAGAGCCTGCTTTCAGTTCTGTTAAAGTTAGACCGGAAAGTGGGATAGCTGAATCATATAGAAATTCTATTTTTAATTCTTTGAGGGAACTCCATACTGTTTTCCATAGCAGTTGTACCATTTTGCAGTTCCACCAACAGTGCCTGAGGGTTCCAGTTTTCTACATCCTTGCCAACATTTCTTTTCTCTTCTCTTCTGTTCTTTTTAAATAGTTGCTGTCCTAATGGATGTGAATGTACATTGCTTTAATTTTTTTTCCTTCTCCTTTTTTCCTCAGCCTGGCGTGGGAGGGCAGGATCGTGGTGGTGGGTTTTGCTGGAGGAACCATTGCTTCTGTGCCGGCCAATCTCCTGCTCCTGAAGAATATCTCTGCCATGGGTGTGTACTGGGGCCGATACCAAGACCGGAACTTCCCCGTTTTCTCCAGAAGCCTGTCCTTGGCTCTCCAGTACTGCCAGGAAGGGCGCATCCAGCCACACGTGGGAGCGGTTTTTAAGCTGGAGGAGGTGAGATGCTCTTAAGGAGGTGGTGTGGATCAGGCCAGAAAGTAATCTTTGTAAAGCTACCAAACAGCTTCTGTCCAGATACTATACATCCTCCTCTTATGGAGTGAAAAGGTGAACATGCTCCATGGAACAACGGGGCCTGTCGGGCAGGGACGAGGTCACGGGATTTCTCCCGGTCCTGGGTTATCTGCCCTGAGCCCAGTGAGCCGCCTGAGAAGCAGGACCTGTGAGGCCCATGCAGGCGGTGAATTTTGTTGGCTCTTTCTACATTAGTGATGTCCCAAACAGAGGGACTTGGCGGTACTTTAGGAAATAATTTACCCGTGTTGATGTGAACTCTGAACTCCACAACATATAAAGCTAAGAAGGAAGCACTTAACCTTTGATTTTAAAATACAGATACTTTAAAGTATAACCAGAAGATCTGAGCTGGAGTTCTGTGAACAAACACTTAAATCATGCCCAGCATCATAAGAGAATAATTCATCCATTAGTCACTGTAGTTAATTTTGTTGGCTATTCATTCCTTTTTTACATTCCCCCACAGTCCCATTAATGTGGCTTAAACTTCCTCCAAAGTGTAATTGTGCGCATGCATATGCAAAATCATTGCCTGTGCAAATCTATTAGGCATTCACTGTGAATTCTTTTTTTCTTTGGCTTAATTTGTCTTAATGTTCAAAAACCTGTTTTGGTAACTCTAGTCTGCCATGGATGGGGGCGGTGTTTTGTTCATATGCAGATTAGCGGAGCCCAAGCTGTCAGGCCAGACTTCACTGCTCAGAGGCCTTCCAGATACATTCTTTTCCCCATGATGAAGAGCATTTTCCCCAAACACAGTTCTTTCTCATCTTCTTGGTATGTCAGTCAAGAAGGCAGCACTCAGTGCAATAGAGGTAACCCAACCGGCCATCAGAAAACTGGTTGGATTCTAATTCCAGCTTTGGCCTCTTCTGTGTTCATCTTTGTTGAGTTCTCACCTTTCTGATCTCCAGTCAACACTTCTCTAAAACTGAGGGGCAGGACAATAACAGTGGCTTTCAGACTAGACTTCCAGAGCCACAGTTGGGTCTGGGAGGTGGGCAGGTGTAGACTTGAGTTTGCTGGCCTCTGGGGCCCCATCTGTGTTGGGGCTGAAGTAGATGCAAAACGTGTTTATTTTTCTGTTTATATTTTTCTTTTAAGTAAAGGTTTTGTGTTTTAAAACTTGGAAAACACCAGTCCATAACATTTCCGAGTCCCCTTCCAACTTGTGGCTTTTATCACATGTCTTGTCAACTGAGGTTTGCTTTACCTGAGGCTCGGGTACAGCTGTTGATGAGGATGATTGGGCAGAACTGTCTCCTCTCTGCATTGATGTGCTCTAGGTGCTGCTCGGGCATGAAAGAAAGCCAGATTACCCACATTAATGCTCTCTCTCCGCTTAAACATGGATTATCTCATTGCTAATCTCATGTCAGTTTCCATTTATCTTTTTCTTTTCCCATGAGGGCTGTGTATGTAGGATTTTTCTAGTTCTTCCCACTCTGTGGAGCTTCCTGTTATCAGCTGGCTCTCGGAGGCCCTGCTCCCTAACAATTTCAGGTACCTCATTCACACACCATCCATTTACTACTTCTTCTCTTTTTGTTTCTTTCAATGTGCAAACCATTTAGAGGAATAATAATAATGGCAGCTGCTGATGATTAGGTGCTTAACTATGGGTCAAGAATTGTGCTCAGTACTTTACATGCATTTTCTCATCTAATCTTCATAACAACTCTGAGGAATAAGTCGTCTTTATCACGTTATGTTAGAGGAGGCAGCTAGACAGACCTGAGCAGAGTGCAGGGCGGAAAGCACCGGGTGCCTAGCAACGGGCATAGCTGGGGAAACAAGTGTTGTAGGATGAGACCTTGCCACTCTGGTGCCCTTTTCCTCCCTAGCATATCACTGGTCATGCACCCCTTAAGATGAAGGACCTAGTGCATTCTCTCTCTCTTTTTCTCTCTTGAGCATGTCTGTGCCTTTTCCAACCCCTTTCTTTCCCTGGTGTGCTCTTTCTGGAGCACACCTGCCCCTTCCCCATCTTCTTCCTCCAGGCGCATTTGCTCTGCGTTCTTTCTCCTCAGCTCCAAAGGCCCTTCTTTTGCTTCTGTAACTTATTTCCTGAGTGCATGCAGCTCAGCTGGCTCACTTCTTCCATAGCTTCCTTCTACTTCTGTGACTATCTAAATTAACTTTTGCTTGTTTTTGAGTCCTTGGCTCTGAATTCTTTCTTAGCCAAATTCAGGGACCGAGGTTTAGATTTTCTGGCAACATCTGGTGTGTTCGCCATTAACAGTTACAGATGAAGAAACCAGCACTTGTAGAGGCTAAGGCATCTGGCCAATAATGTGTAGTAGGTGACAGACCCGGAATCCAGTCCACGTTGGTCTGACACCAGAATCTGAGATAGATTGCTGCTTTTCATCCTCCATGGACTGTCTGGACATTCATGTGGCCTCTGGGCCCCTGGAGAGGTCCCCCGTGTTCAGCAACCAGGGTGTGTCCCCCTGAAGCAATGACTGCTTTCGAATCAGTGACACACCCCGTGTAGTTTGTCTCCTCTTTCTTCTATTCACTGCGATTTCCCCCTCACCCTGGCTTCCCTGGATGGCAAGGAAGCACTAGGGCATACATCCTGATTAGGCTTTTTCCCTAAGGAACCCCGGCTGACACTTAACTTTGAACACTTATTTATTTTCATGAAACATGGCTTGACTTTTCTTAAAGTCAGGTTTTTTGAGTATAACTTACACATAGTAAAATTCGCTCTGAGTTTTGACAAACATATATGTAACTACTTCACTACAATCAAGGCATAGAATATTTTCCATCACTCCAAAAAGCTCCCTTGGTGACCGTCCCTTTTTCTATCCCACATCCTGGCAACCACTGATCTGTTTTCTTTCCCTGTAATTTTGCCTTTTGAAGATTGTCATGTAAATGGAATCATACAGTACGTAGCCTTTTGAGTCTGACCTCTTCAGCTTTGTATAATGCTTCTGAGCTTCATCCATGCTTTTGCATCTTTCAGTAGTTTACTCTATTTTATTGCGGAATAATATTTCATTGTATGGATGTCCCACCACTTGCTTCTTTATCAGTTAATGGGATATTTCATTATTTTTATTTTTTTGGTGGTTCTAAGTAAATCATCTAGAAACATTCATGTTTGAATTTTGTATAGACATGTTTTATTTTGTTTTTCAAATTTTAGGATTTGGATTTATGGGACATGTGCTAAATGTATGTTTAACTTTTTCTTTTCAAATTCACACAGACATTTATTTGGCTTTACTTATAGAGCAGTCCTCCTTCTCCCAGTTTCAGTGGTGGCTAGATAACATCACTGGATAAGAATGTCCATTTAAAAAAAATCTGGGTGGAATCCTAAGAATAACTAATGTTGATGTTAGAAGGGGCAACTTGATTCTGGCAGCAGCTCGCTCTCTAGGCCTCAGTTACTGGGAAGCAATTCTTTTGCAGTCTCTGCAGCCTATGATTTTGAAGATGAGGCCATTTCTGCTGCATTCCTACCAAAATCCATAGCACATAGGTTTTCTGTGTGTGTTTGTGTTTCAATTAGAAACTGGTACTTCAGCATCACTGTTTGTTAAAAAATTTCAGGACTTTGTACTTGGTTTGCCATTCTGTGTTTATCTTTTAATAACTAACTACCAAACTCTTTATCAAAGTGGTTGTCTTATTTTGCATTCTCACCAATAGTGTATGAGAGTTTTTGTCACTTTCATCTGCCAGAATTTATTGTTGTCAGTTGCTTTCTTTAATTATAGGCATTGTAATAGGTATGGAGTAGTATCTGATTGTGGGTTTAATTTGCATTTCTCTAGTGAGTAATGATTTTGAGTATCTTTTCATATGCACATTTGCCATCTGTATCTTTTTTGATGAAATGCGTTGAGTGACTTTTAAAAGAAGGCTCACATCAACTTGTATCAGAACAATGATATGATGAATATAATTCAGCTATGACAGTGTATCAGTAACTAAATATGTTTACCTTTTAAAAACAGTCCCACTCAGCCCCAGATATATTCATTCATTCATGAGTTTATTTGGTTCGTCAAACATTCTCTGGGTACATTCTGTATGCCAATCGATAAAAGTAAGACTTAAACAGTTTATTTTTTGGTTGGAAAGATCTCAGGATAGTGCTATGATGGGGGAAGAGCTGGTTTCTAATGGGAAGCATGAATCAGCATAATGTATTTAGGGAACTATAGGTTACTCCGATTATTCCTGCTTGATGAGCTATTTAAAATTCCAACAGCAGAACCTAAAACAAAAGCAGTATTCTCACCCTGACCTCAAATTCCAGGGTGCATATTTAATTATGGCTGCATCCACTGCATGGGCAGAGAATGGGGGTTCTGGGCGCAGCCTGTGAGTCTGCCTGGGCCTCGGTGTGGAGAGCCTCCCTCTCTGAGATGCAGCCTGTGCCACACGGGAGGAAAAGGCCCCCGGGCTTCTAACCACATTAGCATCAAAAGACTGAGTTAAAGCCCTGCACTTTGCTTTTTAGTCTTCCACTCCAAGCCTTATCATTCTTATTAAGCATCCAGTCCTTAACATCACTGATTGTCTGTTTTCCCAGCCCAGATAGAAGCCACAGGGCGGGAAGGGACAGAGCTGGGTTATTTTTAGAAGCATTTGCAATCACAGCGGAAGTGGCAGCTGGACATAGAAGTAACAAAATATCAAAACAGGAGGTAAAATAATGGATATTCAAAATGATGAGATTCCCAACTCGAGGAACAAAAAGGTTATTACTCCCCTCCCTTGGCCCACCCCCCTTGATTATCGGTTAAAGAAGTCAGGTAAATAGGTGCTACATTTTTATAAAGATTTCTGTGCAAAATGATTAAAAATACACGTTAACATCTGAAGTGACTATTTTCTATTATGTTACCCTTTATTGGCAGAAGATTCCTCATTTCTCTAGGATCCCAGGTGAAAAAAGTATCAATGTATCTTATTATGTTTGTTTCCCCAAGTATTTTTGTGGTTGGGCTATGACAGGTTTCTGGGAACAAGTGACTTCTAACTGGCAGGGAGAGTGATGCAGCTGTGAGTCACCGGAGATGTAGCTTTGCATGATCGACAGGCGGGAACGAGTGTTTCAAACATCTTTCTTAGACTTCTTCCACCCACTCTGAACGAGGCTAAATTTGTGTGGATTGGAAAGGGCTTGATGAGGCACAGAGCCCCAAAAGACACATGCTCTTGGCACCGGCTGCAGAGAGATTGCCACAGTTGGTTTGCTTCCCTGCTTTTTCCTTATTTATTTTTCTTAGGTTTTTGAGGAGGATTTCAAGTGGAAAGAGTTGTTTAATCCTAATTCTCATGTCAAAGTACCTTTTCATTTTTGTGAGTTCCAACTTTGGCTTTTGTGTCTGCTTATTTACAGATGTCTGTATGTACTTACTAGAGGTCTGGTGCACGAAATTGTGCACTATAGGGAGGGGGGTCCTTCAGCCTGGCCTGTGCCCTCTTGCAGTCTGGGAGCCCTTGGAAGATGTCCAACTTATGGCTTAGGCCCACTCCCCACAGGCCTAAGTTGGCAGTTGGACATCCTTAGCGCTGCTGCGGAATCGGGAGAGGCTTCCACCACCGCCACTGCGCTTGCCAGCCATGAGTCCAGCTTCTGGCTGAGCGGTGCTCCCCCTGTTGGGGGTGCACTGATCACCTGGGGCAGCTCCTGGGTTGATCAGGCCGAAACCGGCTCTCTGACATCTCCTGAGGGGTCTCAGTTTTTGAGAGGGTGCAGGCCAGGCTGAGGGACCTCACTGATGCACGATCGGGGCTGGGAGAGACGCGGGAGGTTGGCCAGCCAGGGAGGGACCACAGGAGGGCTCCAGGGTGTGTCTGGCCCATCTTGCTGAATTCCAATCTACTGGATCCCAGCAGCAAGCTATCTACAGGTCAGAGAGTCTGCCCCTTTGTGGTCAGTGTATGTCATAGTGACTGGTCAACTGGTCGACTGTCCTGCCCCCTTGCGGTCAGTGCATGTCATAGCGAGCGGTTGAGTGGCCTTAGCATATCATCATATTACGCTTTGATTGCTTGAAAAACCGACTGGACAACTGGACACTTAGCATATTAGGCTTTTTATTATAGAGGATTCCCTTTATCCTCATTTCCCACACCTTTGCCTCCCCCAAGTTGGTCTCAAGTTACATAGACAAATAAGAGCACAGGGTTGGGCTGTAGATCTTATTCTGTTTCTGAAATTTTCCTGCAGTGCTGCCTTTTAAAGTTTCACCTATGCTCCTGGTTCTGTATCTGGTTCCTGACCCACTGCTGTGTAGGGAGCTAGATCCCTTCACTAGGATGCACAAAAAGGTTGACTTAGTCCCCTGCTACCATAATCCGTTTTGCCTTTTACATTTACAATGTAAGATCCATTTAAAGTTAATATATATGAAAGATGAAAGGGCATTGTCTTGATTCATTTTTCATATGTGGGTGTTCAGTGATTCCAGCACTATTTCTTAAAAAGACTACCCTTTCTTCATGGACTTGCCTTGGCTCCTTTGTCGAATGATTAGCTGACTGCATTTATGGGGACCTGTTTTGGGGCTGGCTAATCTGTTCCACTGACCTGTTTGTCTATTCTTTCACAATATCACACTGTCTTGATTACTGTGGCTGCTCTTTAATTTATGCTTTATAACTTGTACTTCTAAAAATGAATAGGAAATAGATGGCAATTTCAGGCACACTGGAAACAGGACAGCTTTTGTAAAAAGATAAAAACTGTAAAATATTAAATTACTGATCCTTCTACCAGTAGTTCCATTCTTTAAAAAGCTAGAACACATAGATATTACAGGAGAGTATGGACATATATTTTTATTGATTAAACATACATTTTTATTGATTTCAAAGATAAAGGGAGAGAGAGAATCACTAATTGAGAGAGAATCACTAATTGGCTGCTTCCAGCACATCCCCCACTGGGACCGATCCCACAACCCATACATGTGCCCCCGACCCAGACCAAACCAGGGACCCTTCAGTCCGCAGGCTGACGCTCTATCCATTGAGTCAAACTGACCAGGGCCATAGGACTTTTTACCTGCTGTCAGTTATCTGACAGCAATGAAAATTATAGGTTAGATCAATAAATTCTGAGATTGGGTTACTCTTAAATATTATTGTTTTCCTTTGGGTTTGTGGTGATTAGTTAGTGTCACATAGTTAATTACATATAGTTCATTGAAGGCACATCTTAATACTTTAGCTTTTTTAGAATTGAACCAACAACAAATGTTTGTTGAAATGTGCATGTATGCAAGTCTTTCTACATAATTTGGTATTTTTTTTTAGGTCAATGATGCTTTCCTTCATGTGATACAGCGCAAGTCCACGGGCAAGGTGCTCCTCTCCCTCAAGTAAACCCTCACCTCAGCAGCAAGAACATGTCCGCATCCAAACTCCTCATCTTTCTAAAAACCTGTTTTCCCTCCCGTGTCTCTAAAGATGACATTACCTTCCTTATTAATTCAGGTTCAAAATCTTTGCAAGTCCCCTTTGAATCTTTTTTCATACGCCTCATAGTTAGTGTGATCATATACTTTCCTGTCCAAACTTGGACCTGTTTGAGAGGGAAGAGATGCTGTTAGGAATTATACCAGGAAAATAGGTGTTCCCACACAAACCAGGATGAAGGGTCACCCCATTCATAATGGATCAGTGGCCAGGTTCTATAATCCCCACTGCTAAGATGCTGCTCACCTCCATATCCTCATTTCCATTCTGACTAATTATGTCTCATCTGCTAATTCCAGTGATCTAACTGGTTTTCCTACCTATGAACTATACCCCCTCCATCTTTGTTATGCATTATTGTCATGTGACCTCTCCAAAGCACAGCTACAACTATGTCTTGATTTAGAAAACCTACAGTGGTTCATCATTGTCTACTTGGTGGAATTCAGACTCCTTGAGCTAGCATTCCATTATGACCAAGATTTCACCCCTCTCTGCTTTCTAGCCTATGTTCAACAACTGCACGGGTCTGTCCGTATGCACTGAGATCTCCTGATTGCTCCTCTGCTCTTGGCTCAAGCAGTTTGCTCTACTCCCTTATCTCTGTCCAATATAAGCCATCCTGACCTGCAAGACCTTGTCTGCAATGAGCCTCTCCCCTTGGGAGGGTGGTCATCTCTTCTCTTCCCCTCTTACCTTCCTGTAGCTTCTCCCAGGCTTTGTCACATTCTGCCTTGCACCAGAGGGAGCAGCATGTCTAGTGGAATATACGCGGGATTCTGAATCCAAGATGTGGATTTGAGTCCCAGTCTCACCACTTTGGAGGTGGTTACTTAAGGTCTCTGAGCCTTCATTTTCTCACTCTCATGTAGATATTATATCATCTATTACACAAGGTTGTGAATAATACATGCAGTGATTGGGGAAAGCAATTAGCAAATGCTATTACTTTCACTTCTTTCTTTCCTACTTTCCTAATTTGGCATAAATTTCCTTGAGAGCAGGTGCCATGATGAATTCTCCTCTGTACCTCTCACAATAGCTAGCACAGTTAGTTGCCCTTGGTAAATGCTCAATAAACTGAACTGAACTTGAATTATCTATACGTCTTAAATAGTAGAATTAAATTAAGAATATAAAATAATCCAAATGCCCACTAACAGATAAATAGGTAAACAAAATGTGATATGTTCATGCAATGTAATATTATTCAGCCTTAAAAAGGAAGGACATTCTGACATGCCACAACATGGGTGAACCTTGAAGACATTATGCTAAGTGCAGTAAACCAGTCAACAGAGGACAAATACTGTATGACTCTACTTATATGAGGTACCTAAAGTAGTCGAACTCATAGAGACAGAAAGTAGAAGGGTGGCTGCCAGGGACTGGGGGAGGAGGAAATGGGGACTTAGTGTTTAACAGGTACAGTGTTTCAGTTGGGGAAAATGAGAAAGTTCTGGAGATGATTGCACAACAGTGTGTGTTCTTAAAGCCACTGAAATATTTTCTTAAAGATGGTTAAAATGGTGAATTTTATGTTATGTATATTTTACCACAATATATAATGTTTACAAAAGGATATATTTTGTTCACATCTGAGTGAATGCATTCAGAGAAGAGGACAGAGTGTGGGTAGAGTTGCCAGCTAGGCTGAAGTAAGCTTCAGTCTCTGCCAAGTTCTGGCCTGTGGGGAGGGGTCCTACACCTTTGCTGGGGCTAAGCATTGTTCTCTGCTGCTTCTACTTCATGTCTGCTGGTTCCTAAGAAGGAGGAGTGTGGGGTGGGAGTGAAAGCATACCTGATACCATGGGGATAGGAGTACTCCTAGTTATTCTTTAAAAAAAAAAAAAATATATATATATATATATATATATATATATATATATTACTGATTTTTTTTTACAGAGAGGAAGGGAGAGGGATAGAAAGTCAGAAACATCGATGATAGAGAAACATCAGCTGCCTCTTGCATACCCCCTACTGGGGATGTGCCAGCAACCAAGGTACGAGCCCTTGAACCTGGGACCTCTCAGTCTGCAGGCCGATGCTCTATCCACTGAGCCAAACCGGTTTGGCACTCCTAGTTATTCTTGAAGAGGATCCTGTACCAATAAAGATGATAAGAGGCTTTGTTTTCTGAAAAGTACCTTAGGCCACTTGAAAACACCCATCTTCTCAGGGTCTCATCACCGAAAATGCTTATAGAGGAACTGCATTGCCAAATAGGGAGGGAACATTTTGGGCAAAGAATTTAAAACTGAAAAATTAACAGAAGAAAAGGGGTGGGGGGGTGATGTTAAGGAAACCACCCACATGTGTGTTGTAGGCCCGCCTGGTGCTTCTTCGAGGGTCAGAGCACATGCTGGGGTCTCTTCCACATGCAGGTGGCACATTTGAGTCTTGGGGTGGGGGTAGGTGGTGCTGCATGCTCTGTGGTTCAATTTAATGACAAGCCTTTTTCTTTTCCCCAACCTTCTCCTTTCCATGTGCTCTTTTTGTATTTAAATGAAAGTTAGTTTTCAAAAATACTGAGACACCAACTTTGAGGCTAATTTTAGAATTTCCTGACACCCTTTGGGATAATTGACGACATCTGGAGAGGCCCCGGGAGAGGAGGAGGTGGAAGCAGGACTGGGAAAGTGCACGGGCCCAGAGGGGGCTACCTGTGCTGGTTCAGAGCTGATCAGAAGGTGTCACTAGTAATAAAGATCCATTGTCCCGGCTCCCTCACGTCAGAATGACTTAGATGGAAAGAGGTAGTCATTAAGAAGAGCAAGTTTCTCCAGGTTTAACAAGTACTGGTTAGAAACCCTCATGGTCTGCTCTCTGCTTGCCTGCGTTCCTGCTTCACCGGGATAATTTGATTTGAAAGCATTTGACTCAGATTTTAGTCATCGTTTGGTTGTCCCACCATCTGAGCCATTAGTCTGAAAAAAGAATCAATGTAGCTCCAAGTGACAGCACTTATTCTGTATGCACAGACTGTCCCCAGCTCACCCTGCCGGGCTGGCTGCAGGAGGCACACCCACACACCTGCCCTCTCTCTTCCCAGAACTGGGTCTGCCCACCTGCACACACCTCGCTCAACCACCAGAGTGAGGCTTTGTGCTGCCAGCTGTGGAACAGTCCTGTCTACATGTCACCAGTATCTCTGTCTCTGCTCCCGCCTCTGCCACGGCTCTAGGAAGCTCTCTCTCCTGTTCGAGCTATGGCAGAGACAACAAAAGACTTCATTTGACAAGTGAAGGAAAACGAAGATGTCTTCAGATAATCACTTTTATTTAGCAAAAAGAAATCTAAGTAAACTAAGAAAAATTTATGCTATTGTTTCTTTCTGTTATTTTCCCTTCTAATACTGTATGAGTAAGTGCAAGTAAGTAATGATTTTTCAAAATTTTTTGTTTATACAAGTGGGAAATCATCACGGTTTATCGCTAGATTGGTGAGCTGAGCTGGAAACATGCTGTTTTATGGAGCTTTATCATTGTCAAGGAATCATACAGAATAATTTTTTTCCTTTACCGTATTTAGAAACGGCCCGTTTCCTGGCCTTTAGTGAATGCATCATTATTTGAAAAGTGGTATTGTTGAAATAATTTAGAGTAATACCATATGGCCATTGAAATGTCAATCCAGAAAGAAGTTTATGAATAGACTAGAAGCCCAGTGCACAGATTCATGCATGGGTGGGGTCCCTTGGCCTGGCCAGTGATCAAGGCCTATCAGGGGGTCCAGCTGGCTGGAGAGAAGGACCCTGGGAGGTTGGCTGGCCGGCCCCCCAATTGGGGCCTGGGAGGGGGGTACGCATGGGCAGCACAGGGGAGGGGCCACAGAAGATTGCCTGTGGGAGCACATTTACCACCAGGGGGCAGCTCTGCATTGAGTGTCTGTTCCATGGTGGTCAGTGTCTGTCATAGCCACTGATCAACCAGTCATTCTGTCATAATGGTTGCTTAGGCTTTTATATATATATATAGATTTGTTATCCTATTCTTCTCTATCCTGCCTCATTCCCATTCTCTAGGACAGTGGTCGGCAAACTCATTAGTCAACAGAGCCAAGTACAACAATTAAAATTTCTTTTGAAAGCCACATTTTTTAAACTTAAACTCTTTCTAATGCCACTTCAAAATAGACTCACCCAGGCCATGGTATTTTGTGGAAGAGCCACACTCAAGGAGCCAAAGAGCCACATGTGGCTCGCGAGCTGCAGTTTGCCAATCACTGCTCTAAGGAAACCACTGTAAGGAGTTTGGTGTTAGTCTTGCAGATCTTGTAAAACATACAGATGCATATATATGTATACACAAAGAGGTTATTTGTGTGTTTTTTTAAAGAAAGGACATATATAGGTTTTAAAAATAATGATCAGAGTATGCATAATGTTCTGTAATGCACTGTGTTAGATCAATAGTATGTCATGGACATCATTCCATATTAGTAAATATATTCTTATCATTTTTATTTCTATTTTTTCATTTAATAAATCTTTATTGTTCAGATTATTACAATTGTTCCTCTTTTTTCCCCCTCATAGATCCCCTCCACCCAGATCCCACCCCACCCTCTGCCCTTACCTCCCCGCCACTGTCCTCATCCATAGGTGTATGATTTTTGTCCAGTCTCTTCCCACACCCCCATACCACTTTCCCCCCAAGAATTGTCAGTCCACTCCCTTTCTATGCCCCTGATTCTATTATATTCACCAGTTTATTCTGTTCATCAGATTTTAAAAATATATATATTTTATTGATTTTTTACAGAGAGAAAGAGAGAGGGAGAGAGAGTTAGAAACATTGATGAGAGAGAGAAACATTGACCAGCTGCCTCCTGCACAACCCCTACTGAGGATGTGCCTGCAGCCAAGGTACATGCTCTTGACTGGAATTGAACCTGGGACCTTTAGGTCTGCAGGCCAAGACTCTATCCACTGAGCCAAACCAGTTTCGGCCTGTTCATCAGATTTTTAATTCACCTGATTTTTAGATTCACTTGTTGACAGATATGCATTTGTCATTCATAATTTTTATCTTTACCTTTTTCTTCTTCTTCCTCTTCTTAAAGAATGCCTTTTAGCATTTCATATAATACTGGTTTGGTGTTGAGGAACTCCTTTAGCTTTTTCTTATCTGTGAAGCTCTTTATCTGACCTTAAAGTATGAACAATAGCTTTGCTGGATAGAGTAATCTTGGTTGTAGGTTCTTGCTATTCATCACTTTGACTATCTCTTGCCACTCTGGTCTGGCCTGCATAGTTTCTGTTGAGAAATCAGTTGACAATCATATGGGTGCTTCCTTGTAGGTAATTAACTGTTTTTCTCTTGCAGCTTTTAATATTCTGTTTGTCTTTTGCTCTTGGCATTTTAGTTATGACTTGTCTCGGTGTGGTCCCCTTTGGATTCCTTTTGTTTGGGGTTCTGTGCGCTTCCTGGACTTTTAAGTCTATTTCTTTCTCCAGGTGGGGAAATTTTTGGTCATTATTTCTTCAAATAGGTTTTCAGTATCTTGCTCTCCCTCTTTTTCTGGCACCCCCATAATTCTGATGTTGGTACACTTGAAGTTGTCTCTGTGGCTTCTTACACTGTCTTCAAATTTTTGGATTCTTTTTTCTTTTCCAGTTGAGTGTTTCTTGCTCCTTTGTATTTCAAATTTTTGACTTGATTCTTGCGTTCCTCTAGTCTGCTGTTGGGTCTCTGTATAATAATTTTTATTTCAGTCAGTGTATGTTTAATTTATAGTTGGTCCTTTTTTCATATCCTCAAGGGTCTCCCTAAATGTATTTGTCTTTTCTAGGAACCTCTGGAAAAACCTTATAACCATGGTTTTGAACTCTATATCCAGTTGTTTGTTTTCCTCCATTTTTGTTTGTTTGTTAGTGATCTGTTTCTTTGTCTTCACATTCCCCGAATTGGTTGAGTAGCTTTGTGTGCTAGGTGTCCTTATGGCCCAGTGTCTCAGCCTCCCCAGTTACCTGAGGTGGACACTCTTGGTGCCCCTTTGTGAACTGTGTTTACAGCCTCGTTGTGGTTAAGTCTTGATTGTTGTTGATATCACTGGGAGGAATTGACCTCCAGGCCAATTGGCTGTGAGGATCAGCAGTGTCTATGCTGGGAGAGCTTTTATGCTGGAGACAGCCTTATGGGACAAGACTTGGCAAAATTGTAAAAGCCTCTGTGTTCAGCTTGGATGGGATGGAGTCTCAGGGCTGAGCAGACAGCCTTGGTTTCCCCTCAGCCCTATCCTAAGAGGCCCCTGGTTCTCTGTGCCCCTTGGTAATCACTGCAAGCACCTCTGAGAGAGAGCCTTCCTCGAGTTTTTCCCACTGTCAGACAGTCCAGTTTCTCCCCCAATGAATCTGGAATCCCAGGTTCTTGCCTGGAACTGGAGTTCAGCGCAGTCGGAACTGGGGTTCAGCACAGTCAGGGATTTTTGTCTCCTTCCCGCTAATGAAAGCCAGCAGCACACTCAACGGTCAGTCCTCTCTGTGTATACTTGTGCACACGCCTCCAGAGCTCTGCCTTTTGCGACTCCCCTGAGTTTCTGCCTGACAGTCCAGATTCCCCCTTCCCCCATGAGCCTGAGTCTCCAGGGTCTTGGCTGGAACTGGGGTTCAGTGCAGTAAGAACTGGGGTTCAGCGCAGTCAGGAGCTTTTTTCTCCTTTCTGCTAGAGAAAGCCAGCCAGGCACTCAGCTGCCCGTCAGCTGCCCGTCCTCTCTGTGCACGTGTCTCTGTACCTCAGCCTTTTGCAGCTTCTCTGATTCTCCATGTGCTCTTCTTTTTTCTTCTAGTTGTAGAATTTCCACTCAGCCAGCTTTCCTGTGGTTCTGGATGATGTCTGTTTTGTCTTTTAGTTGAAGTTTGAAATTGTTGTGCGAGGCGGCAGTTTAGGTGTTTACCTATGTCACCATCTTGGTTTCTCTCATTATCTCATTGTTTTTAACAGCTGCTTAGTATTCCACAATGACAGTGTTTATCATATACAACCATTTCCTTATTAATGGGTTCATTCATTTATTTAGCAAACAATTATTGATGCACGTAAGCTCAGCACAGTGCAGAGAATATGATGGTAAACAGAAGTTTTAGAATTTCCTGACACCCTTTGGGTAATTTAAATCTATTCGGGGACAGATGTTAACTGAATTCACAAACCCATGGGAAGCCAGTATCATGTAAATTGTGATGGGGACTTTGACTCAGATTGAGAAAGATTTACATGCCCTAACCAGTTTGTCTCGATAGATAGAGCATCGGCCTGCAGACTGAAAGGTCCCAGGTTTAATTCCGGTCAAAGGCATGCCTTGGTTATGGGCACATCCCCAATAGGAGATGTTCGGGTGGCAGCTGATTGATGTTTCGCTCTCATCGATGTTTCAAATTCTATCCCTCTCCCTTCCTCTCTGTAAAAAAAATCAATAAATATATTAAAATAAAAAAGAAAAGAAAAGTTTCAATGAGGAAAGACTCTTGAATCACTATCTGAAGATGGAGCCTTCTAGGTATATCTAATTCTGGGGATTTAAATAGAGAAGAATATTCTAGAACACTGTGGCTAAAAAAAACAATACATGCTGAGTAAAAGGGGCTGAGAGAAGGTTAGTGGGGCTGGAGCTTGAGAAATGAAGGCTAGTGTGAGATGAGGCTGGAGGTGGGGATCGGACTACACAGGGACTTGTGGGACATTTACTGGTGGTTTTTCCTTTACCTTAAAAGCAATGTGATCCATTGAAGTGATCTAGGCAGAGTGTGTTATGGGCATTTTTGGAACCATTCCTCCAGCAATGTGTGGTTGGGAGAAAGGATTGGAGGAACAGACCAGTTAGTAATCAATGAAGTCCAATGAGAGATGATGGTGTCTTGGACTAAGATGGTAATGATGGTGAAGGAGAGAGAAGTGGACAAAACAGTGAGCTATGCAGGAGATAAAAGCGAATGGACTTGGTGTTAGATGAAAATGGGTGGAGTCAGGGGAGGGAGAGGGAAATTTCAAGGTGGCTCCTAGGTTCTTGGATAGGTATTTGAGAGGAAGAATATCCAAAGGGATTGAGTTTTGGATTGAGTGGAGGGGAATATGATGGGGGCAGAAGATGAAGTTTTGTACTTGCTGAGATATCCAGGAGGTATCAAATATGCAGTTTTATATCCTTGTCTGAGGCTCAAAAGAAAGGTATGGCCTAGACCACAAAATGGGGAATAATTTGCAAGGAGTGATATTGATACCTGTGATATGGCTGAGTTGTCCTGGAGAACATGTGGTCAAAGAAGGGAAAAGGGTCTAGACCAGTGGTTCTTAACCTTTCTAATGCCATGACCCTTTAAAACAGTTCCTCATGTTGTGGTGACCCCCAACCATAAAATTATTTTCATTGCTACTTCATAACTGTAATTTTGCTACTGTTAATGACTCATAATGTAAATATCTGTGGAATCAATGTAAATAGGCTCAACCCACAGGTTGAGAACAGCTAGCAGGGTCGCCTAAGACTATTGGAAAACACATATATTTACATTACTATTCATAACAGTAGCAAAATTACAGTTATGAAGTAGCAATGAAAATAATGTTATGGTTGGGGTCACCACAACATGAGGAACTGTATTAAAGGGTCGTGGCAATAGAAATGTTGAGAAGCACTGGTCTAGACCAGTGGTCAGCAAACTCATTAGTCAACAGAGCCAAATATCAACAGTACAACAATTGAAATTTCTTTTTTGAGAGCCAAATTTTTTAAACTTAAACTTCTTTCTAATGCCACTTCAAAATAGACTAGCCCAGGCCATGGTATTTTGTGGAAAAGCCACACTCAAGGGGTCAAAGACCTGCATATGGCTCGCGAGCCGCAGTTTGTTGACCACTGGTCTAGAACAACTTTAACCATCTTTTCTTTCAGTTGAACCGTAGAATATTTTGTGAATGTGCTGTAGACCACTGAAAGAGACTTAGAGGTGGTAGTTTGATGATTTAAAATAAATCACAAGTGGCTTATAAGGAAGGTTGTATTGTACATCATTCTTGTGATGGAGAGCCAGCAACTGGGGCTCTAATTCCAGCTGTTTGACCTTGGACTAGACTCAACTTTTTTTTTTTCTCATGTAAAAAATGAGGGTAATATGTGTTTTTCTACCTTGCGTGGTTCATGTGAAGGTCAAATGAGAAAATGTATGTGAAAGTGCTTTGCAAATTCTGATTTTCATAGTAGATTACAAGGTTGCTTAATACTAGTGCGCTCAAATTCATTTCAGAGTTGAAGCAAAATGTATGTTTTTTCAACCTATGCTGGGCTCACGTGGAACAAAATAATGTTTGAGTTATTTAAAGGGTCTTTAATAGTTCTACATTTTATTTTAGCAGGAGTCACTGTGCTCTTTTATACATAATGGACAAAGTGATGGGGGTCCCAATGAGCTGACATACCTCAAAGACATACAGAGCAAGACAAGGTCTGGGGAAGGACACCTAAATTGAAGTGGAGGATAGAGAGGATTCTCTCTGAGGGATGATAAAAGAATTAGGGCTCTTCATTCTGAAAAGACACAGGCTAAGGGGAGAATCTGATTGAAATTTATAAAGTAATGAGAATCAAAGGATAAAAATATGAACTTATTAAATCCCAGAGCACAAGAAAGATAAAGCACTACTTTATCATTTTAAAGGAGTAGTTTTAGGGCAAAATAAAAATAGCACTCCTTTACATAGGAATCATAAGCATATACGACTTACTACTCTTAAAGTTTGCAAGGACTAAACACAAATATTATAAGAGAAAGGTTTATATTGGTGGGTAGATTCCTAGGCAATTATAAAATGAAATCAAGACTATTTGGGTAAACTTCCCTAATCTTGGAAGATGACCCCATTGGGGTGACCAGTAAGCAAGTTTTCCTGTCTCTAGTGCCATCATGTCCACCAGGATTCCTGAGTGGGTTTGCTAGAGAGGACAGAGCACCTAATTTGAGCTTAGAGGCTAGGCTGCCGGTTTGACCTCTTTGACCTTAGGGAGTCATCTCTTTTTTATGTACCTCAGTTTCTTTGTTTTTAAAAAAAAAAGGAAAATAGTAACATCAACATTAGTATCTGCCTACTATTGTGGGAGTCAAATGAAGTGATGTTTTCTGAAAGTGTTTTGTGGTTGATGAACAGATATTATCTTTATGAGTGTAAGGATTTCCACTTTTATTTTAGCATTTCAGTTCTACTCTCTCCAGGTGGGCTGACCTTCATCTTGTCCTTCCTGATTCTGGCCTCAGTAGGGAGTGGTATTTGTCAACTCAGAAATGAATAAGGGGATGGTGGTCAAGAAATAATCTCTGGTCTTCTTGGGAGGTGGAGAATGTGCAGACACTTCTTCTAGAATCCCATCTCCTCCCTACAAAGATCTGGTGGAGAACTGAAGGTAAGGAGAACTTTGGATGTTTTGTGGTGAGATACCACCTAAAAGATGGATCTTCTGATCTCTGGGCGACTTTGAGGGTTCTTATGGATCTTGGGAAAACTGAAGAAGAGGCCAGTTCAGCAGCTAAATGAGGAAAACCATGGGGACTGGTTTCTTATGACTTCACAGGTTTAGAATTTGAGGGAGAGAGAAAAATATGATTCTGAAATTTTCTTTCAAGATGGCCATTGCAGCTCACTGTGGCAGGAAAGCTGATGGCGATTTGGGGAGAGAGACAGAGAATTGATCTTGCTTGGAGCGTCCTCTGAATTTTGCTTCCCTTGGGAATCTAACCTTGGCAGAGGGAGAATGGCAACATCAGGAAGGAGAACTGATAACAAAATACCTTCTTATTTCCTCTAGAGCCGTAGTCGGCAAACTGCAGCTGGGGAGCCACATGCGGCTCGTGAGCCGAGATTTGCTGCTCTGTTGACTAATGAGTTTGCCGACCACTGACCTAGACTCTGAGTTCCAATAATTACAAGTTATTGTTGCTGTGATTAAGCCCCTATCCCAGTGGTCGGCAAACTCATTAGTCAACAGAGCAGCAAGCCGCAGTTTGCCGACCACTGCTTAGAGGAAATAAGAACTGCTTCACCTGGCCCCCAAGCCCTCCACCCTACCTCCTCATCAGACCTCACTGCCCAGTGGGTAGAGTGCAGTCTCATTTGTGGAGCATTGAGTTTGGTACTTGGCAAATCACGGGCCCTAAATAAATGTCAGTTTTCGACATGACCACCAAGTACCTTCTACTCGAAGGAGATTGCTGGACCACTAGCTCCCTGATAACAGGGACCAGGATGTGCTTTGCTCACTTTGGGGTCTGTGGTACACACACAGCACCTGAGGAAACAACTCTCTGCACTAAGAACCTGCCATTTCCTTTCTGTGCTAGTTGCATCCATTCAGGCCACGCTGAAGGCTGGTTCCCTTAGTGAAAGCAGATCCTTTTGATCTTGCTGTTCCAGGAACCCCAGAGCTCACACTTTTGCCCGGAGGTTGCCATGGGTTTGCGTAGTAGTCTTGGTGCGTTGGATGTTCATCTTACCCTTTAGTGATGTTCAAGATTCAGGGAACACTGGCCATACAAGGGCCCTGCATGAGAGACACAACCAGGGAGTGGATTCCTTAGACTT
Source organism: Antrozous pallidus (assembly GCA_027563665.1). Taxonomy (NCBI): domain Eukaryota; kingdom Metazoa; phylum Chordata; class Mammalia; order Chiroptera; family Vespertilionidae; genus Antrozous; species Antrozous pallidus. The sequence goes on along the minus strand of CM050527.1, from coordinate 22,028,103 downwards.
TGAACCTATTTCTGTCACTTTATCCCCTTCCTGGGACCCACTGTAGCTTCAGACCCTAGAGAAGGCGGTTTTCCTGTGCTGCCTTTGACACATGACACAGTGGGATGCTTTGCAGAATCCTCTCCCTCCGAGGTCCTGGGAGACATATTTTCTGGAATTTACAGCTTCCTCATTCCTGGTATCTTTGAGTTGATGGGAAAGCTGGGCAGAGGGTTTGCATTACTGCCGATTTGTCTCAAAGAAAAACATCAAGCAGCACTCAGAATATCTCTCTCATAAGTGCAGCATTCACACGTCAGTTGGTGTCACTTTCCTGTAACAAGGGGCGATTGCTTAGAAGATTTCCCTACCTTTCCTTTTGTTCTGAAGTTGCAAAAGCCAGTGGTACACTCTGAAACAGGTCTCCTGAATTTCCTTCCTTCTTTCTCTGAAGAAAGGATCAAGGGCAATGTCATTTGAAAGGCAGATATGGGGAAGTGGCATCAGCCCCTGCAAGCTTCCTACTTTTCCATTTCTGCTGGGTCGCAGGTCCACTTTCTGATGTAGATTCCAGGCCACCCTTCTGAGTTCTGATGGGGCCAGGAACCACACTGACCCACCTCCCTGCAGGTTCCAAGTCAGGTCAGTAACCCAGCTGTTTCTATGGAACAATTATCTTTTTGAATTCAGCTGGTAAAATTTCTCATGGTATTTTTCATTTTTATCATCTCCTTTTCTTTAAAGGGTTTTTTTTCTTTCCCTTTTTAAGTTAAAAATAACCACAAGGAGACTTTGTGATTCTCTTCTCACTGACCCAGATATTTTAAGAGCTTCTCATCTGAGGATACAGGCTGGCTCTCAGGAGCCGATTAGAAAATGTAATAATAAAATATTAATCCCATTTCCTACTCATAAAATACTCTCCTTGTGTTTCCTTATCTATCTAAACCCGACTCATCCTTTAGTGCATTGCAGAAAAAGCTATGGACTTGACCATGAAAGAGTTGGGTTCAATTCCTGATGTGGGAACTTACGAGCTATCTGGCCTTGAAGTGTGTGAATCTAGGTTTCTTCACCTGTGAGACGGAGATGCTGATAATCTCATGGAGTGAGGGTTGAAGGCTTAGGGTTCAACCCAGTGACTCGGAAACACAGAATGGGCTCCAAAGAAATACTTATCAAACTCCAGAAAGCCTAATTTGAATAATCCTGGAATCATTCATCTCTCCTACTTTTGTATTATTGAATCTTTCTACATCATAAATTTAGCAATGAACTATACCTTGTCTTTAATATGGGCCTCTAGTTCAGTGGTTCTCAAGCTTTCTAATGCCACGGCCCTTTAATACAGTTCCTCATGTTGTGTTGACCCCCAACCATAAAATTATTTTGGTTGCTACTTCATAACTGTAATTTTGCTACTGTTATGAATCGTAATGTAAATATCTGTGTTTTCCGATGGTCTTAGGCTTTACAGCAAAGGTTCTCAACCTCTATCAGGGTCACCTAAGACCATTGGAAAACACAGATATTTACATTACAATTCATAACAGTAGCAAAATTACAGTTATGAAGTAGCAACCAAAATAATTTTATGGTTGGGGGTCACCACAACATGAGGACCTGTATTAAAGGGTCTTGCATTAGAAAGGTTGAGAACCACTGCTCTAGTTTCTTCATATCCCCAGCTGGTGGGTCAGTTCTTTGCAGGTTGGTGCTGTGCATTTTATTTATTTATTTATTTATTTATTTATTTATTTATTTATTATCAGTGTTGCAATAACAGGCACTTAATCCTTGATAATTGATTACTGGAGTACATTACCCCTTAACCAAATTTGGGTTCTGTAGCACAACGCAGGCTATTTTCTTTCTTTTCTTTCTTTTTTTTTTTTTGTCTCTCCAGTTTCCCTGATTGCTGCTGATGGTGAGACAGTAGGAAATCTTTTAGGCTTTCATTATTTTGTCAACTTGTAGCTTCTCATCAAATATATTCCATCTGTGTATTCAAAGATACTGCTGACCTGCCATAAACACAGTGTTTGTTTGAATTGTTTATTCACTATGAAGATGGCTTTTCCCTGCATCAGCTTTGTTTTCTCATTTAGGCAGGTTGAGGATGCTCACCGAGCTGCGTGTTTACTTGGTGAGATGGCCCTTCCTCAGCCTGAGGAACTGAGGTCTATTCTGCAACAGGCTCTCAGAGGGCTTAAGAGTGACCCCGAGAGCCTGTGTTCTTTGGGGAAGAACAGTGTTCCTGGCTGTCACATCACCTCCATGAATTGCCTGTTGTGGGTTGAATTGTGTCCCCACAAAAAGTCTGTTGAAATCCTAGCCATAGGTACCTGTGAATATGACCTTATTTAGAAATAGGTGTTCACAGATGTAATGAAGTTAAGCTGAGGTCATACTGGATTAGGGTGGCCTTAATGCAACGACTGGCGTCTTTATAAATAGAGGCAGGTTTGGACACACACAGAGGGAAGATCTGACCATGGGAAAACTGAGGCAGAAATTGGGGTGATGCAATCTAAGGGAAAAATAGGTCAGTGCCCCTGATGAAATAGTCAGGTATGGCATGTTTTAAAAATTCCTGTGGCACACCAGTTGAAAATTGCCAATTTAAGAGATGGAGCTTAATATTCTTTTAACAAGAAACATTTGTACTTGTTTTCCACCATGGATTTTTTGGGTTCAGTGATGTCTAAATTAACACCTTTCATTTGCTAATAGTTTTGGAAAGATGTGTTTATGAGACCCAAAAGGTATGTGTTTGAGAGCATAGCAATTACTGCATTTTCCACTTTTTATTTAGTTGTTTAGTTACATACAGACAACTTTAGTAACGTCCTCTATTTATCCAAGATGTCTGAGCCAAGGAAAATGTAGACTTACAAATACAGGGATGTTTTCTTTTTGCATATTTTCCCAAAGCATCTCTCTTTAAGTAGGGGAAGTGTGTGAAAAACTAGACTGCTAGATTATCTTTGGATCAAGGTCACAAATCCCATGTAAACTAAGGTTGCATATCATCAATAATAGCCTGAATAGTAGAACTGTCCTCAGAAAAAACCCCTCATATTTTGAATATTTATTCCTATCCCTCTTTGCATTGATTTCTTACCCCTCTCGAAATTCCCTTAGGTTTACCCCCCTCTTCTGATCTGTCATAGCATTTACTGCTGACATCACGCTTTTGGCATTTATTTCCATTCTGCTTTTTAAGGATGTCTGTTTTTGTCCTTCACTTTATCTAAGTCCAGTAATTATTACTAAGATAAAGAAGAATAATCATCAGATGGCAAATGCAGGTCATATTTAACTACTCTTTGCATACATACAAGGATGTGCTTTTTGCATACAAAGCAAGAATGTGGTAATTATGAGTGTCTTCTTTAATTAAACAAGTCAGGCCAGGCCAGATCTGTTCTCAATATTTATAGCACAATGTTGTGGGGATGATCTCTAAGAACCAGAGCCCTAAGTTATACTGTGTGAAGTTATTTAACCTCTCTGAACCTCTAACATATCTATCTAACATGATGGGTTGAATTAAAGCTCCTTTTAGAATAAAACATTTTTGAACTCTTCTTTGGATTATTTTGTAGTTGAAAGTATAAGAACAACATTTTTTTCCCCCAAAAGTTCTTTTTAAAAACAGTTCTAGAATTTAGAAATTTTACCTAAATTTAGGTATTTTTCCCATTTAAGTTTAAAACTGAGAGTTTCTCCCATTCCAGAGTAATGAATAAAGACATGCAATATTTACCTTCTGACTCATAAATTTATCTACTTGACACATAGTCCTTATGGTGACAGTGCATCTTGAATTTCTTATGATTGCCCCAATTAACAAAAAAAAATGTGGTGTCAATATAATTAAGTTAATATCCAACTACATTCATAGTGACCTTTCCCATGTCCTAATCATGTAAATTTTTTTCTTTCTGCTGCTTATTTGGTCATTGACCAGTAAGAGTTTATTTCTTAATTTCTGGTTCTGTTCCTGAAATACAGGGATGGGTTGGTCCATTCCAACTCCCTCCCTCAGTAGGCGTTTCCCCAAATGATTTCTGAGTCACCTCCAGAGGCATTGTCTGCGAGTCTAGGTTGAACAGCACTGACAGCAACATCTCCGGGCGAGCATGTGCCGTGGGCCCGCCCTGTGCCCCACATCACGGAAGTGCGGGAAGATGTGACCCACCTGTGACATCACCCTCAAAAGGGGGGGCTGTGTGAAGTGTGGGCTTGAGGAGTGTTTTACATTTCTCTTTGTCACAGTGTGTCCTTTCCAGATATGCACAAGGTCTGAAGAAATCTTAGTGTAATTGGAACATAGAGGAAAAGCTCACATCTACTGAAGAGTTAGCAGAGGGACTCAGAGGCATTAAGAGTTCAGGCAAGTTACCAGTTGTCAACACGTTTTACATAGTACAAACAGCTTTACTGTTTTTTTATGATTATATAAATAATCTTTTCCTTTGACGAAATTAAAATATTCATAAGATTATAGAGAATAAAATAAAATAAAGTTATCTGTAATCACACCATAATTAACACTTTTGTGAACTTAGACATACTTTTCATGCAACACACCATTCCCATACAGGTAATTTTATCTGGGATGGAATGTAATAAGTGCTGTTTTATTGTTAAGCCTCTTTTATTGTTCCACCCTCATTCATTGTTCCCATACATTCTTTCCCTGAAACAAAAGAGGTAGTATTATTAACAGCCAGGTATATATCTTTTATATATTTTTTATCTATTTAAACACATAAATGCTTGAATGTATAATCACATATTATTAGCAATGCATACATAATAGCAGATAGGATAACATTATTTTATACTTGATAATATGTCATTGCAACCCCAAATGGTATAATATTATATAATTTTTTTGCTCATTGATATGCTGTAGAACCCTCCACTGATATAGCTATAATTTATTATTTGTTATTGGATACCCTAATATTCCATGACAGAAATGTCTCACAATCTAGTCAACCACTTCCCTATTCATGAGCATTTGCTTTTTCAGTTTTTGGCTACTCTAACATCATTCTTTTTTAATGAACTAAATTTTACTTTTTCAATTTCTAATCCTGTTTTGTGTGTGTGTGTGTGTGTGTGCATTATTAACTTATAATGGATGTTTATAAAGTCAAAATACTATTTAAGTTCTCCTGGGAATTCTTATTTAATCTCATGAAGTGGTGGTTTGTGAGGTTTCTCTCTGTAATCTCAGGTTGTTTCTTTCCTTTGACCTTCTCAAGATGGCGGCCCGATCCTGTTTCCAGCGTCAGGGTCCACACACGAAGTCATACCGTTGGGAAACTGTTGCTGAAGCAGAACGGTTCCGGGTGGCTGACGTGGCATCAAAGTTCACAGTGTCTGCCAGCTGTGAGTAACAGCAGGCTGTCACCATGGGCTAGAGCAGCAGCAGCAGCAGCAACTCCTGACTTAGGGGCAAACAATGTAAGTACTTATTTTCACCATTAACCAATTAACCCAAACCAAACACAAACTGAAGAATGCTTAGAGGGGAATATACTTCTTGTTAGAAACCCTTCCAGCAGATTCATTTGAGAAGCAGTTGGTCTCAACCAGAGTAGAAAGGCAATAAGCCGGCACATGGTTTTCAGCAAAAATGAAGAACCTTACAGGGTCTTGTTTGAAAAAACAAACGTCAACTGTAGTTCATGCTACTTTCAAATCCTAACTCCCTGAAGTGCCTGCAGACTCCTCAGGAGCTGTCCCCTGAAGCGTGGAACGCAGTGAGAAGGTGCAAAAAGACATGTGATTTCAATTCACATAAAAATTTAGGCAGGTTTGATTATGGGAAGATGAAAGGAGGCTTAGCAGTTGCAGAGTTTGGGGGAGAGGAGAGAGCCTGTTAAATATTTCAAGGAGGATTCAAGTTGGTTAAAGCTGCCTGAGAGGCAATGTGGAAACTTCTGTTCTCAGGCTGCATAGAAGGCTAGGGGCGTGGTGCCTGCCAACTGGAGGAGTAATGACACCCCGGCACAGACCCTGTTGGCAAGAGGTGGCTCTACAGCTGCTATTCCCACGGCTTCCACACCCTCCAGGCATATCTGGAGTCCTAGGATTTTCAGAGTTCATAAACCATATGTTTATGGGTTGGTGATTATTTTTCTTTCTGTTGAGACCTTTTACTCTGACATTCAGCTCTGCATGAAACCTCACAAATGACCAACAGCGATGAACCCTGATTGTGGTTGACCTACTAACAGATATTTTGTATTGTCACCTCTATGCCAGGGATACCTAAGTGGACAAGATGGAAGAGTTAGTTCCCATGGCCCTTCAGAGTTTGCTGCCCAGCAGGAAAACCAGATGTTCTGAGAGGAGGAATGAATAGTGGGAGGGGAGTCAGGAGCCCTGGATTCTGGTCCCGGCCTTGATCCCAATTAACCGTATGGCACTGTGGGCTTCTGTTTATGTGCTATACAGTGAATGGGTTGGAAAGGGTAAGCCCTTCAGTAATTAATTCCTCACCAGGTATGAGTTTTTCCCTTGCTGAAAAGCCTCTCACACAGCATTGGATTTGCTCCACATTCCATTTGGAAATGGTGCTTTACTGATGAAAGGGACCTTGTGCGTACCAATTGTGACTTTCTTTTTTTTTTTTTAATATATTTTATTGATTTTTTTTTTTTTTACAGAGAGGAAGGGAGAGGGATAGAAAGTCAGAAACATCGATGAGAGAGAGACATCGATCAGCTGCCTCTTGCACACCCCCCACTGGGGATGTGCCCGCAGCCAAGGTACATGCCCTTGCCGGAATCGAACCCGGGACCCTTCAGTCCGCAGTCCGACGCTCTATCCACTGAGCCAAACCAGTCTCGGCCCAATTGTGACTTTCTATAATAGAAACTTGAAGCATCCTCCTGGATGGGCCCACTTACAGTGTGATATGAGTAGGAGAAAAGGTTGTTTCTGAGAAATATGTGTAAAAGGTAGTGACTCATCTTACATATCTGAATTTCTATTTTCAAATGGTTATTGATTGTAGCACACACCTTTCCAATTGCTGCTGATTTTTTGAGGGACAAAGACACAAAAGCCTGGCACTAAAGAAAATGAAATTGCTTGAAACAGGTATGACCAACACACTATAGCTTGAAAGAAATTAAATTTAGTAAAAAGTAAACCAGGCCGTGTTTTCAGTTAGAGTAGAGAATACAAACCAAACCAAAACAAAAAGCACCCATTACTGATGACTGTATGGTGCATCCTCAGCTTCCTGAAACTAATCACCATAAGCTCAGTCACTTTGGGCTTTGGAAATTGTGGGAGTCTCATTAACAGGTTTTAATAGAATTATGGACAAAATTAATTTCTTTAATGTAACGAGTATGCATATTAATTTCCCCATCAGGCAGGCCTAGCCTAGCTCCCATTATATCCACATGGACATGCATACATCCCTCGCTGTCCCCCTTCCGTCTCAGTGGCAGACATGAGCTTCTCAACCCCTGAGTAATCTCTTCTCTTGGGTTTGGAGCTACATCCCCAATTGGCTTCTTAAAGGACCACATCCATCACTCATTTCCTTTATTCTCCTGTCTCTCAGTTCTTCCTCTAACTGGCTTCCCACCATGAGGTAGACATTTTTGAGTGTCTTCTGTTTTGTATCAGCCAACCAACCCGCCAGCTCATGAATAACCACTCATGGTCCCTCCTTGCTGTTCTGCCTCTTTTTTAAAAAAGGGAGGAAGGGTGAGGGAGAAAGATAGAAACATCAAAAGTGAGAGAGAATTATTGATCTGCTGCCTCCTGCATGCCCCCTACTGGGATTGAGCCTGCAACCCAGGCATGTGCCCTTGTTTGGAATTGAACCTGGGATCCTTCAGTCCGCAGGCTGACGCTCTACCCACTGTCCTGTCCCTTTTCTGACCATTCCGCCAACCCCATGGAATCCAGTGGACACTTTCAAGTTCTTATATAACTTGATCTCTTGCTGTATCTCTTCTCTTTACCTCTTCCTCTTTCTTGACAATCTCTCCTTCTTTGGCTTCTGACTCTGCCTTCTCGGTCTTCATGAACTTCTCTTTCTCTGCCTTTTACCTTAAGCTATTATTTTCTTATTTTGAAGTA